>CM014088.1:31772920-32182020 GCA_004119915.2 Collichthys lucidus
CTTGGCCTCTAAGTTATTGTAATATATGCTTGAATTTGTTCACTTCCTCAGCTTAGTTATTTTTTTTAGTTATGCAGCCTGGCATGGAAAACTCACCACGTCCAGGTTTTCACATTTCCATGTGCCGCTGCAATTTTGTGCAATTTCCTTCAAGAAACTGTGACATTGATTGTGATAAATTACACCACACAGACACGACATATTATTTTTATATTAACTTGTATTTGCAGGATGACTAAGCAGCTGTAAGTGACAGCCACTTTGTTGCTTCGCTTCACTCAGCTAATGACACATTGTAGTGTTGGACATATTAGTCAAATGGAGGATGCATGTGAATGAGGTTCTGCAGAATTCCATCAGATGTTTATTTATAGTCTGTCTCTCTGTGTAACTTACCTGTCCACGCCAATGGCAGTGAGAGTAAAGACTGACACGTACACCGTCACTGGCTGGATGAGATACACCAGGTAGCACATGAAGCGGCCAAACACCCAGCCGTGTGGGTTGAAGGCGTAGGCCAGCGTGAAGGGGACACACGTGGCGCACATCAGCATGTCAGAGAAGGCCAGATTTCCGATGAAGAAGTTGGTGACGTTGTGCATCTTGCGCGTGCGGCAGATGACATAGAGGAGCAGGTAATTGCCGAAGACGCCCACCAGGGCCACCAGAGTGTAGCAGGGAATGATGAGGAGCTTGAATGACTGCAGCAGCTCTACGCCCACAAACTGAGGGCTGCGTTTGGAGGAGCCGTTCTGCAGGGCCACCTCGAAGACCTGACCCGTGTCACTCTCGTTCACCTCGTGCAGCACGCATGGTGGGGTGAGCTCAGCCGCCCAGCCACTGTCTGTCGTCTCCATCCCAAGAGGTTGCAATGAACCTGGGGACGTGAAATTATGATTAATATGCATTTAACAGCATGCACATTCAATACTGCCAAGCTGCAAATATGCTGATTGACCAATAGATATGAATTCCCCTCAACATATTTTTACAGTTTGTGGCATTAATTTGCATTCAGTGGAAATGTTCTCTTTTATTATAACCCTGTGTAAACTCGTGCAGCAGATATTTAATAAGCAGGTTCCTCGGTCCGATTATAATGACTCCTCTTGTGAGAGCACATTCCCAGCCAGTTTCCTTTTTTTTGTCAAAGCATAAAAGTTTCTCGTGACTAATCAAAGCTATTTCAGCGATGTGTTCCTCTTGATTTGTTTGTGAATCATTGAATTCATCACATTTTCAATAAAAACGCTGGAAAACAAAATGCTGCTGCGTGACTCAAGCTGTTATCTACATGCACGTGCTGCTGCCAGTATCCAACTATATTTATTTAAATGTGGACACGTGAAGGACGTGTTATGACAGTTATGTTCACACAAATGGTAAGCACTAACTTCACTTACTTTAGATTTGCTGCTGGCTGGAGTTCTTGTAGGAAATGTGAATTGACTGGAAATATTTATCCCTGTGTGCAAGTGTGAATTAGATACAGAAACAGGGACAAACAAACACGTTCATGTTCTAGAAAAACAGAGGGAGGGTTTCTGCTTCGGATTTGCCCAAATTGCCCCAAAACATCCGTAATTTTCCAAATGGCAGCTGATCAAAACCCTTTTAGCTGCCAGAGGAAACATTGGAATTGGAAAAATATCATTAAATCCATTATGAATACTTAAATTCTGACAGTATAACCACAATTTAAGGGTTTGTTCTTATGGTGGACAGACTGTAAAACCCCTTGAAGCGAATATTGGCCTATAAAAATAAAGTCATGACTTAATTACAGTCAATTCATCTTCAAACTATTATCTCTATATTCTGTATCATTCAGTTCTCTCAGACAGCAGCATGTCAAACCTCTGCAGGATGGTCAGCAGCAGACTGCGTGCAATATTATGATATACCAATAATTAATAATTGATCAATATAATATGAATAATCCAATGAGCATAGCTAGTCCCACAGATGGAACTGTAACATTTGATCCATACACATTTATTTGTAAGTAAACAGAATATTTGAAGAAAATATTTGATTTGTTTTGGATCCAAACTCATCTTCTCCTGCCAGTTTTTTTTATTTTATTTGGTTTGACACTGCTGCATGAATAATGCCATGGTGAAATAGTGGCAGAAACATTCGGATATGAGAGATATTTTAAGACTTCAGTGTATTCTCTGTTTCTTCTATCCGTCTCTAAGAAGACATGCAGCCTCGGAATACTGCGATGCAATAAAGAAAACTGTGCACATATAGAAATATGAATGAAACAAACACACACACACACATCATGAACACTTTTTAAAATAAATAACTTTAACGATTTATTTACATAGAAAACCTTTTTGAATCCAGATGTGCATCTTTTCAACGCTTAACTAACCTAAACCTGACCTACATTTAAATACAATACGCCGATCTCGCAGCAAATTGGAAAAAAAAAGTATCGCACTCACCGTGTGTGGACGTCTGAGATACGGAATACGAGTGCAGGACAGAGAGATGCAGCGCGGAGCCTCCAGTGCGCCTCTGGAGAGAGAGATGCGCACTCTGCTCACACAGATGCGCGCATATGTGCGTCTCTGAGCATACGCACCTCAGGTGGCAGCACTGCTTTGCATACTAATTACGCATGTTAGCGTTTAGGAGTGCGTTGCTGGGTGATCAACAGGTGCAGGGGGGATGACGGAGGGAGATGACTCCCCCTTTTATATCTGCCTTTAAACTTGAGTGACAGCTGTGATAAGACAAGACAAGTCTGTTGTCAGTATGCATTGCCTCAAGGAAAAATAGGACTCCTGCAGGGCAGTTACAACAACAAAAAAGATGATTTCTTTATGATAAAGAGGAGCTAAAGTTTGGTCTACCTTTTCATTTCTGCATTTGTTATCTCCTATAAGCTGCTCATTATTTGGAGTATCAGTTATGGGGAGATAAGCAGCTTTTCATGCATGCCCAAAAGGTCAGACTGCTGTCTGGATTAATGCAGCGGAGGTCACTGACAGTGTCTCCAATGTTTGAATTGTCATCCTTCACTGGTCGCAAATATTTGTAAAAGAGACCCAGGGCCAGGCTGATAAGGAGCTGAGGTAATGTCTGAGTGTTTGTGAGGAAGACAGCCAGAGATGGAGCTCTGTGGCCACACTGGCTGTAATTGTGCAAACTGACTGCTAGTTTCTCCCTAAACAAGCCAGGGCAGAGACAAAACAATCATGGGTATACGCCGGCATTAGTGGATCAATACGAAAATCACGCTTGATGTAGGAGACCCTGGTGTGACGATTACAGCAGAAGTTGTACTTCTTGTGTGCTTAGTGTGACTCTGGCTTCAGAGCATTCATTTAAAGCTACAAGGCTTTGATTGCGATCAATAGAAGTTAACTCTCCGCACTCTCCTTCCTGCATGCAGTCAATCACAGCTCAGTCCCCTGTCAGCAGGCAGGGGGTAGCAGAAAGCCTGGAGTTATCCTTGAGGGGTTTTTCGGTGCAAACACGGAACAACAAAACAGTTTAAAAAGAAGCAGCATTAAAGTCAAATGTCTTTCAAGAGAACGATGGAGATGATCTCATGTTCCTCCAAACCAAGGACGTCTTTTCCAAACTTTGTGAGAATCATATTATCCAGACAGAGGTTAGATAGGGTGCCACTCTACCCCATCTAATGCTGAGGATACAGTGAAAAAGATGAGATGAAAATTATAAATGAAAAATATTCAGAGCAAATCTTGACGACTGAATAATCAGAGCTTGTAAGACTATATATATACATATACATATATAGGAAATGCTATTTATGTTTTGATAAATAATAAATGCACATGTAAAGATAAGATAAACTTCTATATTACCCATGTTTAGTTTTATTTTGATCCTACACGCTGGTTTTGTTATTATTTCAGTTTGTTTTAAGTATTTTTATTCAGATATAAGATCTTATACTCACTGTGGAAGTTGTCGAAGTAAAG
This sequence comes from Collichthys lucidus, assembly GCA_004119915.2. Lineage (NCBI taxonomy): Eukaryota > Metazoa > Chordata > Actinopteri > Sciaenidae > Collichthys > Collichthys lucidus. Next base: position 31,776,886 of record CM014088.1, read on the forward strand.
GGGCTTTTAGAAATAACCAATTTAAGACTAAATACCAGATTAAAAAGGGGAATTTCTTTCTCCTTTCTCCTCCTTCTGCAATTATGGAGACTCTGCTCCCCTCTACGTTCTAATTGTTGCACAGACCAGAGGCGAGCTGGATTTTCTGCTCTTGTTAAGTCGACAGGCAGACACAAATCTGAGCGTAGCACTTCTAAAACAGGTTGCTCTTTTATCGCTGCTGGTCCTGACATTTGTCTGACATTTCTTAAACTTGGAGGGTTTACTGTGTTTTACAGCGATCCAGCCTTTGGGCTCAACACAACCTAAAGATTCGCTGTAGAAACCAGAAGAAGTAATTCCTGTGCCCGATCACTGGTAATATGGTTTATGTGAGAAAAAGGTCTTACACTGTACAGCAAATAATTGCTCTTGTTCCTCTGTGTGTGTGCCTTTATGAAGTGTTTACGGATTTCAGGCTTTGGATTGCACGTCATGTACTGTTTGACATTATACCCTTATTTTCTTTACTGGTGAACACACTCACCACATGTTTTTCCCTATACATTCATCAAAGTAGGATTTACAGTACAAGCAATAGGTTTTGTACAAAGGGAAGCAAACACAGAGAAATCTTTCACTCGTTCTTAAAGACTTCCAGCTCCTCAGATTGGTTTTGCAGCTTCACACAGACTTGCTGAGGTTGATTCCCTCTTTGTTCGTGCTACTTTGTCTGACGAGTGTGGACACAAAGCAATTAACTTTGTCGAGGTTATGAACAATTTCAAAAAGAGCCGACACAGGTGAATCACACAAACTATAATCCCTCCTATTAAAGCCTTGGCTTTCTACCATATGCTACTCAGCGACAGCACTGAGCGAGCTTGTTTTTTTGTTTTTCAAGGCTAAACACACAGTCAGAGGGAAGAAACGTCAAACGCTGAGCAATAATAAAGAAGAACATCTGCTGAGTCATCATTGTGGGTTAATAATTCAACCTGTGAAGCCTGTGGACAGCTGGGAACTACTGATGGGGGAGGTGATTTTTTTTACAGGATCACGTCAGCCTGTGGTGAACACACACACACACACAGAGGTCGTAAGGCGGCTGCAATGAAACTATCTGTTGTCTTCATGCAAAAAAACCCCCAAAACAAACAAGCATTAAGTTTGAAAATGTTGATATGACGACGACGCTCGATAAAAAGAACTGAGAAGAAAGATATTTCAAATTAGAACTGGAGGCTCATGTCTTCATTAAAGATTCAAGACATCATATCCCTGAATGAGAAGAGGTTTTTTTGTAAAGCATGCCCTGTCATTTCCATAGTTTAGTCCAAAGCGCCAGTGAAGCACCATAATTAGCCGACCATTATGGCAGCGAATGACACGATTCAGACGATTCCAGTGTTATTCTTACACCACTTCAAATTAATTATTATGTTTTCCGGGGATTCATTTTTGTACAAAGTGTCATTTAGATGGTATATTATAGCCTTGTTTTATTTGACGTCGATAGCACTCCATAGGGGATGAAGCCAGCAGATGAACACCTGAAATAATTTACTGTAATGAAAGGATGCTCTGCTACGGAAGCCCTAAAAGGCCATACATACATACATACATTTTATTCCACCCATTTTTCCGTGATAACGAGGTAATTAATTCGAGATCTCGAGAAAATAAAACTATAGTCTTATATATAATAAATCAAATGCGCCCATATTATAGGATGTACGGCAAATGCATGTAGTCCATGATACGGAGCGATTACCACTGTAAAATCAGTTTGATCCATATTTTCTGACAAAGGTTTGTACACTTGATCTCAGGACCACCCTGACTGTTCACTCACTCAGTATAAAGCATATTTACTGAATCATTTTGGAGCAATTCAGCTTTAAAGTTCATTATTTTGAATTAAAAATGGAATTATGTGCAATATTTACTCTACTGTAAAATCAGTTTGATCCATAATTTCTGACAAAGGTTGATACACTTTGGCTAATCCTCACTGTTTTCTCGAGATCTTGAATTAATTATCTTGTTATCACAGGAAAACGGATGGATTAAAATGTATGCATGTATGTATGGCCTTTTAGGGCTTCCGTACTATGCATCCCCATCACGTGCCCTAAATTTGTTCAATGAGCACCTGGGTCATCACTGTGTGCTTGGATTACCAGAGACCAACAGGCAAGGAGGCAATATCCTGCTGATATTTATCAAGTTTACCCTGTTCGCCAACTCAATTTCAGAGATAATTATCACGAAACAAAAGGTACAGCTGAGATTGATGAGGAAGTTATCAGTTTTGCATAATGAAAATCAAATTATTGGACTAATTAATATCCAAATGCCCAGATATGTGTCTGATCTGAACACATGAGGCCTTGCTAGAATCTTGTGCTCCCATGGTTTAAAAATAACTTTCTAACACGGCTCTCTGTTGAAAGTTTACTAGTTGCAACTCATTGCATTATTTTTAATCTCTATAAACAGATATCTGCATATGAATGTAGAGATCAAGATTTTGAGACTGTAGGCACCACATGTTTCCTGTTTTATTTTGTAATTCTTCCCTCTCCTTTTGTCTCTCACTTTACTTCCTGCCTTTGTTTCCCTCAGAGTTTTGGAGGGAAAACACTCTGATTAGTCTCACCTGTCACCTGTGTGAATCCTGGTTTCAGTGTCAAGTGTTCAGCCCTGTTTTGTCCTTCTGCTTTGGGACCTTTGCCTTCATCACCGCCCTGTGAGTTTTATGTTATTATTATTGTTTTTGCACCGTCTGCACTTGGGCCTTTCCTCGAGTCCTGGTTTCTATTTGTAGTCCAAATATTATTGACTAATTGTGTTTGAGTTGGCTTTGTGTTGTGTGTGTATGTGGAGAACAATGTGTCTTATGTGGACTGCAGAGGAAGTCTTGGCCTTGATATTAGTTATGTTATGTTATGTTATGTTATGTTATGTTATGTTATGTTATGTTATGTTGTGTTGTGTTGTGTTGTGTTGTGTTGTGTTGTGTTGTGTTTCATAGACTAGATATGAGCTGTCAACCAGAATAGCTTTCGCCAGTTTATTAGTTTGAATTGTAATTGTAACAGAACCAAAAAAAAGTTAAATAACTAAATATATTTTACCCAAAATGTTTTTTATAATAATGGCTGATCGATAAAACATTTCCAAGACAATTTACTTATCATTTATAATCTAGGCCTATTAGAAAATGGTACCTGAAAATGTCTCAGGTGATTGTCATATGTCAAAGTTAATTCATTCAGTTTTGTCTCATGTCTATGTCATCTTGTGATTTCCTGTTTTATTTTGGCTCCACTTCCTGTCTGTGTCTATTGTCACCTGTTTTGGGATTACCTGTCTCCGCCCTGATTGTTTCCACCTGTGTCCTTACCTTGTGTGTGTATATAGCCTGTGTCTCGCTTTGTCCAGCGCTTTATCCATGCCGTTGTCCGGTCTTGTGGTTTTGTTACTTTGTTTCCATACGAGTGATTTTCTCTTTGTTTGCATGTTTTTTCTTAGTCTGGCTTTTGTCGAGTGACTTTTAGTTTTTCAGATTAGTGTAGAGTTTTTTTCCTCTGTCGAGTGATATTTTGTCTGAGTTGTGCATTTTGGATTCTGGTCCATAGTTTGGTCGACACAGTGATGTCTGTGGTGTTTGAATTTTTGATATTTGGAACACTCCGTCCATGGTTCATATTCATTTACAAACTTAGAGTATTAAATTCAGTCCAGTCCTGTTTGTTATAAAACTGAATATGATTTCAGTGAAATGATATTCACTGGAAGGAAACCTTTATCAACTCTTTGCAGGCTTTTTAAATTCAGTTTCCATGGTAATATTTGTATTTAGGAAATCTTTTTAAAACATTTTTATTCATATATGCAGGGATGACTGCACATAGAATATTAAGATGCATGTAAACAACTTTTAAACCTGTGATCTGAAGGAGTACCTGCAACACTGTCCATGTAAACATGCTCAGATGCAAATCAAAGGGCTCCAGACAGCGTCTAATGGCTCAGACCTTGTGTGATGCTGGATGTTGATTATTCTCATCGTTCACCGGAGGTCACCGAAATGAAAAGAGTGCGCATGCTGTCTCCATTAAATACCTTGTCGCAACCTGTTTCTCTGAACCGAACAGCATCCCGCGACAATAATGGCACATCACAAATGAAGAGAGCTTTCCAGAGGATACAAAGTTAGATAAAAGCTCTGTGTTTTTCTCTAACAAAATAAGGAAATAATGCACATTTTTGTATTTCCCATCACAGAGAGACGCATGATAGAGTAATGGATGACTGACTGATGTTTCCTGAACAATTATTTGCTGTATAACATATTCACTCTCAGTTCTTTGGAACAGAAACACTGCTAATAAACATTAGGACCATGTGACAAGAAAAATAATACAAATACAACTTTCTGAAAGGTTGGGAAGCTTCGGCCTCTTAAACCTGCAGCAGAAATAATACATTTTGAAATATTGGTCCTTGGTCCTCTGATTTGTACTTTTTGGTACCTTCAGACTTGATTATAGTTATGTAGCGCACAGTTCTGTTTTTTTGTCACGATAACCTGTAAAATTATAGATATTATGTCGTTCGGTATACACAAGAATAAAAGAAGCACAGACGTTTGAATGAAGTCGAGCTTTATTCCAAAAAAAAACCAAGCTGAATTATGGATGCGGTGGAGATCTGCTGTGAACAAAGCGTGCGTTCAATACGGGGATTTATTTTTCTGATTGATGTTCAAGGCAACTGAAAACAATTCTTGAAGCAAGAAGCCGTCTTTTACTTTGACCTTTACGTGACTCACCTGGTACTGTGAAAATTACAGAGGCGGGTCGCTTTGAGGAGAGTACGGATATAAATACTTTAGTTTCCTGTCTGATGACACAGTGAAGTGATGAAAACGCTCAACCATTAAACCAAACAAAGACACGGGTGGGGGAGTGGGGACGCATCCAGCCTGGCTCTGTCCAAAACAAAATCCACCTATTAACACCCCTAAAGCTGAATTACCAGGAGAAAGAAATAGTCCCACACATAACCCATCGTAAAACTACAAACTGATCAGTCTTTACACTTCGATTCTGTACAAATGTAACAAAACAAATGTCACATTAGCTTTGAGATTCCCCCACACGTTGGCAGACTACTAAACAATATAAAAAGTATAAATATATAGAAATATAAATGGATGACTGGCAGTGGTTTACTCTACAGCTCCTGAACAGTACAGTCATATCAGTGCATCTAATATAGCCAGTGGTGGAAAGTTATAAAGTACACTTCTGTACTTAAATACAACTTTGATGTAACAATATGGGACTATGTTTCAAGTTGGTATGTATGCTTCTTTGTGTATAACTGAAAACGCCTAAAATAAAGTTCTAAACTTTGAGGTACTTGAATATTTCCATTTTCTGCTGCTTTATACTTCATCAATAGGCAAATATTAATAATATATAAATACTTTGTGCCCTACATTTATAACTTTTGATACAAAATATAATCAAACTACAATGAGGATGTAGGATACATACAGTACAGTTGAAACTATGGATCCCCAGTGGGATGTTGAAGGGCCACCCAGCTATAGCCTATAAAGTAATAAAGTCTTTTTATATAGTTTTTGCCTTTTTACCTTTTTAAGATCCAGTACGTCAGATTTTGGTGACTTTATCTACAGAGTATGGCAATATAATATTCATAACTATGTTTTCTGCACTTTCTCCTTCATGCTTAAAACGGTTCGAGTTGGAGCTATGCTGCTAGATGCCTCTGAATCCTGCACACTGGTCCTTTAAGTAAAAACTTATTTCACCACTGAATATGGCTGCTAGCAAATGCAGGACACAAGAACTCATATTTATGTCTTCCCACGTGAAGGGCCATCACAGCCTGTCAGTAATAATTGGACCTCTATCATCAAAAAGTCAGCGGTAGTCCAAAAAGCAATCAATGTTTTTCCTCGACATTCTTTCTGTATGTTTAACAGTGTTTACTTTGCAAAAGCTGGACCGGCAAATCAGACATTTAATGTGACATAAAAAATATATGAAAGGTTCAATCAGACTGAAGAGCCCGACTCTGATTTCAGAGCTTGATCAAAAGCCGGACTGTGGTCAGAGAGAAGTGGTCAGAGCCAGATGGATGGACTCGGTGATATAGTCCAAGTTACGACCGTTGATTGCACTGATGTTTAGACAGCCGCCGGGGAGCAGATAAATGTGTCTCCATGTCGACAGAAATTCTACCTGTTGACCTGAAAAGACATGAAAACACGTCAGTGTTCATGACGGTAACATGGGCTTTGATTTCTTGTAAAATATTAACAGCATTCAAACTAAATATTAATCTGAAAAACTTCTGAAACACATAATCTAGATGGGATCACCGTGGCGTCCAGCAGCATCATAAGGAATCTGAGTGATCAGCACAGGTCCTTAACTTAAATTTCAATGTATTGTATTGACTGCAAACTGATTTTTTGACCTATGTAGCATCGTAACAACCAGGCATATCTCAAACAGATGCGAAAAACTGTTTCTCCGCTGGATTATTGCAGTTCCTTATCAGCCTGCCCCAGTAAATCCCTTAAGATTCTGAAGATGATCCAGACTTCTCTGCTCCGGCTCCCTCTGAAATCCAGAATAACAAAAACGAAAATCCCTCTCCTCTTACCTACGAAGCTCTTGATCTTTAAAGAGCTCATAGTGCCCTATTACCACCGACAGAACGCTGTGCCGCCAGACTGCAGGGTTAATCGAGGTCGAATGAGAGCCAGACACTTCAACTATTTAGCTCCCCTCCCCGTGGGACCAGCTCCAGGTTTGGGTTCAGGAGGCAGGCACCCTCTCCACATTTTTAAAGAGTGGGCTTAAGCTTATTGTTAGAGCTCGATCGCTCCTGAGCCATCACTTTAGTTATGCTGCTACAGGCTTGGACTGCCGAGGGACACATGAATTAATATCATTTACAATCATCTCCATTGTTAAATAATCACACAGACAAAGTTTTATGAAAAATATTCCCCGAGAGTCCTTTACGACGGCTCCGAAATCATGAATATTAATTGCTTTTAAATGAACACTGATTGAGATGAAGGCCTGCAATTTATAGACATAGAAAGGCAAATGTATTTCATCACTTGAAGTGCAACAGCTGGGCCACGATGCAACAATGGTCCTCCCATCCCATTTATCTGTTTTAAAGAGTTTTACAGAGGAGCAAGAACCATCGCTGTCTGCTGCTCACCATTCAAGCCCGTACAACAGTAAAGTCCACGCTGCTGCGTCAGGTGGTCCCAGCACCCTGGAGTTCCCAGAAGCCTCAGCCTTTCTTTCAGGATGATTCTGATCAGCATGCATCTCTCCACAATGTGCTTCACGTCTCCCTCCCTGGCAAACACATGCGGACAACATTTGGAAGAAATAAATATCTGCAGAGCGTGACACATCCAGGGTGCAAAAGGTGCATTGTGTAACCGAAGAACAGTTTGAAGCATCGCATGCCTCGTCATCTCTATCTACTGATACGGTAACAATGGCTGTACGGACCACATTCTTCAAATACCAGGTGTGCAGCTTGACTCACCATTCGACCAGATGGGCCGGGTTGCAGAGCACGGTGGCGACAACGTGCGCTCCCTGTGCAGACGGCTGGGCCCACAGCGATCCGACTGTTTTGTCAGCTTGAGCTTGCAGAGACAAACGAAGCGAGCTCTGCTTGGAGACACACAGGAGGTGTCCGACTGCCTCACCTGGAGACGGGGGAAGAAAAAGATGTAAAGACACGTCGGGTTCCAGCTTTAGTGATGTACCGCTGCGTTCTTACGTTTGTGGCAGTGAACTCAAAGTTGAATAGGGAATAAAAACTTAATGAATATTCACCAGGTCATGCAGAAACCTGACCGATCTGCCTCACAAAGTTACCTGATGCTAAAACTAAGCACAAGGGTAAAATTGAAAGGCGATAGAAAGCATGACTGCTTTGTTGCATGTGGCTCTAACAACATATGACTGCAACAAAAAGAAAATTGAGTTCAAATTGAAATTGACTTATTTTGCTCTGGGCTGCTTTCTGTGACCGTGACCACTTGTGCGTCCCTTTTGGCCACAGAAGCTACACAGAAATCCTCGAAGGGAGAAATTTTCTTAACCCCATTCTCTCACCGTATAGTCCAAAGCAGTGGGAGAAGGCCTGAGCACAGAGGAGCTCCATCCCCTGGGATGCACAGTACTGCACAGGCCAGCCATCCCGCTCTAAATCTCCATAGCAAAGCGCCTGAGCAGGCAGCAGAAGGAAAGGGAAGAGCCTGCGCCGCTGTCGAAACAGAGAAATGATGGTTAGAAGCAGGTCAAAACGAATTTGAACCTGTGTTGAAAGGGGCATAAAAGTACACGTTGGCTACCGTGATGAGCTGTGTGATCACGGACCACTGATGCTGAGAGAGGTCCGCTCCGGTTGGGTAATGGCCAGACGCTGACAGAACAACAACACTTTGCTCCGGAGCCCTCTCCAAATCCTGCAGAAGCTTCTCCAAACAAACGCCCCGCCGCCTGTCATCCCAGTAATAATACTTACGGATATCTTGGATCCCAGCTGCCTGAAAGATACCGGCCAGTGAGTCTGCAGGGAGGATCAGGAAAGAAAAAAACATTACAGTACAAACTTCTACGCTTCTTTAAACCCCGGGATGTCATTACAGGATGGATCCGCCGCTGTGAGAGAAGTGTTTTCTTCTTTTATATATACAACCTGAAGTGTCACAGTTGTCTCTATCACACACTGTATACCCACACACACCTTTAATTACAATTACAGCAATGCACACATTTCACAGACCTCTCACCTGTGCAGAATGAAACAATTAACCCAAGCATGGCACTTTTTCTTTGTGCAAACCTCCACTGAATCATCATAATCTGCAAAGATTGAGTGAACACACTGAATCTGGAAGGTGTAAACCTCTCTCAGTGAATGTTTGACACGTTGGCTGTGCATGTTTGTCTGAGGTGCCTTTCACCTCACAATATAAACTGTGTCCTTTCTCCTCAAAGTTCAGACTCGGCATGTGCGCCACGAGTTCTTTTCCTGCAGGCGATGAATTCATAAAAGTTGAAGGCGAGATGAAACGCACACCTTAACTCAAACTGATGATGAAACACAATCTTTCAAACATTTTTTGTCAGTTATTTTTACAAGAATCTGTCTGAAGGACGGCGAGTCAGTCATGTCAGCAGCAAGCTTCATTCTTAGTTACTTGTAACCCGTTCACATTTAAAGTCCGGTTTTGTTCAGCGACTGCAGGGTTACGTCTGCAGACGTCATCTCTGGAGGGCACGTCCGCGAGCTTTAAGTTGTTTTGGCTTTTGCAGTGGAAAGAGTCACATTAGTTATTACGGCTTTCCAAATCCTTTAAAGTCGCTAGAGAGGCTGAGGTTAGGTCCTGTATGTTTGGTATAACGCGCTGATGTTCAGAGAAGCACGATGAGTCCAGGTACCTTTCAAAGTATTTAATAAGATGACATAATGTGGTTTGCCGTACACTGTTGGTATGTATTATAATGCATTCAAGCTAAACGAAAAGCGGTCAACAAAAAATTACGGCTACCTAACCTGCCTCTCTCCTCCCCTAGTGCAGGTGATTCAGCCCCTAATATAACCTATGTCGATCATCAGCTGGCACCCATGTGACCCAAACCACACACACATCACCGTGGCAACCAGACCAAATAAATCAAACCAAGAATACTGAAAAACAAAACAAAACAATATATGGCTCCTACATTAGTAACATTACAGTACCACTAACCACACAATTCACATCTGACAGTGAATCATCTTTCCTCCGGACTAAAGAGTTATGGGAATATTTCCAGTGTGACGTGCACACAAAATAAAAATGAACTCGGGAAGTGATCAGATTTTTGGATTTCAAATCAGTAGGTGGGTGACGAAGGTAAAACTGTAATGAGTGATGACTTTCATGTCTTTGATACGCTGCTTGTTAACGGGGAAAGTCATATTACTGTAATATGTAACACTGGTTGTTTGTGGCGTATATATGAGTCATCCTCTTGTTGATGCACAGTAAGATGTGTACAGTGCATAATTACCACACTGGGATCATTGGCTGCAGTACAGCTACAGTGTGTTATGTATGTTTCAAGAGCACCAGCGTTCTGGAGCCAGCACACTTGTTGTTGCATATTTTGAAGTGAGGTTGTATTTACCATCACAGGGGGAAGAGAGGTAGACCGGCCCACACCAAGTGGCACTGTCATCAAAGCAGTGTTTCAAAAGTTCAGCCCCAAGACGCACAGCAGCTGTGAAGCCGGGAGTCTGCACGCCGAATACCTGCAGCAGAAGTCAGGAGACACGTGTGTGTGTTTAAGTTCTAACCGTGATTGAACATTTAAGTCTATTGATTTGTGCTGAAGCTGGATGCATAATCACAGATCACTCTGCACAATGTGACCAGGTAATGACACAGCTGCAGCTGACTGATTGGATAAAGAGCCGGGTAACAGGGACGTGGTACGAGGTGTATCACAGTGTTTATGTGCAGATTACCCGGTTCTCCATTACAGCGTGAGAGCTCCTCCCCAGAGCAGCCTCGGTGGCTCGCCGGGTGAATTCCGTCAAACCGAGAGACGGTGGATACTCCGGACGAAGAGTGGGATCAGAGCTCAGCTGCAGTTTTATTTTTCCAACAAGACGCAGCTCAAAGGTCTTGCCATCCTCGCCGTAATACTCTGCGAAAGACAGTTACTGCCGTCTTTATCCAATGAAACAAGACATTACACCAAGCTGCAAAAAAATATCAAAGTGGAAAGGAAAAGAGAGGTCGCAACGGGAGAAAGCTATTTTGAATATGAGAATTTCCTTTTTAGAGTGATTTTATTATGTCATTTAGAAACAAGATGAAACAATCTGGTCAAAAGTTTAAGCCACTGTGGTTTTAGTGGCATCTTGCAGTGTAGTTGCTGATGGAAACGTCCTCGTCTCGTGAAGGAGAAACTGTGGTGGCTACGAGGCTAAAACAAAATCCAATCCACTTTATTTATATAGCACGATTTTATATAACACAATAAATAAACAGTAGAAACAGAACAACACATGAAGTAGATAATAGAAAGATGGAAAACAACAAAAATAAAAATTAAATGAATAAAAAAGCACTACCCGCACACGATTAAATAAATGAAACGGACAAAAATAAATATGTAAATAACAATATGCATGTACACGCATAACATCAACCGTCTACATGGTGTTAAAAGCCAAAGAGAAGAGGTGGGTTTTAGGAAGGGTTTTAAAATGAGACAGAGCTGCAACGGTGAACGCTCGATCCCCTCTGAGAAGCAGCTGATGTAAAAGCAACATGAGCTGAACAAAAAACACGAACGGCTGCATCCAGAGCGTAGTGGGTAGTTTGTCCTTGTGGGCTGCAGTGGAAACATGGCAGTGCAACGTGGACCTGCAGCATCTGTAGATATAAACGTCTCATTTTGACAAATCTATATAAATCTATCTTCCAATGCTGCCACATTTCTACAGCTAGACTCACTAAATGTGACAGACATCCTTTAAAGGGCACACAGCTCTGTGGATACTTTATTGAATTTAGATTTTGAAAATGATTGCACCCCTGTGAAGATAATTAAGTTTAAAGTGATTTTTTTTTTTTTAGTTTGCTTGCAGGTTTTTTCGGGAACAGTCATTGTTTCTGAACGCCCTTTTAAAAAAAACTTGAAAATGACATTTTCCATTACACATGGACACAGATCCTGCAGCTGCTCCATGCATTCTGTTTTTCTGCTTCACTGTGAGCTCTCCATTAAATGTCATTACATGCAAAATGTCCATGAGTCTGTAATTAAATCTAATCATTTAATGTAATGAATGCCCTGGGTTATAGATGTTAGCGTCCATGCTGCAGGCCTGCAGAGAGACTCTGAGTGCGGTAAAGTCCGACTGTCTAACAGATGACGTATTTGTCATAATTAAATTAACTCATAATGCAAATAGCTGCAGGACGGCCGCTCTTCTCTTTCCTGTGCACTTGTCTCCTGGTTGATAAATGAACGCAGTCGAGCGGACTCACCTCTCCCCGCCAGGTAAACTTTCCTGGCGTGACCGTCCGTCTTGAAGGCGGACAGCAGCCTCGTTTCGGGACTCTCGGCCGGCGTGTGAGTGCTGCCAGACACAGACAGCTTCCCTCCAGGGTCTCCATTTTGGTTGACCCCTCTTTCATCAGGGCTGCTGCCGGGTTCGCTCATCTTGAACCCAGCCAGGCAAATCAGCTCGCACGCAGCGAGCCTTTTTTTTTTTTGTTTAGCCACCGTTGCCAGGTAACGGCACGTATTTGGATACTGTCACCAAGGCAACGGTGATGGATGAGTTTGTGTCACAGGCTAATTTGTGGCCCTGGTGAGTTTACTTTCGCCATTGCAGTGAGCTATCATCAGGATAGGCTAGCCCGGGGAACAAAGGCATCATTTATTATATTTATTTTTTAGTTTTAATGAAGAGGAGGCCCAAATGTACAACACTGACAATAACTCAGTTCAAAGGGGATCCATGCGCTGCTCATTAGGATTTGTTTTGGTGGCTCATCAAAAGGCCTGTCGCCTCATTAAATCAATTAAGGCACAACGTCTAAGTGGGAAAGTCAGGAGTGTATGTTAGTGTATGTAAAAGCACCATGAGCTGAACATATTCAGCATGTTTGTCTTTCTGGTTTCAGCAAACTAGATACATAGACGACGTCTTTGTTCAGATTTTTTTTTTCTTTTCGACAGCTCAAACTTCCTCCAGATTGTAGACTTACATTTCCTTTTGTGACCCAGCTTTTCTTCCGAGTAACACTCAGCGTGTGGCTGCACACACTCATTTTCCACACAGTGTAATGCTCTTCAGGTTAGTGCTTGTGCATCAGGCATCTGAGAAATTGAGGGGTTTTTTTTCTGTTTCCTCCTCTTGGACAGAAAATTGAATCGTTTCATGTGGGTGGAAGAAGGAGCGGACACAAAGTAAACATCTTGTAAAGGAGAGAAAATCTGAGAGCAAAGTTTAGTTTAGCAAAGTGCAGTAATCACAAATAACTGCACTAGATGGCAGTAGATTGCAGTTAGTCTCAGCAATTAACCAAACCAGGAGGTAATTGAGGTCGTACACTCCTCCTCGGCTTGCAGATTTAAATGTTGAGTATTCGTTGGAAGCTAGCAGAGAATAAGAAACAGGCTTATCGTGTTTAACAGCGGTTTCTGTAACCTCTGTCCTCGGGACATCGAGGCAGCCGTCTGCAGATACATTTGTATTTTTGCCATCTCTGTGATGGATCCATCCTTGTGTGGCTGTTATATGTCACGCCGCGGGAAATAAAAGGTCGCTTTCATTTCATTCGGAGGCACTGACAGAAAAAAACATTGTCGCCTTGTTTTCCTACCATCAAGTCAATTTGTGGCTGCGGCTGAGAAATATCCGTGGGATGTTATCAGTGTTTGCCCAGTTGTCCATGGGAGTGAGAGAAATCAAAGTGTGACAGTAAAACAGGCTCAGTGACGGCACAGATTTCTCTCATGAGGCCACATGCTGATTCTTTGTCTCCAGGCTTATAGTTAGCAGAGAGAAAGACGACTCTGGATTTTTATTTGAGGCTTTTAATAGACATGAGAAAGGATGCCCTGACACGAGACACGCTACCGTGTTACCAGGGTGAATCCACGTTATTATCTAATCAAGGTGCTGTTCGCTCAGTTGGATTTAAAGAGTTCTAACTGTGAGCTCTGAAGTCTAAATTTGGTGTCGAAGGACTTTATTTTTGTCTGTCCTGAAGGAAACTGTACCGTAACACTGATTCAGGACGACTTGCTGGCACAGACACACACACATTTGAAATAAAGTGTTTCCATGTGCAATCAAGAGAAGATGAAGGGGGGAAGAAAAGTACTAGTAGATCTGCGATTAAAAATGTGCAATCAATCAGGGTGCATTGAGTTTTCCTATGGTGATTTTAAAGGACCGGTGTGTGGGACGTAGCAGCATCAGATGTGGATTGCGTGTGGTAGTGGATTTGCAACATCTGTAGATAAAGGCTCATTCTGAGGTAGCAAAAACACAATGATTGTTTGTTTTTTTAGCTGATTATACGCTAATGAAAACATAGTTATGCATATTATATTTCATATCTGCCATCTTCTGTAAACAGAGCCTTGTAAATCTTGATCACACTGGATGGTCTGAGTAGAAACACATGTTTTTTTTTTTATTGTGCTGAATCTAATTTATCTGATCAAATAGTCCCAGTTGGAGCGATGGCTTCTCTTTCCTTCTCCCTAAAAAAAACAAATGTTTAGATTCGATTTCGATCTAATCCCGCTCGTGGAAAACATTGTAACAGGAATCAGCTGATGAGAATGTGGCTTAACTCTCAGACGGGATAAATGGTTCCACTCCGAGTTGTTGTGGCTTTTTTTGTTTGTTTTTTTCCATCCCCGGCCCGGCAGAGTTATCGCCGGTCGCTGGTCGTTTGTTTTCAGATGTCACGTGTTCATCTTTGTTTGTTTTCTAAATCTTGTAAATTCCTCTCATGACATAATAGGATGCCTGCTCAGACAGCAGCAGATCCAGACATGATGGTTTTTAGTGGGATTACGTTAAATGAGAACTGTCTCTCTCCATCATGGAGGTTAGGACCCTACATGGACTGAGATTAATCTGAGCAAAGAGAAGCCTGATTCAAATAAAACACTGGATGCTTTCCACATATTTAGGCCTCTAACATGACATCTATGATGGAACTATCTGCTGTTTTTAGATATGTATGCATGACAGAACGAAACCTGACTAGTCTTATTGATCCTATTCAGGCTTGATTACTTATTCAGTGTAGCCCAAATGATCAAATTTGAATTATGAATGTTGAATTTCAATTTTTGACTTTTAATGTTTTTGACACTTTTAATCCAGATAGATGAGTTTCAATTAGGGGTGTTGCGATATACCAATATTTGGGATATCAAACATTGATATTGTATAAATAATACATGTATGATTATATAAATAATCCAGCACTTCTTAAATCTGTTTCTGTCCGCTCTCATTTTGTGGTTTGCACAGTAGGTGGCGTTGATGCACCTTAACGCTGGTTGTCAGTGTTACATGACTATATCATTAGCATGAGTCATGCAGTGGAAATCTATATAAACTATAAACTATATAAGCTATAAACTCAGTGTTGTCAACATTATGCGTTCAGTTGTTTTTATTGTTGACGTCATTCTGGCCTTTCTTTACTTCCATAGTGGTGAGTTGGGCACAGAGCACACATGACTCAAAATGTCTCACAGTTTTATAATATTTTATTTGTCAATGCAACAGATGATTTTATGTAACGCACAACAGAGTCCTGATATAACAAAATAACGGACATAAATATGTTATTTTTCCATATTTGGACATTCCAGAGTCATCGAGCCATGTTCGCTTATCAAAGAAGAATAGGTAGAGAGTTTACCGACAACATAGCACGCAGCAGAAGTGTTTCGCTATGGTTACCTGCAGGTTATAATACTGTACCTTGCACATTGATTTACACTGGCGGTTACCTGTTGACAGGAATTACGTTTGAGTTGTCCTGATGTTGGATTTTAACCAACAGCCAATCAGAGACGAACATTTTCCGTAGATGCAGTTTAAGCAAAAATAACTATTGTGCGTATGCAGAGTCCAGGATGGAAACATGAAGAAGTTTAGACTGAAAACAGACACCAGAATTGAATATTTGATTTGATATTACACTGAGGAGTTTGTGCAACGACAACAACTGTTCCTTAACCTGCAGTGATGACGTCTTTGCCAGAACTAAGTATGAAGTTAGACATCTTTTGTGTTTTGCTACAGATTCGGTGTATCATAAATAGATAACTTACCATATATTTTATACTGTACACAGTTTATGCTGTCATTTCTGAAACCACAGGCCACATTCATCGTGTCCAAAGGTTTACTGGAATGCATCAAAACTCGCAGTTAAGTATTGTCTGTCTTTTTTTTTGCAAACATTATTCCGATGACAATTAGATTAGCTCAACTCTGGTGTCACCTAACGTCTGTGAAGTGCTGAGCTGCAGCGGTCCGTCCATCCAGCCATCGGAGTTCCTGTCCAGACCAAATCAGCAGTTTCTCTTCTGTCAACCCAGCCAGTTTGGTCCTCTTCTTTTGAACTCAGTCACGTTATCAGCTGGAGAACAGTTTTGTTTTAGTAGCTTGACATCTTACAGTTCACCCGTCCTTTTCCTGCAACGTGAAGCTGAGAAGAGATGGACACATTAGCAGTCAGGTGTGTCATTGTAATCAGTGTGAAGCTGTGTTTTGTGATCGGGACGTTTGGTCTCTGAAAGTCCAGGTAAAAGACAGAAAGTACCCACAATGGCAGGACCCGACATGGTCTAATTTTTTGCCTCGTTGGTCTTGTATAGCTGAAAAGTCCCTATGAACATGTGTTTTCTGTTTTTTTACTGTAGGACTTGTTGGCCTGCATTGGTCACACCCTGTACTATCTTTCTTTCAGATAAGAAAGCTGGAAGACGACAACAGTTTGTTGTCTTGCAGGATATTTAAATGCACGCTGTTGTTTTCATGTAGGAAAACAGCCTCTATTATTGCTGCACCTGTTGCTTTTAGTTTAGTCCTTTATTTCTGATTACTGATTGAGTTACTGCAGCTATTGACCTCGTCCTTTTTTTATCCTTTGTGAAACCTCTTGTGAAACCTTTTTTTAACCCCAACAAGAATTCTGATGCTATCACCGCCGCTGTACGTGTCTCCACAGGAAGACATAAATTACCTGGAACCGTGAGCTTCACAGAATGTGAATGCGTACGGGGGAAAAAAATATGCAGGAAACAATTCACGATGCGAAGTCTCGTCTCCATTCAAATCCAGGTTTTCTTATTGGTAACGGTGACACGTTTGGATGATTTAATGGAAAAATACTCCAGAATAATATCATGTTACACGTTCTGCCCAATCTCACATTCACGCACGAGTTGTTGAATTATTTTAAATCACCGACCGCAGGCGCAGCTTGCACGTATTTTGTGTTCTCCATTCACGTTAAAGCAACTAAGTTCATCAAAGTTGAGGAAAATCAATCCATCATCTGTGACATGTGTCTTTAAATCCGTCTGCAAAGCAGGCACTCAATTAGTAATCACACAGTTAATTAAAGTTGCCTTTTTTATGTGTGTGTGAAACATAAATGTTTAATCTGATTATGCACACAGTTACCACTTTATTATGTGCACATGACTTAAACTAATACAGTCTGTCAGTCTGTAAATCCTTCATGGTTGGTGACTGAGGTGTTGAATTGAACTTGTCACAACATTTGTGCACACACTCGAGTCGAATAAATAAAAGGAACATCTATCTAATGCAATGCAGCTTAACAGAACCTCAGACCACAGCCTCTAAAATTAATATTAAGTCATTAAAATGTCTTAAGTTTTACCGACGGTAGAATCAGCGACATGGTTTCACGATTTTCCTCAAAAAAACAAAAGTGTATATTAAGTAATTTAACTATAATAAAGTTTTCAATAAATCAAGTACCCTGGTAATGATACTGAGAACGGATATGCCAGAGTAACTGGTCATATTGGCAAACAGAAACCGAATTTCAAAGTCTAAATCATCTTTATAAAAGTTAACTCTTACTGTGTTATTTAGGGAATCAATGCTTTGAAAAGCCAAATGCCTTTATTGCCCGAACCTCTGAAATCAAAATCATTAATTAGTGTAACACACAGTCTGATGGTGAAAGGTTCAGTCGTGCAATAGCTGTTGGCACAAAGAATATCCAGTTATAATCTATTGCTTTTTTTTTTTTAATCTGTGCAAACTTTAACGATTAGTCCGAGTGTTTGCTCAGCTCCCGGATGCCTCCATTTAAAGAGCGTGACGCAGGGTGATTGGTTCTGATATCAGCCAGACTTTGAAAGAGTGCGTCAGAGGTTTCCCACAGTTCACCACCACCATGTTTTGTTTTACACTGCTCGCTGTGTCATGCTCTCTCGGGCCTGATCTCACTCTGACCTGACCAAATGCATATTGTGGTTAGTTGTAAGTAAAAGCAGCTGAATTACAGGGTTCAGGGTGCACAGGAAAAAAACACATTACTGCTCTCCGGCCCCTCCTGAAAACGCCATCAAAACATCAGGTCGCCCCTAATGTGTGCCTAATGATATGCTGACTATTACACCAGCATGCAGGTCGCTTTGAAATCACATGGAGCTGTAACCTGCCACACATTAGCAGCTCTGTCAGTCAACATGCCGTGTCATCGATTAATATTCCCGTCACATGCACGACTTCCCCTGCACAGTGCACGAAACATTAGAAATAACCGTTTACGCAGGTCTTGAATTATATTCCATATTTACCGCATGCTATTTTTCAACTCTGCAATAACAAACTCTGGGAGGATACAGTGTGCATGTGTGAGAAATAATTGCAATTATATTTACATATTTAAGTATAATGATGTTTTTTATTTCCAGTAACACACAGTCACTTGTAAACCTGAGATGCCAGCGGTATAAACACAGTGTCCTTTTTAGATTCGTCCTTATGAGTTGTGAACTAATATATCATGTAATATTTACACCATCATTTGAAGTAATGAGCCACTTGTAGTGACTCGAGTGAGTCAGTATTTATACACTCTCGGTGCTTTGCGTAGCGTCTGCTTATTTTCTGTGTTTTTTAGCTCTCGCCGCAGTTTTCAGAGTTTCTCTCTGAACAAACATATTCCACATTTGTTTATTTTTTATGTCCTGAGAAACTAGCAGTGAGTACAATCTGCCGCCCTGCTGACCCATCTGAGGTTATTTTTGAGCTAAATCTATGACGGAAAATATTTTGATCTTTCTTTTTTTCTTGTGTTGGAGCTGCTGTGCTACATGTTGACAAGTCGTTTCCTCGCGTGTGTCTCCTGATACTTTAATTGTGATGCAGCTGCGCAGCTGTAACACATAACGCGTTTCCTGCAGAGTGTCAGCTCTATAATAGTGATATTATTTCGTGCTTTCAATGCCTGTGTGGCTCCTGGACTGTAAACTCTGCAGGAGTATTAAGAGGAGAGCTCTGGTTGTCCATCAGACGGAGACTCAGTGTAATTTAGTGCACAACCTGGCTGGCTGCTGCCCTGTGAAATAAAATGTTCCGCTCTGTGTTAGTTTAATTTTAGTGTTCAATCATGGATAAACTGTGCTAACAAACTCCTTGTGCTCATAACACACAGCGATACCCTTTAAAAAACAAAAGGTTTGTCTTAAACACCTCCAACACACATATTAAGAATAATGGAGTAGCAGCCTGTCTCAAACTTTTTCTGGCACGCTCTTCAAAAGCTGAACAATTTTCCACATATCACTCATTTTTTTCATTCAAATAAAAAACAAAAAAAAGGATCCAAGTTCTATTTTAGTGAAATAAAAGTCTAAAAACATCTTTCAGTTTAGTATCACTCATGCCACACCTGCAGCGACTCAAGTGGGGCCCACAGCACAGTTAAAAAGCAACATGACCGACAAACACAAAAAAGCAAAAAGAAGACACAGCTACTCTGCTGTAGGTGGAGAGAGAACAAAAGTCATGTGGACTGCACAGCTTGGCACATTTGCTTCAACATCTCCGATCATGAAGGATGAATTAGAAACGCTGCCGTGCAGGGAATCCGTGGCACTTTGCGCTTGTCATATCACAAGGCGCATACGTGACAGGAGCTGAAGGCTGCTGTGGATGTTGATAGGGGCAGCAGTGATATGCCTGCATGTACTTCTGTGAAAACAAAGTAACTATTGATAATGGCCGCTCTGTGCAGTGCAGCTTCTTTTTCCCTAGTAACCATTCATGCCTGTGCTCCTTTATCAGCCCTGTGATGCATCAACTTAACTAAACCTGCTGTTGCATGTTGTCCCAGGGTTTAAAGGAAGCGCGCTCTTTTGTGCTGTTAGTTAAATAGATATAGAAAGTCTCCGGCAGATGGTCTAGCGTGGCATTATCAGCGGTAACAAACCACTTCAACAGTCCGGACTCTACCTGGAAACCTGTCTTCGAGCATCAGAGTCATTCTCGAGCGGCTGGTCTCACTTACATTTGTAATCCTGCTCAAAGCGCAGGGTGAGTCTGCTGAGCCTTCCTCTTGGGGTAATTTACTACAGAACACACCAGGCTCCTTTTAAGGAAGACTTTTATATGCTCCTAAATGTCTCCCATTTTACAGGCCTATTGATTATCACCATAAAATTCCACCAAGAGGCAAAGAGTAAAGGGAAAAATGATATATTGCGTGCAGAGTAAATATTTGAAACGAAACATCCCTCAGTCGTAAAAACCTGGGAACTCACGTAGCGAGGCAAGGCCTGCGGTGTATGTAGGAGCTTTGCCACTTGTGAAACGAAACTAAATTATGAGTTGTGGGATTAAATTTTATGTTTTGAGGTTAAACCACTTTGGACATGACTGGAATCAAATTTTAATCTGAATTTTGGGGTTTTAAAGACACAAACGGCAACTCTGAACCTTCAATTATGACACATGTGGGAGGCATAATGATTTATATATTACTATGATCAGTTATTACATTTTGAACAATTGTTTTTATCAAGTAATGTTTGTCCTTTGTGTCATTGTTCGGCCTTTTAAACTCGCCCGACCTGCTGTGACGAGGAACTGATGCTGTAACACACAAGCAGCTTTCTAGGAACTAAATATTTTAACTTAATTTAAAAGGGCAAATATTGTGAGTTAAATTCAAAAACCTTGTTTCAAAACCTTTACCACTGATGCCATAACTCATAATTATGTAACATGCATCTTCTCTGTATTCTGCTGTCGACATGTGGTGGTGCATTTGAATAATGATGAATCAAATACTGAGCCGTCCAACCGCAGTTAACATGTGTTAACGTTGGGTGTCCTCATTGGCTGCCAGTCTTGTAAACAGCCTCTCTAGTTGTGGGGGAAGTCTTGTGCAGAAGTGATAAAGATTTATCTGCTGCAGGGGGTGTTGGGCTGGGCCCACTGAGGCCCACTGACAGGCAGGGAGCCACACAATTATTTAGAAATGTCCTCAGTTCTCCGAATCAGCCTTTTACACAACACAGTCGTCTTTATCATTAGTGGAGCATGTATAGATGCCAGATAATGAAATGAACAGCCCTGAAAATGTGCATTTACAGTATGGAGGTTTTTATAAAACACAAAATTAATTATATTATTAACACAAGCCAAAAACGTACTCCTCACATTGACACGAGCTGGATTCAAAGATTGATTGTACTGTAGGTAACATAGTGCAGTAACCGATACAGGTACAGCCCTCAAACGTTTATTGAATCATGCATAAAAATCCAAATATTAAGTTTCGCATTTAGGTTTGTAATATTGTATCAACCCCAACTGGAGCCAAAGCTTCAGAAATGATTTATTTTTCTGCACTGTTCTGCAGAATCTGTTTCACTCCTGGTCAGCAGCACACCAACGTATTAGATCATGTCCAAATATGGATTTCTACTTTTACATTACATTACATTGCATTTAGCAGAGACTTTTATCCAAAGCGACTTACAGAGGAGGACATAAGCTGAGAAAGGTGTAAAGGAGCACAGAGTAGTTGTTAGTATTGTTAGTTTTGTTAGGCAGGGAAGCATCCTCGAAACAGGTTTTTAGAAGTAAAGGTCGAAAGGGATGTTGCTTTTAGGAAAGGAAAAAGGAAAAAAAAACAAGATTTCTATCGAATTCAGAATTTGAGAAAAAATTTTTGCAGTCTTTGGATTGTTGCTGACATGTTTAAAAGTGTCTATGATGCCTAGTTAATGTCTTTATACTTAATTATACATATTATAAATCTTTAAAAGTTTTATACAGTATGAACAATAACAAGAGGATGCAGAAGTAAATAGACTCGAACTTTATTCTAATTTCTGAAGGTAAAATAGAAACTTTAAACTTTTGAACTTTAAACTTTTTAAATTCTATTTTTACGCATCAAACTGAAACTGGCACAGACGTAGGCGTGTTTTTTTTTTTACCGTCATCATTGTGCAACACTTTGTTCATCTGCAACCGGATCTCTAAAAGCGTTTAGTCATGATTCTCCCTGACACTGACTCTTCACTGTGTAAGCCTTCTGCTCCACAGTGTGTATAATAAATGTTTTATTTCATTATCTTAAATTAATTGATGATCTTGCCATTGTGGTTAGTAACACTTAATTGTTTCATAGTTTGAAGAGATGGAGGGATTTCTGTGTTTGTAGGAAGCAGATGTTTTTCATTCATCACATAAAAAAAAAAAGACTGTGTGGGTAAAAAAGATCAGACTTACTATTGGGTTTCTGGTTCTGATAAGTCACTGAACTGTGTGCTGCCGTTGGACTGCAGAGTACCAGGGGAAGCCTCCTCACTTTTGCTGCTTTCCTGTGTACTGCCCACGCTGCCCTCAGTCTTACTGGTTGAAGACTTTTGTAAATTACCGTCTGTGCCCGACTCAGCCTGCCACAGAAAGCAGGAGCAGCGTGTCCGCAGCTCTTTATAGAAAGTATTGAGCTGCAGGGTGGACAGCCACGGGCAGCCCAGCAGGTTCTTGAACGCTGTACGAAACTCTGGACTCCTGCAGTAGATGATGGGATTGAGGCCGGAGTTGATGTAACCCAACCAATTCAACAGTCGGAAGATCCTCTCTGAGGGAACCCCTCTGTAGAACGCGTTGATGATGTTGGCGACGAAGAACGGCAACCAGCACACGGTGAAGGTCCCCATGATGATGCCCAGAGTCTTGAGGGCCTTGTGCTCTTTGACGAGCATCAGCCGCGACGGCCTCCGCTTGACGCTCTTTCTCCGCACGGCGTTGTTGCCGCAGCTGCTGGAGCCCGTACACCCCACTGGCATGACATTGTTGACGTGGGGGCCAACTTGCATCTGCGACGCCAGGCCCTCGTTCTGGAAACGCATTCGATGCTTATCTATGAGCTGGACCTGCCGCGTGGCTATTAGAAAGACTTTTGCATACACAAATATCATTATGAGCAGCGGAATGTAAAACGAGACTATAGAAGATATTATAGCAAAGGCCCTGTTGGTCACAAAGTCACAGCATGCTGGGTCTTCGTAGCACTTTTTTGCTGTGGGGTCGTCGTCACGCCAAAGCCCTTGCATAATTGGCACAAAGGAAATTAGGGAGGACACAACCCACACTAAACAAACTATTACCCTGGCACGCCACTTATTGAGTAGAACCTTGTGCCTCAGCGGCCTCGTGATGGCTATGTACCGATCCACTGCTATAACGCAGAGCGTCTCGATGCTCGCTGTCACGCACAGGACGTCCACAGAAGTCCAGAAGTCGCAGAATCTGTCACTGAGCTGCCATTTACCCGTCACTACAATAGTAGCCCCAAGAGGCACCACAAGGACCCCCATGATGAGGTCTGCACACCCCAGGGACATTATGAAAATGTTTGTCGTCGTCTGTAGCTGCGACGTACGAGCCACGGCGATGATGACCAGCAGGTTTCCCACCACGATGGTGAGTATGATGATGACCAGTATGATGAGGCTCCAGGGTCCGGCCGCATCGTAGAAGGGTCCTGTACTGTTGGTCACGTTGGATAGTGAAGTGCTCAGGTTGGCATCCATTATTCAGCGGATCAACTCGGGACAACAGGAAGCTGAAGATGTTGTTTCTCACGTCAAAGTCAGCAAAACTAAAGAACCTGCACTTCTTACAAGCATCATAAATCTGCTCAAAGTGAAAGAAAATCTACTCTACATAAAAGTCAGTCTTCACTGCTTACATTCCACACCTTGGCAGTTTTTCATCAGGCTCTCCATGTTTCCCAAGAAGTTCTTCTGGTGTAGGCAACGGCAACATGATCTCCAAAAAAAAAAAAAGATCCAAACTGTCCACAAACGATGTCAGTTCACAGAGTTGCAGCTCTTTCATGGATCCAGAGAAACGTTAACAAAAAGTTTTCTGAGCTGGAAGAAACACATGCACACACACACACACAAAAACAAGCCCTGTCCATTTAAATCCGTCCACTGGGATTGGAGAAGTTTTCAGTGTTTTTCGCTGAATCGTCCAGGAGCCACAATGCCACAGTTGGACGGTTGGAGATCAAGCAACAGTGACGCTGTTGCAGGAACCACCAGAGTGCACCAGAGTGGCTGTCCACTCTTTCTTTTGCTCTCTCTCTCTCTCTCTCTCTCTCTCTCTCTCTCTCTCTCTCTCTCTCTCTCTCTCTCTCTCTCTCTCTCTCTCTCTCTCTCTCTCTCTCTCTCTCTCTCTCTCTCTCTCTCTCTCTCTCTCTCTCTCTCTCTCTCTCTCTCTCTCCTCAGCGCAGGTTGCCCAAGATTGTATTGGCTCTAATCACACGCTGGCTGAAGGCAGAGGGGAGGAGTTGAAAAGTGTGTCGAAGCCATACAGGGATCAGTACCCTAATAGAGCCACACACATGCGGACACACATAATGACTAATCCTGCATTAACAAGCATGAAAACTGCATGATTATCTACGTGAGACACACTTTTGAGTTTTTAAAGTATGATTCCCATCAGCTTTTTATTCTTTAAGGATGCTGTGTTGAATGTAGCAGCCACACTAAGCTTCTTAACCCATTAAGTGTATCTGTCACCCGACTGTGTCAACAATGTTGACAGGCTTTTCCATTGCTGGCTTCTGCTCTCATTGTCAAATGATGCTGGATTGTGTCAAACACACACTTCTGAGGCTCAACAACATTTTCATTTTCATTTAGACGCCGGCTTTGCAGCAAACATAAAAATACTGCACGATTTTAGCCGATTACCTGTGGTTATATTTCATTATCTCGACTCTAAAACTACAACTCTAAAGGTTTACTTGTAAGACAGTTTGTGGTCGACGTTGGAGACCGCAAGACACGAGGCACCCTCAACTGCAGAGAGCGGGAAATCGGTGCCCTCCCGTTGACTCAAAGCGGTAAAACAAAATAACAGATGGCTATCTCGCTGTTACTCAAGCCGGCGCACTGAAAAGAACAATCAGGCAAATGCCTTCTATGCGATTCACTTCAGATATCCAGCGCTCGGCTGCGGAGCCAAGCTCTCCTGTCACCGAGCAGTTCCTTCTTTGGTTCGATCAGCTCTACATGTGCAGCTGTGACTGCTCTGCATTTATTCCTATCTTACAGTTTTACTGCTAAATAAGGAGATAAACAAAAGAATTTACACACTTGTTGGCCTTTTTAAGATGATTTTCGGTTCTTTTCTTCTTTAAAACTCGCTGCAATCGATATCAGTAAATGTATCAGCTGACACGATGAAAACATGATGAAAATGTGATCAAGTAAAAAAATGTTGCTTGTAATGATTGGCAGAAAATCACCCAAATCTGCTGCAGGCCCCAGCTCGTTGTTTAGCTGCCTGTCCGGCCAACAACTCAACTGTTTTTGTTCGCTCTTGCAGCTGGCAGATGTTTCCATCAAAAAAAGGCTGTTGTATATTGTGCCGAGCTGACAGATGAAGTTAGGGACTAGCTGGTGAACATTTAGCAGCCGAAGAGTTGGATACTTCCCTCAGGAGTCCACAAAGGAGCTAAAAGAGACTTGCATTGAACAGGTGGCCAGAAACACAAGTCCAAAATGAACGATTACGTTGCTTTGTAGCAACTGTTTGGTAATGTTGATGATAAAAACTTGTTTCTGGTGCCCCCTTGTGGCCCAAAAAATCTGGTTTAACGTGTCTTTGACGTCTTACAAACAACACTGAGTTATAATAAATGAAGGCGTGTTTTTATGTAGCATTTTGGGTTTTCAAAGCAGCTACATTCTGGCAAATATTCTTTGTTTTCGTACGGACTAAAGAAACAAGATTTACCTTTACAGGTGCCCGTAGGTGGATAGTGTTACCTATAAGGACGGAGCCAGGCTAGCTCTTTCTCAATTTTCACTCTCGATGCCAACCCAAGCCGACCAGCTTCCTATTGAACACCAGAGTGTTGTTTCAGTTTCCTCATCTGACTCTGAAGCGAACGAGCACACTTCCCAAATGTCAAACTATGCCTCTAAGGGTTTTTCTAAAGTGATTTGTGATTTAAATATAGCCTCATATTTCCATTAATGTATCCTGACAGACACGCTGGACATTTCACAGACTTCTTGCTTCATTTCGTTGAGCATGAGTTCTTTATCTCCGCAGTATAGAAAGCTGTCTGCGTCTGTACTTATTTGTTGCCAATAAAAGTCAGTCCTAAATCAAACGGTCTAATAGATGTTTAATCAGATTGTGTTGCAGCATACTTTTCTCCGCCATCACAAACACAATGCCTCCCTTCCCTTTTGCCCCATTTAGGTCGAAATGGATTTTCTTTCTTTCTCACTTTGTCACTCATCTGAGAGGAAGTCGTGGAGATGTGAGTGCATTCTCGAAAGGAAAAAAAAGCAAAACACCACCGCTCTTTTTTCAACTTGATGACCAAGAGGCCCCGAACTGACGGCATTTCTGTGGGCGAAGGTCACCCGCTTTAGCTAACTGCTTGACAGCTGCTCATTTGTCTTTGCGTGAGAAGATGCCATTGGTGGATCTGGACCTGGTCCTGGTCTAACCAAGCATGGCAGCTGGCACCAGCTCAGTTGTTGATAGGGGATTCAGCCGTGATAGCTTTCTCACATGACAGAAGAAGCCGCTGTGTTAATATCATGCTGTGATTTATGCTGTGGCATAATAAATCATCTGCTAGAATAACTTTAGATTAACTTTGCACAACTGACAGTGATAGTATAGTGCAGTAGATCTCTTGCACGTGATGTAATTCCCCCGCCCAAATGTTCGATATCTCATCTGTAAATCAGCAACATCCATGTGTTTAATCATGTGCAAATCCCTCAGATTAGCAAAGTCCTCTGATGCACTTGACCTCAGCAGCCTGTCACTGAAATGTTTAAGACACCCTGAGCTGCTCTCGGCTTTGTGTGAGATGAGTTGTAACCGGAGATATATGTGACAGCAACTGCATACTCCCTCGAAAGAAATTTAGATTTACAGCGTGCAGAACGATGACAGGCTGTAAATCATCGGAACAGTCATAAAGCTCTAGAAAGGCTTTTTATTAACTGCGGACTCCCTGCATGTACTGTACCCTGGGAATGTTTCCCTCCTCTCCATGGAAACCTTAAAGATCAGCTTGCATTTAAAAAAAACTTCTGGTATTTCTCTGTTGAGACTAAGAGCATATAGCGAAGGCCCGAGCCGTGGCAGGCATCTGGACTTCACAAGCTTACATTTCAATCCATCTGGTCAGTGCCAGGACTCCCATGCTTGGAAAAGTCCATGCAGTCACTCTCCCTCTCATTGCCAACGGAGAATGCCAGAGGGTGCAAATCCTGCCGACATCAGAGTTTGCTCATATTCTGCAGGACTGATCGGAGGCTCAAGATGTTTGTTTGGATCTGCTGACAATCGCTTTTTCCATTAGGAGACAAGAGAGACAGTTAATGTCTCCATCCTGTCAAACAAAAGCAGAACAGGAGCCGGCGGTATGAGCGTAAACACACAACGCAAAAGAGATTTAGAGAAGGCTCCACTCTTAATCAGTCTGTTTTATGTTTGAGGACTGCGATCCAGACGTAAGTTCGGTTCTTTCACGCCACACCTTTGCCGCAATTTGGATTGTTTTCTGTACATCAGATGTTTACAGATGCCTGCTGTGAGTTTGTTTGGTAGCTTTTTCTTCCCCTTTCCTTCTGCACAGGAAACTCTACATTAGCTGGAGGAGCTAATCATGACTGGAAGGAGGAGGAAGGAGTGGCTGCAAGTGCAAAACAAAAAAACACTAATGACGGCTCTACCCATGTCCTGTATGTATGACAGAATAATATGCATAAATCGTATTGTAACATACAGGAACCATGTGAAGAAAATAAATCACGGAAGTGACATTTGGCCTGAGAATATTTGTTCCTTATGTTTGCATCCTGTGGGGTTTGGAAACCAAAAGCCAGCTCCTCAGCCAGTGTTGAGGTGAGAGGAGGGTGCTTTAAACACCGAGCTGTTCAGCCTTCCGCAACTATCATGTCGTGGGTAAATCGCTCTCATTATGCTCTGAGTGGAACCACATGCAGGGGTTTTGTGGAGTCCCTTCTGGGGGCCACATACAGGGAACCCTGGAGGGTTTATGGCAGCGATGTCCCTCCACACGCTCTGGGGAGAGATGTCCAAGAAGACAGCCCCGGCTATTTTTGGGGCCATCCTGAACACATGCAGATGCTTTCAACTCTCAAGCTAATGTTCATACAATAAATAGAAAATAAAATGTTTACGTTATCATAGCAGCAGTGACAGCACCTCTTGCATAACCCAGACGTCTCCTGCTTCTCTTTATATTTGCCTCTGTGATTAGATTTGATGGGGAAATGTGCACCCACTTCACTGGCATGCTTCATTAAAATAAAGATATTATTATCGTCTGGTTGTGAGGAATGAGGAAGATTGTTACCACTCTTCATCTACCTCTCTGCCAGAGGAGAATGAGCGTGAATGTTTTCCTTTAATAATCATTTTCTTTGTTTTTATCATTTAGACGTCGGACAAAAGTATTAAAAAACTTTTTTAGAAGAAGAAAGACATTTATTTTATGTTAAAAGTCTAAACACTAAAGTCCCATTAAGTGATATTTTTTACTACTTGTATTTCTTCTACTTCTTCTATTATTTATAAAAGAAGAGTTACAGTGAAATATGTTTGTTAGCTCCCACTATACATTATTAATGGAAGTAAAAAGTAATAATAATAAAAAATGTTTGGATAACATGAGGCAGCATTGAATATCTAAAAATACTTTGAAATATTGTTTATAGTATCCATTATTTCTAATAAGTCCTTTATGTTTTTATAATATTCATTTTTAATGAATACACTAGAATTTTACTGTTCACCTTTGTGTTTTACTATTATGAAAATCATCCCATAAAATATGAATTCCTGATTTAGACAGATACAAAAGATAAATAAAAACAGACCTTAGCTGTCTTTTGTTTTTATTTTCTATACATGCACTCATTCTGAATTTGATTGCAGCAATATGTTCTGATATTATCGGGTTAGTGGCAACACTACACTGAAAGTTGTGTGACACTTAAAAGTTTGAGAACATTTCTCAATGCACAGTCACAAGGACTTCATTTCACCGCCTACAACACGACATAAAAACTCTGATCTGTACATGCAAGGCCGAAGACCTTCTGTCCCTCAGGCTGCATTAAAAACACACGACTGTATAAAGTATCTTACAACACGGGCTTAGGAACCCCTTCAGAAAACTGCCATCACAGTGTGTACACAGTTTGACGCTGCATCTACAATTGCAAGTAAAAAAAGAGAGAGAGCAAGTCGGTGATCTGACTCCTCTGGACCAGAGCTCATGCAACATGGACTGACTGAAAGTCTGACGAGTCCACGTTTCAGATGAACGTCATGTCCTGCAGGGCTAAAGAGAACGGCCATCTTGTTAGCAGAGCACAGAGTTCAAAAGCCGGCATCTGTAACGGTATGGAGGTGGAATATGTAACTAGAACATCTGTGAAGGCAACACTGATGCTGTACGTGGAGCAACGCATGTTGCCGCCATTCATTCAGGGACGTCTCTGCTTATTCCAGCGAGACGACGTCAAACCACAACGTGCACATGTTACAACAGCGTGTTATCTGACCTACCTGCAGGCCTGACCTCACATTACGGGACTTATGGGGCTCATCTTTTCAATGAAATCATAATTAATTAAACAAAAGCCTGTAATGCTGCTCCAGGCTCCATGAAGTGCATCCATCTGTTCATTTTTCAAATCTGTTCTGGTCCATAGAGGAATCATTCTGACTGTGTGGTTTAATTTCTTAATTTAGTTCCAGTTGCTGTTCCCTGTGAAATTTCCTCATGCCTATAGGCGACCTATTATTTGAATGTCCATTCTTCAACATGCAGCTTGCAGCTTTGTCTTTTCTTTAAGAGTACCCGTACAGGACCAGGAGTTACCTTCAGTTCAAAACAGGAAAACATGCTTACAGGCGCCGGGACAGATAAATGGAGTATCTTGTTTGGCTAGTTTTGAGAGAAATGAATTATAACCATGCTGGTGTTTCCGTTTGGTAAACACTGAAGCAAAAATAAACCTGCTCTGTCCCGCTGCTGGTGATGTTCACATCACAAACCTCTGGTTGGTGGCAGCAGGTCGTTTGGAGGTTGTAAATCTGTGAGACTGTTTGGCGATAGCCATTACAACATGCTATTAAAAATCCATACAGCCACAAGGTCTGCCATTACTGTTAGTGAGCCGAACAATAAATTTCAGTCGGGGGCTGACAGTGGCTTTATATCTTTATAAAAGAAGCGGCTTTGCTTCTGATCATCCTCTGCATCAGTGTCAGAGCGAGGAAGGCCGGAGCACAGGGCGGCTGGCGCCAGAGACGGAGACACACAGACAGGGTTCTGGTTCAGCTCTCATCCGGGTCCTGTTGGGATCAATGACCACAGCAGCATGTTGGCCCTCTGCTTAGTTGACATCAATCACTGATAATTACTCACTGTCACCTGTGATCTCACTAAATTATTGATGGTAGTCCAGGTGAGATCCACCGGTAGGTGAAATCCTGTGGCAGGCAAAAACACGGCAGATGAAGATTAGCCACATGGGGATATCTTGATGGCCGTGGCGATTGACAGTCGTGCGAGTACAAAAGAGTGATGTGAAACAAAATAACAGGCGGTTAATTTAGCGTGAAGGGTGAGATAGGGACACAAGAAAAGAACAGGGCAGGCTGAAGAGTGGGCGAGACGAAAACAGTCACCTGCAGCATGTCAGGGTGAATGTTTACGTTTTTATGATAGTGCTGCATGTCAGACATGCTGCAAATCTGCATTTTAATAATAGAGACAGATTTTTATTACTGAAAAGTTTTGTGGTACATTAAGTTTCAGTCTGCATATATTACTTTTAAAATATGTTAAATGCAATTACTACATTGTGCAAAGCTGCATTGTTCTTTCCCTCTCTGTAATTGCCACAGTGCTATCATTCTCCACACTTTGCAGTGTGCCGAATATGAGATACAATACAGGTAATGATCATAAACTCCCAGGCTCCCATATTCTTGTATTTCAAAATACACACTGTCAAAATCCATCCATCCATCGGCCGTGTCAGGGAATAAGGAGATGGAAGTTCATTCCAGCATGTGTTTGGCGAGAGGCAGGGTGCACCCTGTCAATCACAGCGCTGATGAAACTTTTTTTTAAAACAGACACCGCTCACACGCCACTTTGAGGTTTCCAAATCACCTGATATGCATGTCTTTGCGACATCCAAACGGCAGCCAAACTGTCACGCCGAGCCACCGTGCTCCCTAATAATCAGAACATCCATACTATTTTTGAACTTTATTTTTTTTTTTTCACAGTTTAAGAACATATATTTATATTACAAACATTGGGAACATGAGGTCAGGACAGGACACAAACACACACACAAAACAAAACTGTCTGCGCATAGCTGTTTGTTCATATGCATATACATGCAATTAAACCCTGCATGTGGTACAATTGCTTAAGTGGAATATTTTCAGTGTCTGTTAATGGGCCAAAAAAGAGGTCCATTTTTTTCCAATGCCGTTCCCGCCACAGTCTTCTGTATCCTCAGGTTATAAGTAGTCTGTTCTATATGGTGTAACTGATTAACAATGTTTATAAAAGTGTCCGTTGATGGCCGCTCCTTCTGAAGCCGGCATTTTGTGATGGCTTTCTTGCTGGCTGCCATGAAGATCCTTAGGATGTACGAGTCGCTCTTATTCAAGTCCGCTCTTATCTCAAGACCGAGATATAGAGTAGAAAAGGACATACTAATAGGGAAGCCCAGCACCTTTAAGATAATGCTGGACACCTCCTCCCTAAATGGCTTCATGTAAGGGCAGGTCCAGAAAATGTGTGCGTGGTCTGCCATTGCCCTGTCACATCTCCAGCATGGTTTCCCATTTGCCTGGATTTTTGTTTTGGTGTTATGAAAAAGCGAATAATGTTTTTCCAGCAAAAATCCCTCCAGGTTAAAGAGTTAGTAGATGAGAGTTGTGTCTTCCATACCTCGTTCCACATTTCTTCAGTTATATTTATTTGCATTTCTTTCTCCCATTTTTGCTTTATGTACAAAAGCAGAGTGTTTGTGAAGAGATGAAATGCCAGAGTATAACTTGCTTACAATGCCTGAATCATAAGCATTAAAAAATACTCTTATAAGTGCCGATGGTTCACTCGGATTAGTTCCCTTGATCCCTTTTAAGAAGTAACTGCAAATTTGAATGAACATCTGTGCATTTTCTAAAACCAGACGTTTAATGCGTTAACATTGAAAAATAGGGACAAAAAAAACTCATGACACAAAATTAGGCACCAGAAAGTCCAAAATTAAACACCACAGTTTGCACGCTCCTTAAAACATGCTTCATGAGACTTCAGGACACCCCCTTCTGGTTTTGTAGCTTGGTTTATTGTTGGTTGTTGAATGATCGGCTCAGCACAGGGCGATTGTTTGTGAAACTGTGACAGGTTTGGACAGATCAGACGTTATGAAAATGTTCTAGATGGTAAGATACCGCGTTTGCTGGTCATCCTTATCCTCCAAATGATCCTTAACTGGAGATACAAGTGATCACACGTCGTGGCAGGCTGTGAAATCAAAACCAAAAGCTTTTTTTTCTGGTCTATTTATACCACATTTGTATACTCGGCAAGCGTTTACATTATTCCGAGCTAATGCTTTTGTATCTTACTGGCTCCGCTCTAATATTTGAAACATTAGTGAGGAATGAGACACGGTGCAGACGTTACCTGGAGTGACGTGCTCCAAATACACAGTGTGTGCAGTCACACTGATATATACGCTCATTTTCCAGACTAATGTCAAAGCCCAGCCCAGTATGAGAAGTTTGGACTTAATAAACAAGGTGTACCCATGAAGTCCAGTGTATAATAGTTAGGACATGAGAAGCCCGTCAATCAACCCTAAGATGTTGTTTTTTTTGTAATAGGGATATAAACAGTCCTTATTCCAGCTCACAGAGCTGCTTTTGACTGCTCTGCATCCTTAGCCGTCACACTGCTGTAACCAAATGTTTCCACCGACCTGTCATGTACACACTGCTCCAGCCACGGCGTCTCAAGGCACGTCATTGTATCTTTGTTTTGCGCCACACCACCCATACTAAGTGGCCTCATTATACACCAGTAAGTCATTTATTGTATTTTTAAAGGGTCAGAAAGAAAAGCTCTCTGAATAATTCTGGTTAGGCCACAGATCATTTGACAGGGAGACTTTCTCCCGAACAATTAATACGTGGAGATTCACCCGATAAAAACGAGCACACGCCCACGGATCTGGCTGAACTCTCTCCCTCCAGGACACATACATCCTTGTTCTGTTGAAAAATAGTTTGGCCATTACAGTGACTTCTCTTCATCCCTTAACTCCTAACCTGAGCCTGAACCCTCATCTCCTAACCTTAATGTTTATACTAACCCTTACGTACTGCATTCTTCTGATAATATTCATCATACATTACCGTCATAGGGGAGAACCCGTAGATGCTTTGTGACTGGGAACGTCGGGAGAAACCTCCATGGAAACACAATCATAAAACAGTCGATGGAGTAGTGGCAGATATCTCAGATGTGTGGGTGGAGAACAAACTAACCTGCGCACACTGACGAAGACTTGTAGGCCTGTGGCAAAATGTATTTTTTAAACTATCGTGTGTCACGTTTGTCAGAAATTAACTAACCTTTTTACCAAGTTGAAAGAATGCACACACAGTAATTAGATTTGTGCTTTTGTTTGTCAAAATCCAATCAAGTTAATCTAAATAAATTAATTGAATTGAGTTAAATTAGTCTTAGAAAATGACATTTAATGTGTTTTCATTATGACTTAATGAATTTATTCTGATAAAATTAAATTAGTTGGATCAAATTAATTTAAAAAAATTAAAAGGCAAAACTCAAGTTAAATACAAATTACAAAAGCATTTATTCTAGATATCCATTAATGGAATCAACTTAATTAATATTTTTTTTTAAGAAGTAATAAACAAGTTCACTTAAAAGTGAAGTGTGTTATATTCTATGCTCTATTTAAAGAACATTCATAACTATGTTTTTAGTGTCTGATCAGCTGACAGTGAGAATAGTTATGTTTTTTTTTATATCTTCAGACGCCATGTATCGTGTTGAACCATCATGTCTCTGCAGTGGCCCAGGACAGACAGTCTCGATGTGTCCTTCTGCGTTTTTCTCACCCGCTCTCGTTGCAATCAGCAGCTACGCTGCTTGATGACAGTGAATCCCACTGATCCTTTAACGAACTGTCAAAAAGTAGACGGCACATTCTCGCAGTCAGCTGAGAGATATTTCAGGCAGTAGATAGTTTTTTTCCTGGGTGGAGAATTGTCACAAACTGTCATGTTATTGGATTATTTGGATTTGTTGTTGATCTGATTGCACTCTTATCCAATAATTGTTGTATTTTTCCAGTCATAATATAGATTACCTGCAGCTTTGACTGATTCTAAGCAGGTCTTAGTGACTTTGCAGTCCTGCTTTTAACGTTCTTCATAAATGACTTTTAGGCCAAAATCTTAGGAGTGCTATGACTCAGGACTGACACACGTCTTCTTCTCTGGGTTTGTCCGATGCCAGTTAGGAGCTGCTTTCAGTCTTAGGGATGTTTTGTGAGTAGAGCCCCAGATGTGTTCATTTAATGGGTAAATCAATGGAAGCTAACCAACAGTATGCAGCCTGCAACTCATCACAGCACATTTTTGACAAGTTGCAGGTGACAGTCTACCGGGGAATAATGAACAAGTCTGTGCAAAGATTTTGACAAGTTCAGCCGAGCGGTGTGCACGTCACTGCTGCCAACTCGCCGCTTTGCCAGTGAGGAACGTGCCAAATTAAATCTCGTCCGGAGCACACTGGCGGCCTTGTCTTTCTGCTCACTGACAATATGATCGGTTGTGTTGACACAAGAACATGGATTTAATATTACGATAACAATTTAAAGCCAGTAGAAGTGGTTTTGGCATCCATGCGGTGCTGTGCCATGCTGTTTGTTTTGAAAATAGAGCTACCACAGAGATAAGATACGTGCCAGATGACTTGGGTCAAACAGGCTCCAGCATTAGAGAAAGCAGAGACAGACTTCCAGAACAATAAACCCAAACAAAAATAAGAGCTGTCGAGCAATAACAAAGAACCTATTAGGAGTCTGATGCATCAATGCATCTGGGTTTCATAGCTGATGTTGTGACATGTATCATGCAGTAGTTTGGTTACATGGTTGGCAGTAGCTCAGAACCGGAGGGTGGCGAGGTGCCCTTGAGCAAGACACCGAACCCAACCCAGCTGCTCTGGCTGGCTGCCCATCACGCCACCATCTCTCTCCACATTGCATGTCTATGAGCCTTTGTACTTGTACTGCATGTGTGTGTTTGTTCTGGGTTAAAAGTGCATGTAAATAAAAGCAGAGTGAAAAAAGAATTTCCCCATTGAGGGATTAATAAAGTTTCTCTTATTAATTATTTAGCGTAACTACTTGGAAGCGGCCTCTGTTGTGGAGATTTAACTTCTGGGTGAGGAGTCTGATCGCCGAACACTGCAAGAAATCTATCCACTAGTAAAAAGACCTTCTGGGTCATGTATCCTGAGAGACTGTATGAGAGTAATAAGAGAATTAGCTGGAGGTTTATCTGCTTTTTCTTTTGGTTAAAAGGAATGACAGGCAGATTTTTATTTTCATCCATTTTCAGTCTTTATTTGTAAGAATTATTGGATAGAAAAATAGTCGTTCAGTCATTTGGCATCTTCAGTAACAGTTTATTTATCAGCTCTGTAGTCGAGACAATCATTTATGTTCGTACGGTGGCCGGGAACCCTCAATGCTGCAAATAAAAGAAACGCTGCAAACAAAAAGAAACGCCGCTGCAAATAAAAGAAGCACTCTTTCTTTTTGTTTGCAGCGTTTCTTGTATTTGCAGCATTGAGGGTTCCCGGCCACTGTATGTTCATCATGAGTATATTTCCTCAGGTTATGAGGAGAAGTGCTAAAGTAAATGCCAATAATGATAGAAGGGACCTTTATTTTCTATTTAATATAAAAATATATAAATAAATAAAGATTCAGCACCACCCATGACTGCCAATATAATTTTCATATGTCTTATGTAAGTTTCCAGACTCTGTTAGACCTGAATACATTTACTTCCAGTATGAGAGCATGAATTTGAGCAGAGTGGAAGTTAACGTAATAATAATTATATATTTTATTCACATAGTGCTTTTCAGGAAAGTTACGTGACTTTGAATGACCATGAAACATTAATCACGCGCTTCTGAAAAGGTGACTTTTGATGAGCGGTTTGAACGCGGACAAATCGATGCAAGTTTGCGGAGAGAAAGGCTGCAGTTCGCTGACATCCGCTCGGTCGTCTCTGTCAACCTTCTTTAATATCATAACCCCACAGAACTAATCTGCTGGAGTCTGTGGTTTAGACGTGGAGGATCTGCAGCTAAGCTCAAAATAATGCCGGGGATGCATGCCACGGTTTGAAACGGATATGGATCATCTTTGGTTTTTGTTCAGTTTTAAAAACATATTAATTGGTTCTTTGTGTGACTCTTTTAAATTATCATACATCCCCTGATGCCAAAACATTGGATCATGAAATCATTGCATCGTCACATTGTGAATGCAAATGAATCCACAGTTTAGCATTAAACCTAACACCAGATCTACTTTTAATTTGGGTTTGGACCCTCTCTCTTCCACACGTCTCTGTCTGTTATTCTATCTTTTGTTCGGTCCGAATGTCATCACCGGTTCCTCAGCATCAGTGTGACTTTTATATTTATGCTCTGGCTAAAATTGGTAAGCGTGTTCTTGTGCTAAGCCCCCTTTAGGAGTGACTGGAGGGGCCCTTATCTCGCAGCACATGTTGGCTAATTACCAAGACTGCTGGACTGCAACTTCAACATTTACATTTCTGTGCTGGTCATGATAAAAGACAGACCGAGCTCTGTGTGTCATGACATCGAGTGACAGCTGAGCATGCAAAGCTCACACACACACACACACACACACACACAAAAATCATTTTGAATCATGTGTGTTTGCTTCTTTAATGTCAGGTCCTCGACACATGCTTTTAACTCTGTTTGCTCTTACCCTCTGTCTCATCAAGCAACACAAGCTCACGACAGAGCCCTATTATTATCAGCAATGCTGACAACCTATTGACACGTTTCCAATTTTGTGCATTATTTGGTTGTTTCGGAGCAGAGTTTATTTTTTTATGAAGGTCGTCTACTTCTTATTTCCTCACCAGTGTCCTATTTTCCCCATGTTGCGCATTATTCTTCAACAAAACAATCCATTTCTTTTGCTTGTTATGTACAATTTGAAATGAAATGTGAGTGATGTCTCTCAGATAATTTTTATCCTTCACACGTGTCTCCTTTGTGTCTGCGGCGTGTCGACGGATGTTGACTGAAAGGTTTGTCACAAAGCTTCACCTCGAGAAGTTTGTTTAATCGACTAGCTCTGACCAGCCAAACACTGTTGCTGTGAGGTTTTCTGCTATCAGGTTACCGCTCAATTAAGCCACTGTCCTATTTTCCATTTTAAATGTGGAAAAGAAGTTTCTTGGCTTCTCCGTTTGACACGTTACAGCTGTTCCTGGTCTTTCTCTGTTGTCAGTTTCAGGAGCAGAGGTTGTTTGGGTAGAGAAACACCTGGAAACCTTGAGCTCATGACTTAAGAACCGTTTATGTTAAACACTGAGAAGTGTTAAAGCAGCTACAATCAATATTTTGTATATCAACACTGGTGCACGAAGGTGCTCGCTGATGCACGCACTTAGAGTTATCACCTGACCCTGCAGGTCGCTTCATATTTGTCATATTTTGCCGGCCCACAACTTGAACTGTTTTGGTTCTCTCATCAGCGTCATTTTCAGATGAAGCAGATTTCAGATAAAAAAGCATGAGAAACTGCACACAGACCAAGTTAGAGAACATAGTGAAGCATTTAACAGCTAAAGAACAAGATATTTCATCTTGGCAGAGACCAAAACGGAGCTAAAAGGAGCCTGGATATTGGATTTAAATTCACAAGATGGTCAAAAACGTTTGCAAATGAATACTGGAAGTGTAAACTGTTTGATATATCGACTTAAAAGATTATATTTCAGTGTTTTAGTGTGTGTAGTCTCCTGAATAATCTGTTTTTGCAGGTTTAACATGCACAGACTTCTTAACTGTCCAACTAATCTGCAATGCTCTTTGATTTCTCCTGCTGTGTGGTCCTGTTGATGTGCAGCACCTGCTGATCACGCATGAAGAATCTTTAAATTTATGATGTTTGGATTTGTTTTTGCAGCACTTCATTGCTTCATATTTTTTTTATTGCTCATTAATCATTTCTGTGTTGTGTTGTCCAGAAACTGATCATGTAAAATTTAGAGCCGTGCCGACTTTGTCTTTGAACGGTCAACCTCCCCATCTGTCTGGCTTTTCAAATTCAAACTAAACTCTGCTTTTGTTCAATGGGATAAAAGTATTTTGGGAACTGAAAGCAGTCACACTTGATTTTGAATGAAAGTGAAGCAGATTTCCATTTGGTGCCGAGTGTGACTGCACCTTTAAGATTTAGTTAGAGGGTCCAGCCCCTGGCGCCATGTAAAGCATATTGTAATAAGGCTTAACATGCTGATTGAAGATAAAGCTGTGAGAAGGAAATGTGGAGGAAGGGGAACCGGGTTGTGTAATCTACTACTGAATGATCCCTCATTGAGAAGAACAACATGCTATACATATACATATATTTATATATATATATATGACTATATTTTTCTGGATTATTTTTTAAATACAGTTATGGTCTGTGTTATCACTTTGGGAAAACTTTATGACAGTATCTCTAATTGCTCTGTTGGTGATCCCAATGGGCTTTAGAGATAGAGGGACAAGAGCCCAGTGGGGGGAAGGCGGCATCTGCCT
This sequence comes from Collichthys lucidus, assembly GCA_004119915.2. Lineage (NCBI taxonomy): Eukaryota > Metazoa > Chordata > Actinopteri > Sciaenidae > Collichthys > Collichthys lucidus. The sequence goes on from CM014088.1 coordinate 31,816,037, forward strand.
TCCTTTGTTCGTAAATTCCTTCGCTGCACGCAAGTCCCCTGACAGGCTCACCTCCTCAATGCCGGTCAGACTAAGATTAGAAAGACACACCTCCACGCAGCTTTCTAGTACAACACGGCCTGTATGTTTCTGCAAGAATCTTGACCGGCCAGTTTATGCTTGAATTGCGATGGGGAGACAGAGAGCGATAGAGCGGGCAGACGCATTGACATGAATGTCGGTGTAAGCTTAAGGGAGGAGAGAGGTTTTAGGCTGAACAGGACAGGAATGGCATGAAAGCTGTGATACCATCTCCTCAGCCGGCTTCCTTTCTCTTTGGAACATTGCTGGCATTGCTAATGGTATATGTAGGCAGTCGACGAGCTTAGACCTGTTCCCCCTGACTTCTAAAATAGAACAGCCGGTCCCTGTGTTTTTGGTTCTTCCTTTTGCAGCAAGGCCAGTTGAGTACCAACCGAAAAATGCAAACAGGACATCTCCTCGCTCAGGGGAAGCCAATCCTCATTATGTAGAAAAAACAACAAGGCCTAGAGAAACATGCCTTGTTATCCCAAAGTCATTAGAGATACCGGCTTGCCGTGGAGCCAGAATGCATTAAATGCCGTTTTTTAGGAAATCTGGCAGAGGATACACAACATTTGCTTCCTGCGCTGCCATTAGACGCTCAGGGATTTTGTACGCCGACATGCAGATTGTACATTTTCGCCACATTTCTCTTCGTAGCACAGATTTGCAAGTCATAGTGTGTGTGTGTTTTTCTTGCCAGCCTATTTCCAGGTAGTCGAACTGGTTTTGATGTGAGCGGTGTCAACAAGGTCAGCCAAAGGTCAGTGAAGTGGGAAATGAAACCAAGATTAGGCAGTGTTGATTACAGTTTAGGACAGTCGGACAGATTTCTAATGGAATTACATGTCATTGAGACTTTGATTGCTCCTGTAATTACCAGCTTATCAGCAACAGGCTAATGACAGTGTGGTCAGATGGGCAGGGCGACCTCGGTGCCCCCTCTGTGTGTTTCTCTGCTGAGAAACAAATCAGATATTAATGTTTGACACCGGGTGAGATGGAAATCTGATCTTTTAAAATCAACATCGAGCGGCAGCGGCTTTGTTCTTCGGATAAGATGGACTTTTGATAAATGTGCCCAGAGCTCCGGACTTGAATAACATTTCAGTTCAGGCTTTATTTGGACTTTACTGCCAGTTTTGCGACGTAAAAACTCAGCTCTAACTACTTTATAGCCACTTGGGGGCAGCAGGACACCACGCTGATCATTATATCACCTTTTAAGGCGTTATAGTGAACTTAATTATGCAACCAGCAGATACAGAGAAACATTAACAGTCATTTGGAGTCTTGTTTACGACCGGCTAATAAATATAAGCCCATTATTCACCCTCTTTCGACTCTGTTCCTGTTTCTCCACCAACTCCAGAGGGAAATATCTGTCTCCTTAGCTGCAAAGTGCACCACTATGTTCACCAGGGTGGGTTTTGTTTTAAACATTGAGCATCAGCTGCGTTTAGAAATGTGAGAGAGGTAAGTACGCGATAAAGTTTCATAATCCAAAAAATAATAAGCTTAAAGAGGCTAAACGGTTCTGTAGAGCTGAGGGTGTTTCTGGTTTGTTCACTATCTGAGACAATTTTCACATTCACGGTCATTTGATCCATTGTTATTATGAATATATACATATATACATATAATAACAGCTCTTGGCTTTGTGACTTGTAATTTGTCTATGGAGACTTAGAACTTATTGGCTGCTGTTGATATCTTTAGGCTTTATTCAAAAGCAGTTCTCCGCGAGCCACAACTTGACTTGGATGCAGAGTTTCTACCAAACCAACAACTTCCACCTTATTCTTTAAACCTTCGTAAATGCGTCTCTGTCTTTCACCATCTTCTGCAGAAATCTGCACTCTACCCGCTGCAGCCTAATGTTGGCAGATTTGACCTGGAGTCAACAAAAGAATTGTCCCTTTATAAACTTATTTTAATGGCACTAAATAGCAGAGCCAAGCTAAATGGGCACTTAATGGCCAAGGGGAAGTTGTTTGCTGTGATATGGAAGCAATTGCCTTCTCTCGTTGTGACTCCTTATATGTATGTTATGCCTATTGCCTCTGTGGACATCATATTTAGGTGATCTATTGCTCTCCTGCTACACAAGAAAGAAATGATTACTGTTTTTTCCCCCTGTGATTTGTCCTGTTGTCCTGTTGATCTACTGCTGAGATTTTTTTTGTTGCATGTCATAGAAACTTGTTTTGGCCTTCAGAGGGCAGACCCAGAGCTTTCCCACTGCTATACCATTAACTTTCTTTTTGACTAATATAAGTACGTAATGAATAAATGTGATTATAACAGGAAAAATAATATAGGCTTGTTGTTTGTCTTGAGCGTGCAGCTTCGTCCACCACTCTGCAGCACCCTCTGGTCAAAGATTAAGCTGAGCGGCAGACCGTGATCCCAAGCGCATCCATGCACAGAAGTTTTGTCCATTATTTTATGCACTCTGCACGCGAGTGTGTTTGTACAAATTCTCGCAGGGCTTTGTATGCGTCCGATGTGCACAAACCATTTTTGTAATAATGGTTTCCCCACATTGTGCTAAGTGAGACGCTAAAGAAGCTAAAGTGAAATATTTGTTTGTGGACCATTTTTCCGTGCTGTGTTGCCGCTTTTCCACGTGAGGATCCAGAAATGTTGACACACACACACGGGGGGAAGGTCAAGCTCAGTAACTAATCTTGAAATTGTGTGATTTTGCAGAGAGGACCTTCCCACCGAACAGAGAGGTGCACGTACTGCCAGGTCTGCAATTTAAATCAAATAAAGTTATCCGATTAGCCCGTCTATTGTCATGACCCACTTAGCCTTAATAGAATGGATGATAAAGCCTGTGCACTAATGGTTTTGTGAGAGCGCGCTGGATGATGCCGTGATTTCCCATGCTTTTTTTTTTCAAACCCCCGCTTTTCTTCTTGTGTGCAGAGAGTTAATGTCAGCAGCTACATCGAGCCATGGGAAACCCACAGAGTTTTTCTTTCACGAGTCTCTGAATTGGATCGGATTAGTGTTACCTCAGATTATTTTGGTATCGTCCACTGTTGAGTCTGGACGTTAACTGGTAATCTATAGCCGCAACATCAAAATTCAGGATTTAATTTCTTGTCCTTTCTTGACTCGCTCTGCTGCTTTTTCACTGTTTTCTGATGCCTCGCGCTGTCTTCTAATTGAATTCCTCTTTTATCTGAGAGGGAAATCATGCTTCCTTCTTGAGTTAGTTTCCTGGATTGCTGCCTGTTTGGTTGTCTCCAACATTCCCCTATTCCTCCCCCAACCATGATGGATCCCTGATGCCAGGAGGGCAGGTCTAGGCTTAGGCCAAAGGCAGTTAGATGCTTTAGAGGTGAGTGTTACTGAGAGTTCAGCGGGGGCCAACAACATCCTGTTAGTGTTTTTTAGGTAAAATAAGTTTAATTCTTGTACTCAACCTTAGTGTTATACCACCAGGTAAATCTATTAGAGTAAGGCTAAGATGTCAGGCCATAGGTGATCATTACTCAGACTTTACCTTAAGCAGGAAGGAATCCTTAAACAGGTGAGGGATATATTTTAGAGTATACTCTCTGTCCATCTCAGTCACCAATGTAGGAAAACAGCTGCTGTGCAGGTGCATTGAAAAATGACATGGTGTTACAGTTCATTGTGTTTTTTGGTGATTTGCTGCTACATAACACTACAGCGTGAACATTCAGTGTATCCATCCATGTGTTAATTCATAACAGGTGCACGCTCCCAAGCTTGTCACTGACAATTTCCAGAACCGCCGTGAATCAAGTTTCCCCCCGCCGAGCTTTTTTTAAACCCCTGGCACAAAGGAAATTTCCAGTGCTGCGTGTTGAATGAATGGTGTTGCCGTGTGTGTGTGTGTGTGTGTGTGTGTGCTGTGTAAACTTGACCTCCATCTGTGGAGTTCCTAAAGCAGGTAGAGCCCAGATGGCAAGATTGCAAATGACCACGCTTTGACCCTAAAGCCTGCCAGCCACCAGCATCACAACCCCGGCATGAAAGACGCATTAAGAGGGAAAAGAGTTTGACTTGTTCCGCATTGATCTTGTATCACTTTTCATGGCCGGAGAGAGTGGATGAGTGATGAGGCTGGGAATCTCAGCCTCGGGCTACTCTTAAGGCTTTGACAGGACATCGTAACATGTGACTCCAAGCCTGATGTGCTTTGCACAACTTTCTTGGATGATGTCAGCCTGCCTAATAACACACGAACTTTAGCTGCAGTAAAAGGATCCTCCTTGTATGAGGGAGTAGAAATAGCAACTCTTTGATCTGCTGCACTAAAAACAGCTGTAGTTGTTGGTGTGTGGTCTGAGAACAAGCATCTCCTCTCTCTCTCTTTCTCCTTGTGTGTGTGTCTGTGTGTGTTGTCTCCCCCGGGCTTTAGGGAGTGACCTGGGTCTGTGGGATGGTATGCCGCTTCAGTCAGGCGCTGTTTGTAAATCCACATTACATCAGATGATCAGATTCCTTATGGGCTTTCATTCCAGATAAGATAGACCTGAACTTCACCTCTCACCTTCTGCCCTGAACCTCACATCCACGTGCAGCCTTGTTTGTTTTCTATCTTGAGGGGGACGGAAGTGAAACTGCGAGCTGATTGGACATCATGACATACCACAGCGCTGCATACTTGAATTATGCAACTTAAGAAATATGAGGAAACTCTGATGTATGTGATTAAGAAACTCTGGTGGCAGTGGCCTCTCCGCAGCTGGCACTGATCTGTTTTTAGACCTGCGTAATAAGTTTCACTCTGATAGTGGCTGTGAAGTACAGAGGCTGTTTCTGGTGAATCGAGTCCATAATGGCTGAACAAACAGTGTTGCATTTGTGAAACTAGCATTATCAGCAATCCAGGAGATAACACGGGCTGTTTTTACTGGAGGAGACAATGGGAAATGAGGACTTGGAGTGGGATTGTGGGAGTGGAGGGTGGGGGTACATGAGACCATTGTGAACTTGGAAATGTCTGGGTTTCTTTACGCCAGCATGGTTAATCTCACACACACACACACATATATTCCTAAAGAGACACATGGCCCATGGGAGTTTGTGGGAACTTTGCTCAGTCCAATGGGAGTCCTTCAATTATATTCTTCAAAGAGGAGCAAGGTATATGTTCCAAACAGGAAAACAAGAGATAGCTGAACAAACGTGTATATATATGTATTTATTTATAGTTCCTCTGGGGTTTGTTTTCAGCCCAGAAGTGCAGTTTACAGTTGCTTTTGAAATGGTACATTGACATTCCAGTCTTGTTCTCAGGCCCTCGCGCTGGTCTCCATATGGTCATCAGGAGCGATCTCATGGTTGGTCCCTGTCACAGTGCATCAGCAGCTGAAACCGGTCCAAGTTTTCTGACTCACTACGCAAGCAATGTGGACGCGGTTGCTAAATAAAACAAAAAGTCTAAACAAAACTGGAATTTTTTTCGACATTAAATATAAAAAAAATTCTCATGTGTCAAGTATCAACCTTGAGGAGAAGGCAACATAGACGTGCCAAAACTGCGGTTATTCGACGTCCACTGGAGGCTGGCTGCAAAATGAGTCAGTCTCCATAAGTCCCCATGTTCAAATGTCCAACTTAACAGCAGAAATAAACATGTTCACAGCCTGTTACAAAAAATATTATTGGCTAATTTTGTACTGAGGGTGAATTCTTATAGAACTCACCTGTTCAAATTATATTGAGGCTTCAGCAGTTACAACTCGTCCAGAACAGCGCTGCTAGGATCCTGATGAGAGTGCGAAAATAAGTACAAAATCTCTCTTCTCACCCATCAATGCATCTATGACAACGCTCCCACCTACCTCAAAGAACCGCTCATCCCTCAAACCCCAACACGATCCCTCCGCTCCAAAAACTTTAACAATCTCTTTTGCCCGAGGACCAAGCTCAGCACCATGGGCGACAGAGCCTTCTGTGCCGCTGCACCCCGCCTTTGGAACGCCCTCCCTGACCATCTCAGATCATCACAGACCCCTGAAAGTTTTTTAAAAAAACTTTCCTTTTTTTTCTCTTCTTATCATTTTTAACGTGATTTCTTTTGTTGTGATTTATTGTACTTGTTGCTTTGTGTGCATTTACTTTGTGTGTGTATTGTAGCACTTTAAGATTTGATTCAAATGTAAAGTGCATTATAAATTAAATTTATTATTCTTAATAAAGTTACTCATAATTAAAGACTTGGATGCTTTGATTGGCAGGTGGGTGCTATCACGGGTGGCTAGTTTGAGCACCCAGGCTTCATTCAGCCTCCGCCCACAGCCTGTGTGGGTGATGTACTACTACGTCCATTCTTATTTATTAACTTGATTACTTATTCTTGCATTACAGTAATGTGTGATTTTTCAGTAACAATCCAATAATTAGATTACAGTTATCAATCCCAGTAGCGCTCCATTACTTCAACAATTTGCTGTCTTAAGTCTCCGACTGATGCGTGATCTCAGTTTGCTTGGACAGACTGAACTGTGACATGTTGGCTTGAGTTGTGTGGATCGAAGCGAGAAGAGAAAACACGGCCGCCTGTCACTCCAAAGTTGTGCCAAACTTAGTCACTGTTAAGCCATCGTTCAGTTCAATTCTCGCCGGGCTGAACCGGTGCCATCTGTGGCTGCCGTGACCAGTTCTAATAATACACGGATGGTGTGAACCGCACAGCTTCACGGAGACAAGTGCAGCAGTCACAAGTTAGCTAATGATGGTCAGTAAACACCTCCAGCACATACGGTGGCAGCTTGTTAAACCATAATGACTCTTTTTTCTTTTAGTTAAACATTAATTAAATATAGAATATGTGATGTGGGTGTATGTAAAGATATGTAATTACATTTTCTTGAGTTAAATATTCAGTTTTCTGATTATTTGCTCAATGCTGAGCAAGACTGTCTTTATTATAATGATATATTAACAAAGTGTTTGGAACAGGTAAAGACATTTCGACATGTCACGGTAGAAAAAGTACAGATATAACAAATAAAATCACGCTGTGACTCCTGAGACTAATGGATGTTCTGTTCAAGTGTCATCCTCGCTGCAATTAGTATCACTCGTGCTTCTCCTACTATGACAAGTCAAAAAGTCTGCCGTGGAAAATTAAATAGTATGCTATTAAATAGTTTTAGCACTGCTAAGCTTTTTCCAAAACATCCTTAAAATGCCACGCATGAAATCGTATGAAATCGCGCTGCCACTCTTGCCTGTTGCCGGGCGAGTTATCCCAAAGGAGATGGAAATCTGGAAGATTCATATGATGAACCCAACTGCTCATGTTGATGAATGTGCATTGTTCCTTCTTGAAGAAATCAAACATGAGCTCAAGACCCCGAGCTTGCACCTCGACTGATTCCATGACAACCAAAACCACTAAGACTCTCTGATTAGGCCGAAAGCTCTTTTTATATTTTAAGTTAAAACACAGTTTTTCTTTGCTTTGCTTGAAGGTCCAGTGTGTAAGATTTAGGAGCATCTATTAGCAGGAACTGAATATAATAATAGTAATTTTGTTGTTTTCATTGAAAGAATTGTTGCGTTCTCGCCTTAAAACGAGCGGTGAGAGTGAGAACGGGTCCTCTTCCACGGAGTTGAACCACCATTTGTCTCCGTTAGCCCAGAAGAGACAAACCAAACTCTGAACTACGTGTGAATGTGAATTTCCCAGCTAGAGTTTTACTGCTAGGTGCCACTAAACCCTGTGAACACCGGACCTTTAAAGCTGCAGCACAGATGTTTCAAAAGTTAGTGCTAATAATTGCTCGATTAACTCTTAACCCTGACTCTTAATCAGGGAGTAAATAATCAACAGTGTTGTTACTTTCTTAGTTAGTTAATAAACTGATTTTGTGATTATTCCTCTTAAAATTTCTTAACGAATCTTAACGAATGCATTACTTCATGGTAATTAGAAAGACATTTAGGAAGGCGGGGGGGGGGGGGGGGGGGGGGGTAACAGAAAAAAAGTGTTTCTGTACTTTCAGCTTGTGCCATAATATAATAATTAATGACGGCCTGTACGAGCAGCTGTGCTGTGACAGATCATCTTTGCTCCGCAATCAGTTTTGACTATTAAACCATTACAGACCATTAAGACTTCAGCTGAGGCGTCAGCTTTTGACATCTCTCTGGATCTTGTCTGTCTGTCTGTCTGTCTGTCTGTCTGTCTGTCTGTCTGTCTGTCTGTCTGTCTGTCTGTCTGTCTGTCTGTCTGTCTGTCTGTATCTATGTCTGTCTGTCTGTCTGTCTGTCTGTCTGTCCCTCAACTCATCATTATTCACATCTTCACTTCTCCCCACACGTTATCCCGTTTCTCACATGAGAGCTATTCAAAGTGTGCATTACACGTGTTAATGGTTGGTTATTCAAGTATGATCAGATCTCTGGAGGGCTCTTTCTTAAATCACATCATGTAATGGATGTGAATTCACCACAGAGCTGTTATCGGCAGTGTCATGCTGGCACGCTGCCACAGTCCCAATCTCTTCCCTCATGATAACAGGACACATTAGACATTCCTGATTAGATTGGGAAATTGCTCCTGTACAAGGCTGCATGTGTAGCTCTGGAAAAACGAATGCTGACCGCGCACTTCGTGCTCTCCGCAAACTTAAACGCGGCCAATTTTCGCTTTAAGCCGGGTAAGTAACATTAATGATGTGCTGATGTGTTGCGTTGATCTCTCGGGTCAGAGGCCAGCAGATACGGCGGGATGAAATTAGCCGCGTCTTTTTGAGGCGAGGTGAACTTCTTCTGTGGTGACTCTATTCGCTCAGCCCAATCTCATACTTCATTAATCCTTTCCCAACCCAACGCTGCCTACAACCAAAGATCTATTGGAAGAGAGGCTACTTCAAATTGTCATCACTTTATCCACCCATCTGGTACTGTGATTTATAACCCACCACAGGCAGGGGAAAAAAACAGGGGAATTGCTTCTACGTGGATCAGTTTGATGAAGTCTGTTGACTTCTAAAGGAAACAAACACATCCCCTCCATCAAATAGTAGTTAATGATGGGAGACAATGATTTATTGAATTGGGTTAACAGAGACAGAAACAAAATCCCGCCGGTTATTTCCAACTCCTTTTTATAAAAGCCAGTGAGTATTCTTCCATATTTCCTCTGGATCCAGCTTATCTGTATTTCTGATGAAAATGGTTTTAAAACATGGAGACAAACACAGAGACTCAGGTTCACACGGTGGAGCCAAACGTTGAGGTAATCAGTTTCCCACAGTACCCACATCAACATACACAGAGTTATTATTCTTTGAACACAGTCAATTGCTTATGTTCAGACACAGTGATCAAGGTCAAAGGACTTTGTAAATGGGCACTTACTGTTTGTCTCTCAATTACGGGGCATAAATTCAGTTTATTATAAAAAGCTTGCTGCTGTTGGCGACCGTTTTTTTTTTTTTTTTACCAGTTATGGTAAGCAAAGTAGTCACGGCAACGTCATTATAACAACGTTAGACATTGTACCTTCAGCTGATGAGAACGCTTGGAAACAAACACGTTACATCATCTAAACGCTGTTATTCAAAGGTTATTTAAACTGCACCGCTTCACTGGAAATCTGTGATTGTTAAGCCGAGTGTGGCAGGTCCAAGATTTACAGCCGAGTCATGGTATAAACTATTTGGACTTTTACTTGTAAATAATTTTAAGCTAACCTGAACTTCTGTTTAAAACGTATTCAGTCATGTTTGCAGTGTCGTTCTGTTCCCAGAGCTCGTTACAGAGAAAATGATGCACGCAAATATGATCCATTTTCTTCAAATAAACCAGAATCCTGCATAGTTTGGCCGAGCATATCAAAAACTCTATTATCTTTCTACTGTTGTGTCATATTTGTTTGTAGTCTGTGTGTGTGCTTGTGTCTGCTATTTCATATGCAAATAGGATGTGCCATCCCCAGGAGGCGATTGGTGGAGTCATTTTCCAGTCCTGGCCTGTGATTGGCTGTACCTGAAAGCCCCAAAGATATAAGGAGCCAAGATGGCGGCTGCCAGGTGGACACCACTTCCTCATCCTCCTCCTTTCCCAACTATCGCCACATGTCCTGTTGTAAAACTGTTTGTATGATCTTAGAAGTAGCTTTTTGTTTGAAGAGTAGGGGTGGACTGCCATTTTGTTTGATTGTGTTTTCGAGGAAGGTAAGTTTATTGTGATTTTGATTTTCTGAGCAAAATGATTTTTTAGGATAGTTTGTTTTGGTTGTTGTTTTTGGCCTGGGTCCACCCTGAAGTTGATTCCTTAGTTATAGTTGTTTGAGATTTTGATTTTTGTAAATAAACCTATTTTTCGTTTGTACATAAAACCTGTGTAAGTGGCTACTTGGGACTCGGGGAAGACTGAGACACCTATTTCTTGTTATGTTCTAGGCCCCTAGACTGGGGCATAACACTACTATAGCTATAGTAGAAAGTTATCTATAGTTATCTGATTTGCTGATTTAAAAAGAAAAAATAGCAAATTCAAAAAATAAATTTCATAAATATAAAAAGAGAACTTTGCAGTGAGGGGGAACGCTCTCTGTTTCTGATGGGCCATTACTCAGAAACGCCAATAGTCTGAAAAACGTTGGACTGAAAGCTCATTCGTCTGATGGCCTGTTATCAAATAAAACAACAGCTCACTGCTCCAAAGGCAAATTTTTACAAAAATACATGAGTGGGTTTTTAATCCAATTGGCCATTTTTCTGGCTTTCGCTTTTGTATAGCACTTCTACGAGTTAGCAGCACCAACGACCGTGCCAGTTTTATATCATCGGTTATGTTTTACATCGGTATGAATATTTACGTTTCCAAATCAGTCTCAGCAAAAAAACAACAGCTGCATTGAAACTATTTCATTTATTCAGCTCAAGTCTGGGTTCATACTTATATGCTCATCATTCCTTTTGGTTATGAAAACATTTAACTTTCCAAATTTCACTGATTGTTGATACCTGGGGACTCGGAGGGATGAAGAGAACTCGGGGGGCTGGAATGAAGTCCAGACGGAGCGAGGTAAGCAAAACAAGCAGTGCCCTGATCAGATTGCATTACCAGATCTCCGCAATGGTCAGTGAGTAAAAGTTGTGATTTTTCCGTATAACAGTAGTCAGCTTAAATGTAACAATTGGAGGAAATTTAAAGTTTAATGATGCACGTTATTTTCCAACTTTACGGTAATCTGCTGTGAAAGTGTGCAGCGGCGTATGAGGGTTTCTGAAATCAGGCTCTGAGCAGGAGAAAGCATTATCCTCCCGCCGCGGCTCAGTTTGTTATTTCAGTCTGGAGGGCATCGCCTGCCAGAAACCTGCAAGTTATTCTGGAGACCAGAGATGAGATGTCAGGCACAGGAAACATTGCTGATGCGTATGACAACCCTTTTAATGCCTGCTTCAATTCACACCATCCATCTCATTTTACAGTGACTGATCATTTGTCTTGTGTTTGTCAACCTTTTCCCTCAGCCAAGCATTAAGTGGGCTTTGACTGAACCTCCTCTTGGGGAACTCCAATCTGCACGTACGCAATGAACGTTCGGCGATGGGCTTGCATCCATCTCGTGACCTTAGGAACTCTTAATATCTCCAAGGCATTCTCTTTTAAACAACTATTGGACTTTGTGACGGCAATAAAAACATTTAAATTTGAGACTACACAGGTGATTTTTTGCACATTTCCTTTGAGTCTATGAAGCGTTCCTATCCACACCTTTGTGATCATATTTTGATCTGTTGAACACACATCGTTCGGAGCCATTGGCATGGAAATAATGGGCTGCTGGAGCTGCAGCCCACCCTAGTAGTAGCATAAAGTGGTAGCAGCAGTATGAGCTGCAGTAGTCTGTACAGCAGCTGTCAGCTGTCTTGTCTTTCTTTCTTAACTTTAGATATGTGAAATGATTCGCCCATGGTGAGCGCCGGCTATTCAAACACTGGGCTGGATTTAAAGAATGCTGAAGCAGAGATGTGTCAAAAAGCCGTTTTTATGTCTGGGTTTTTATTAAAATGACAGATTTCTTCAGCACCGAGAACAAGTTGTTTTATGCAGGCTGGAGCTTCAAATGTACACTGTCCACTGAGGTGTAGCTTCGTACTGTCATGCATCATGCATTTGTCTGTGGCTTATTGTGGTCAGTTGTTGCAAAGACGCAACGTTTCATTCTCCTTTCCTCATATCTGTAAGCCCACATATACACAATGAAGCTGAATTTTTATCTAACTCACCTCTTCAAATTACATTCAGGCTCAAAGTTATGCATAATTTACAGGGTAGCTTCTTAGATTGACATGAGGGTGCCATCAGGCGTCATTCCTCAGATCGCAGCAGCCAGAGCCATCACACTCTGAGCTCTACAGCGACTTTCAGAAACCTGTAGCCGATGTCATGAAGACTACGTACGAACCGCAGAAATGTCGACCTGCTGCTTTATGCTGCTCTTTCTATTGTAATGTATTACTTTTTAAATGTGTGATGAGCACTTGATTGCATTATTCAAGCGACTTGTCCAACACAGCGTACCAAATATAGATCTCTGAGCTATTGGTAACATTTTAAACAGACTGCAATTTACAGAGTGATCTAATTTAATGAAAAAATTTCATTTGAGTAAAAAAAGACTTTGGGAACACAGAAGTAACAACTGAAGAAGTTTGAAAGAAACGAGAAATAAACTGGAGCTGGAAAATAAGTTAACATTGATATTCTCTAGAATATTTAACATAATTAACTTATTCACAGCTATAACACCAAAATAACTATGAGCTAAGGGTACAGTAGTTAATGGTTATTTTACTGTCAACCAAATGAATAAAACATAAATGAATATAAAGTAATACAGTAAAAATAAATATAATTTATCTGTTTATTCTTTTAAATGCTGCAGTCTTTCTTCCTTTGTGCCTATTTATAAGTGCTACTGTTTTTCTTAACTGGTACTGATGGGAAAGCAGAAATTTGTATTAAATATGACCTTCTGCAAATGTTAGCGTGTTTCCAGAATGTCCATTTCATTTTGCACAAATCATAACAATAATTAATCTATTAAACACAGTCATTGAGGTGGTGTTTTGTCCTGCACTTCTGGTGTAACAATCACTTGTTACTTTTACAGCTGATGTTTGCAAGCACTTAATAATAATGATCCATAAAAATGAGAGTGAATTTCTACAATAATTACGGCACTGCAGTTACATAAATAAATAAAAAATGAAAATCCAAAATCAAAACAAATTTGCTGCGTGTCTCCTGTCGCTCAGAACAGACTTGCTCGTCTTCTCTCATCTCACAGAGCGTTTCATCATCTAATTTTGGATCAGAGACGGTTTCCTTCCTTTTATAGCACCGTTGCCTCTCTGTGGATGATTACAAAATGTTTCATTGGGCTTTCTCTTGATGAAAATTGCCACGTTGTTTATCATCAGATTATTTATTTTTTTTGTCCCTTGTTGTTCCTGCAGAGAAAAAGAAACTTTACCCAGATCACTTTTCTTTAGTGCCAGAGGAATTTTCTTCTTCCGCTGATAGAAACCAGAACAATTCATTTATTTAGAGAACGAACAGAGATTTAAAAAAAAACAAAAAACATATGGCTAAATTTTAAATGGGTTCGATTATAACAATAACAGTAAAACGAGATTCAAAACTATGATCAATCATATGTCACAGTAACTCATTTTTTGTGAATAAAAAGCTTATTAGTAATGCACTATAATGTAAAATAGCTTTGTTTAATTGGTTTAAATATTAACGGAATCATTATTATCAAATGCAGAATATTCATATTTATCTTATTATACCGTCTTGTGCAGAGGGATGATTTTACAGCAGCTGATTTTCCAAACTCGGTCACACATGGGAATAATGAAAGCAACAATGTGCTGTGGCAGTGCCATCACATCCATTTTGCTGTTGTTACCGCTGATCTGCTGCCTCCAGGGAACTCGAGGTCAGGCCCAAGGACTCCGCTGACTACTCATTAGTGTGGTGCTACAATCCACCAGGGGGTTTGTTGTACACTTGATGAATGCAGCCTGTTGTGCCAAGAGGTAGGATAAAAGTGGTAAGGATATCTGTTCCACTCCGCTCTGGGGAACAAGCAACTTTATTTTCATCCACAGAAAGTGGTGTCTAAATACAGTGTGAACATTCCACGGGAGAAATTTACCACATCTGAGCTTTCGGCGCTGCCGCTTTTCTTTTCATCATATAAAATTATTAAAGCATTGGTGTCATCTGTGAGGAATAACTGGAGCTAACTTGAACCGATGGTGTTCACCCTCATAATTTGACGATAAAAGTAAAAGGAACGAGCAGAATTAAAACCGTGTCAATTTGAATTGTCAAAGTGCAAATTTTATTTCCTAAACCGCCGAAGACGGGTGCCGTACCACTGAATGTAACATACTGCAGTTTCCCACAGCACGTATGCGTGCATCTGTTATTAATAACTGTGGAATCGAGCCATATTTATATGATTTAATGGCCTAAATTGATGTTTTAATATATGTGAAAGCTACAGATAGAGATAAATGACCTATGCGTTGACATGCTTCCCCATTGGGATGATGATCTCAGGGTCATTTATATAAACTCTGACACAATCTAATATTATAGAGATGGTCAGTTTCTCCCTAATCAGACATCCAAAAACAAAACAAACATATCTTTAATATCTTTAAAGTCACAGATGCAGACACGATTGAACTTTTTCAATCTGTAGAGAGATAGATCGAGAGATAATGTTGATTTCACTGTTATAACTTTTGATTATATTCTTCAGTGTCACCATAGTTACTCTATTTTTTATGATACATACTTTTAATTATAACGCCCATTATCATTAATTAAAATCTACAGTAGACAGATTATCTGTGAACTTGTTTTGTTGCGTGTTGCTATGTTTTTAGTTGATCCTGTCACATGCCGGTTATGTAATAAGTTCCTATGGCTAGGATGCCACGCTAAAATGAAGGATCCTCCTCTGACTTCTTGGAAACACAAGAATTAATTGCACATGCAGTTGTAGATTTGCTTTAATCATGACAGATCTGTTGCTCTGCTTGGCGGCAACCTCTGACCAGAAGAATATTTGAGATACATGATGAACTGCTCCATTTGAAACCGTATGAATCATCTGACATGGTGGCCAACTGGTGACTCCTTTGTTAGATAAATGTACCCTGGATCTCTCTCAAGGCTTTGTCTCAAGGTCATTTCCTCATTCCCGGAAAAAAAACTCCTATCTCCTTGAAATGACGGTCTCTGTTTACTAACACAGGGAAGTATTCTTGCTTAATGTATCGTGACCACGAATCATTTGAAAAAAGAAATAGGGTAAAATGCTCCCCTCTTCTGTCTGTAAGAAGCACTCCACCCTTCCCACAGGAAGTTTACCCGCCGCCTCTTTCCCTTCATCCCTCGCTCTTCCTGCCTCCGCTGATCTTCGCTGATTACCGTTGGCTGGGTGGGCCGATAAGAGATGCTAATGAGGAGAGGCGACCCTTTGACATTTGGTGGTGTGAAACTTTGTCACACGCAGATAAGCAACATTGCTGAAACACAAAAATATTCTATCATCAGCGATTACACATAGAAATGTCTTTGTGCACAACATGCACTGGTTTTAGGTCACTGGCTCATCTCTAGGCTTCAGTACACACACTCACATTCATTCCACACATCCAGATTTGATGTGATTTTTTCCCCCCCAGCTACAAAATATACTGTTAAAGCAGCTGCCACAAGTTCCATCAGATAGCGTGATTGTTCCAGGCTGTTTGTCACCAGGGCCGTCAACACCGTCCACTCCCAGTCAGCACACCTGCTGCCACTGCAATCAGAAGACTAATCCGAAAGCTGCATTGTCTGCGGCTGACAGAATAGCTGCCTGTCACCACAGACCTGTGAGAAGCTGCACGTACCTCAAAGAGCATTCAATGCTGCGCTGCAAAGCAGCTGAATGTGTCGCAGACACGCAAACATACACAGGTTTAATTCTGGAGAGTGCAGCCGTCATCACGGCGGCTCAGAGGTACAACATAGTGAACTCTAAATCCATGCATGTCAGGTGGATTGATGAAAACAAGTGATTACATATCCGTCTCTCTGTTAAGGCTGTGTTTTCCCGCCCCTGTATGTCAGGCAGGTGTACAAGTTCACAAGTGAGAAATTAATTACAACTGACATGAACACAACATGAGATCATTACTTTTTTTTTTATTAGAAACCAAAAACCCTTTTTAAACTCAAAAGTTTATTTGTATTTTAAGTGTCAAAAACTGCAGTTCCTCAAACGTCCACTTGAGGCTGGCTCCAGAAGTGAGTCAGTCTCCATAAGTCCCCATGTTAAAGCAGAAATAAACATGTTTACAGCCTGGTACAAAAAACAGTTTTGCTCTCTGTAGCTAATTTCCCCGTTCATGACAACTGTACTGAGGGTGAATTTATATACAACTCACCTGTTCACATTATATTAAGGCTTAAAGTTATGCAGGATTAAGAGCGTGGACGCTTTGATTGACAGGTGGTGTCATTTCAGGTGGCTTGTCTGAGCACCCAGGTGTCATTCAGCCCACCTCAGGTCCGCCAATGATCCACGTCCTTGCCAATTTTTAGATTTGAAGCTAGAGCCACCACACTGAGCTTCAGAATAACTCTTCAGAAACCTGTGGCTGACGTCACAGATACGACGTTCATTCTTTATACTGTCTATGAGAAAACTTTTGCCAAAAAGGACATGTTGGCTCGACATCTTTGGTTCTAAACAGAGCAACTAATTTGGAAATCAGTAAAATAACCTTTAATACATCAAATCAAATCAAATCTGAGGAGCTTTACAATCTGTACAGAGAGTGACACGCTCTCTCTGTTCATTATTATGTTTCAGTGTTTGTGCCGGTCATAAAAACGCCCCTCGTTGTGAGGCATGAGTGTTAGTAGCAGCTAAAATAAAGTTAGCTCTTTCAGGTGGTGGGGAACTGAGTGGGCTTCAGACTTTCAACAGGCAGTGCGGTTAAAAATACAAACTCTCTGCTTACACGAGTATGGTTGGCAAAAAATTATATGTTTGCATAAAAAAGTAACATTAGCATGTATGAGATTCCTGCAGCACAAATCAAGAGCGCAGAGACCAATTCTGGTGCATGTACAAACACCCTGTTAATCATCAATATAATACACCACAAGATAAAGCATTAGATATATGCCAGATGTGTTTCATGCATGCAGAACCATTCACCATCCACCATCCTGTTAAAATTCAGAGCGCTGAGCAGATGCACATTGAGCTAACACAGATGTTTCCTTCTTGGTCGGTTCCCCATTGAACATGTTCATACATTACTTGCAATCCATGCAGTTTATGGCACAAAAATAACATCTCGTGTTGATCTGATTCCACTGGAATAACATCTCATGTTGACCTCCTGCTAGTCCTAAGTGCTCACTCAGTCTGGTTTGTTTTCTAACCCCGTGCATGCACTCATCATATCGTCATATTAGAAAAACACTGAGTCCAAAAAAATATACCAGCATCAACTTATAAACCTCAGCGTATACCTCTTACGTGTATGTTTTCACTTGGACAATGTAAACTCCCCCAGGTGGCTAAAACCCCACGACTCCTGATGCCAGCATAACCACATTAGATTCTGAAGTGGATAAAAACCACTGAATGCACCGCTAGCAGTGAGTATTAACCGGATCACCTGCAACTGCAAAGGATTTAGTTTGGACCTTGGCAATATGTACTTTCTATATTTTTTTTATTTATAACTGAAATGAAGTGTCCTTTAAATACTATTTATTGAATTAGCACTTGAAGGGGAATGAAAAAAGAGTGACCTGGCAATGAGGCAATACAAGAAGTGTATATGCATCACAGGCCAACTTTAACTTCTAAAATCAATTCAATACATCATGAGTGAAAAATAGTGGAAAATCAAGTGAGGAGCATCTAAGGGGGCCCAGCTTTGAGCCATGATCCTGGAATAAGCTCATTCCTATGTTCCCAGAGAAACATTTTAAAAAGGTTGGCTATATTCAAAAGCAGTTTGAATGGTAAAAATCCTTTTAGCCACCATGAAGATATCAATATCTTTCAAGACATAACATCAGTCGACTATGAGCTGTAGGTTGGTGAACACGTATTGATCCAGGGGAACATGCAGTGAACTTTTAACATGAAAACACCATTGCTGAGAATATAAAACGGTCTGTGACGTCTCCTCAAGAGGGTGTTGAAGGATGTTGAGCTTGAGAACAAAGGAGACCGGAGGCAGAGGGAACATCAAGGTCAAGGTAATATTTTTATCCCTGAGGGGTAATTTGTTGTACAGCCAGAAGAGATACAACCATACACCACTCAACACAAACACAATTCACACACAAAAAACCATAGAATTACATGATGTTATTTACGTAAAAGCCTGATAGCGACAAAGACAAATTAATTCATAAATCTTTTTGGTTCTACATCTTGGCAAATATTTGCAGAAAAATGGAGGTAACCTGAACGAAAGGGTGACAGGGGTCAGCGAAGATGGACTGGGCTTTTTCTTTGTGGCTCTCGCTTTGTATGCCTCGGGGGGTTAGAATATAGATCTCGCTGGTGTATGCTAAAACGGACCGAGAGTTCTCCACCCAGCGGAAACCTGAGGCAAATGATGGCTCGGACGGAGGTCAGAGGGTGAAAGACTGAAGAAGAGAAAGTGGGGAGATTGTGTTCAGGTTAAAAAAGCAATAATCTGTGATGTGAACCATGACGAGCACGTCATCTTAAGAATTTTCCCTTTGATACTCGAGATGCACTTCTCTGCACAGTGTCAGTACTCTTTGTGGAGCCAGATTTCTTTCAGAATGTGCCTGCTCGGCTTCCAGAGTCTCTATATAATGTCAGAGTTTGGACCATACCTATGAAAATCTTTACACTTCTGACAAATGGACGCAATAATTAAGGCTTGGAACTCTCTATTGCTGAATCCCAAGAAAGTCAAGAGTGTTTGCTCAGGTATGTGATGATTGGACTTCTCTTACGGAGGGATGAGATCCAGATGTGTGGCGTGTCTGCTACTGGAGTGAAAGGGCACTCCAGTTCGCACATGTGGGTATATTATGTCTTGCACACTCCAAGAAGTCTAATAATCAGTAACTCTGAAATAGTAGCGGATGCCAAAACAAGCCAGGAGATAGGAAGGAATCTGACAGTCCCTCTTCTAACAATCGTGTGAGATTTGTTTTTCAAAAATAAACCACCATCGATCAGGGACTGGAATCCAGCTGCTTTGATTGGGATTTGATATACACAGATGTACATCACCGCTTTGTTCTGGTTTCAGGAGAGGCTCGACTCGGATGCTGGCTGGCGTGCCTTCGATTATACGCAGTGAGTATGGACATGCCATATTTTCCTTACATTAAAAGATCACATCACCATTGTGGTGAATAATGTTTATATTTACTGAAGTCTCCCATCAGCACCCAGTTGTGGCGGTTAGACAATGGACAATTACTGTATGACATTACCCTGAGAACAACGGTAAGATAATGGAAAGGTCATTTCAACCTAAAAAGGCCATCTTGATGAGAACAGCGACCTGGAATTGAGGAAAGATAAAGGTCAGGCCGCGTCATTAACATTAAGTGGTTTCTGTTTCCTCAGGTAGTTTCAACCCAAACTTTCAAATTTATTCTTTCAATTCATTGCAGCGTAAGTTGATGAGAAGCTGCGTTAAAAGCGTAAAATGAATCCTTGATTTCTTTTTTCCATGTCCTTTTCGTCTCAGGTAGAATTAAGAGGATGCTTTTGTGTGACGCATTTAAAGGATCGCGTGAAGAAAAATCTGCAGTTGGGATGATTTCTCACAAATTGTTAAAAGGATACTCCACCCGAGCTTCTCGCACTATCGTGTGAATCTAGTGGGAGCAGTGTATTTAGGTGTGTACGGGCGGACAAAAGACAAGTGGATTAATGACTCATGAGAGGTTTGAGGAGTTCCTGCAGCCTACTGCTCTTCACTGATGAGGAAAAAGAGTGTAAACTTTTTGCCAAAAAAGAAAGAAAATCTTCCACTAGCTTTTTTTTCTGAGAGTTTTACCATTTCGGGATATGTGCTCAAAAGATTAGAAGAATTTTAATGTTTTAAAATCTTGGATATGTCAGGCGGAGGAGCACAAATCCACTAAGACACACAGAAATATCAAAGTTAGAGAGGTCCAGCTTCTTTAATGACGTAACTGCACCTCTGCTGAGTTCATAGGCACCATCAGACTTTGTATTGTAATACTGTAATACTACCTTTTCACATTATCTAAACCCAGACACCAAATTGTAAGGATGTTTTGGTTCTCAAGGGACCACACAAAATGAGAACAAAGTATGTTTATGTCCAGCTTTTGGGGTCAGCAAAGATCTTGCATATAGTGGATGAACGCCGGGGAAAGAATGCATCAAAGCATTGTCATTTATCACCAAAGCACTAACAACTCTGCAGCTCAAATAGCTTAATGGCTCAATTATTTTAGCAAAATGGTCACCACATGTTTAAAATGTGTGGCTACATTAATTCCAAGGCATTAGCCGTGCTGGAATGAATGTCCTGTACTCTGCAAACAAATAATCATGCATACATACATTGTCAAAGAGAGATATGAGCGCGTAATATGAATCAACAGCCGTGTTTATTTTATAGCTCCATTATGCTTTAGGTATGTAAACCAGTGCAGAAATGCCAAACACTTGTTCTCCGTGCTTGATTAATTATCTGTGCCGCGAACACTTCAGGTGGCATCAGTCGTCAGGAATTTGGGAATGAGTAAGGAACGTGGCTCCTGTGGTATTTAAGCAGTCAATCAATTAATAAATAAGATTCATTAAAGATGGAGGAAATTCTTTGTCCAGAGCTTAATATATCTCCTCTAATACACACACACACACAGTCAACTGTCGTACTGAGATCATGAATGAATATCAGCAGTATTATCTTTGAATCAAGCTTTTTAAAGTTGGTAGAAAGTGGAGGAGGAAAAAAAAAAAACAAGCTCTGCACGTTTATTTAGTGATGAAACAGTGACCCCTGCAGGAGAAACTCTGACACTGTCATGAAGATGCAGAGAACCATCATTTGGAAAACCAAACATTGTGTAATGTCATAACATAATCATGTACATAATTAATTGTGTAACATATAACAAAAGAAATGTGGAAATTTAGGGGAAGTTGGATTATTGTTGCAACATCAAATTCATGTCAGAGGTTGACCATTTTATTTATTTTAACCCAGAGTTTCACAACTTTGAATCCCATGGCGACTCACTGCGTGTCCATGTGGGCTGGCAGGAGATCTGTAAGAGTGATGATCTGATTTTGTTTGCTACATTTTTATCCTAAAAAAAAAAGTGTCAGTGTTGATACAGATCAGGGAGAGAACGGAGAAACTTGTAGATAAAGCATGAGGAGAAGTGCATGCATGATAGACGAGATGTTGTTTTTGATCTATATATCTGCATTTTTTCCATTGCAATGTTATTTTTATTTATATATTCTGTACACAACAGCGTCTACAGCACACAACATATCATTTGCATGACAATCCTTCCTGAAGTTTCTTCCATTTTTTCCCCTTTAAAGTTCTTTGCTAGGAAGTTTTATCAGTGTCTTGTATGTAGGGATTGTAACATTGTGCTATATAAATAAAACATAACTTAGTTTTCATATATGGTGTGTTTATCGTGATAAGGCAATCTCACAATGAGATTTGTTTGATTAAACTGTTGTGGCACATTCAGGTCGCACAGACTGACGCTGCGGCAAGATTGCAAATCATGCAATCAGTAGATATCAGTAGGTTTGATGTGATACAGGCAAGAAAAAGAAGAATTTGTTTAACCATTTCCAACCCTCCATACTTATAACAGTAAGAAAAAGAGACTGAATTTTGTGTCTGTTGTTTTTATTTCACAGATATCCACAAAGACTGGTAAACTTCATTATTACTCCCTGTAATCATCGTCACTTTGCACCGTCACTCTTTCATTACAGTCCCATTTACTTCAATGCAATTCTTGATTCTTGTGAAGTTTGTGTTTCGAAAGTTACAACACTGTAGATCAGTTTTTATTAAGAGTGGTGATCATTACAGACAGCAGGAGACATATTACCTGGTTGAGCTGTCAATATTTATTGTCCCAGTATAGTTAGTCTCTGACACTGCGATAGATAGATAGATAGATAGATAGATAGATAGATAGATAGATAGATAGATAGATAGATAGATAGATAGATAGATAGATAGATAGATAGATAGATAGATAGATAGATAGATAGATAGATAGATAGATAGATAGATAGATAGATAGATAGATAGATAGGACAGAGGGTGTCACAGATTGTAAAGCCCTCCGAGGCAAATGTACTTTGTGAATTTGGGCTATACACATAACATTTGATTTGGTTTGATTTGCTCTGCATTCATACACAAATCCCTCCTCTTTATTAGGCAGAGCTGGAGGTAGCAGAGATGAAGATGCTGAGGTTCAGGATGGATCGGATCAGGCATGAGTAGATCAGCACATGTTAGAGGTTTCGGAGATAAAGTCAGAGAGAGGCCAGACTGAGATGGTTCGGACATGTCCAGAGGAGAGAGAGTGAATATATTGGTAGAAGGATGCTGAGTTTTGAACGGACCAAAGAGGAGGTTTATGGATGCAGTGAAAGAGGACATGAAGATGAAGATATACTTTATTAATCCCTCAACTCTATTTTTATTTACATGCATTTTAACCCAGACACACACACATGCAGTACAACGGCATAGACATGCAAATGTGGAGAGAGATGGTGGAGTGATAGGCAACCAGCCAGACCAGCACCCAGCGCCAGTTGGGGGGGTCGGTGCCTTGCTCAAGGAGGTGAACTGGCACCTCTCCAGCTACCAGTCCACCTTCCATATTTTTGGTCCATGTGGGACTTGAGCCGACCACCCTCCTGGTTCCCAAGCCAAGTCCCTATGGACTGAGCTACTGCCTCATGAAGGTAGTTGGTGTGAGAAGAGGATGCAGAAGACAGGGTGAGATGGAGGCAACCCCTGAAGGGAAAAGCCAAAAGAAGGAGAGGTAATAAACTCAATCTAATTTCTTATACTATATATGAATACTAGGCTGCATGAAGCAGTCTTAGTCTGCACACACTTACAGTTACTGCATTTATTTATTTTTTGGGGTCTTAGACTGACAGGTCGTCTTTGATAACCTGACCAATCACAGCAGGAGGCTCTCTCTCCCCACACTAGCCTCCTCTGTGTTTGTAGCTCCGTTAGCTCCTCTGTCAGTGAGTTAGTCGTGCAGCCTTGTGTCTCACAGCCGGCTGCAGGCGACCAGAGGAGGAGGAAGGAGGAGGAAGAAGGAGTAAGGAGGAGGCTTTGTCATTTTAGCAACAGAGAGATATATCTGCGGAGATGTGTAACAAGCTGCACTGGACACTGAGGAGCTACCTGGCAGCCAGTCTATCAGCTGACAGCTGTCACCGCACCTAAGCTATTATTTGAAGGGCTAGGTGAGCTAACGGCTAACAAGTGTGTGTGTGTGTGTGTGTTTGCGGGGTCATAGCTCGGCTAATTAATCCAGCCGAGTGCTGCTGTCGGTGTTGTTATTTTCTAAACAACATTTCAGCCAGTTTTCTGTTTCAAACTATGAGTTAAATCCTCCTCTTAAAGCCGCGTTTGTCATATTTCAAGAGGCTAAGTGGAGAAGCTAACATCTTAGCTCGAAGCTAACTGACCGTGTTTCATTCAATTACTGGGAAACGGCTGAAACATTTTCGGACTCTGCTGCTTTTTGTGGAAACACCGAGAGAAAAAGAAATGAAGAAGTTTTTTGATTCTCGTCGGGAGTTGGTGAGCTCCGGGCCTGGCTCTGGAGTCGGCGGTGGTGGCGGTGGCTGCGGCGGAGGAGGAGGCTCCGGATCCGGCGGCGGTGGCAGCTTCATCGGACGCGTCTTCAGCATCGGACGGTATCAAGTGACCGTGGAGGAAATAGTGGCTGAAGGTGAATTACATGTCAAATATACATATATAAAACTGCAGCACATCATTATAAGGATGCAGTAGTTTAATCAGAAGGCCTAAAGGGTTTGTTGGCCTTTAAAATACTGTGTTATTTATTATATTATATTAGATTATTCAGGGAATTTACATGTTACAGCAGCAGAGGAAAGTATAGCACAGTTAGAAAAGGCATTCAACAGACAGAAATATCTATAACCTGCAGAATAAACACGAAAAACAGACAGAAATATCTATAACCTGCAGAATAAACACGAAAAACAGACAGAAATATCTATAACCTGCAGAATAAACACGAAAAACAGACAGAAATATCTATAACCTGCAGAATAAACACGAAAATCAGACAGAAATATCTAAAACC
This sequence comes from Collichthys lucidus, assembly GCA_004119915.2. NCBI lineage: Eukaryota > Metazoa > Chordata > Actinopteri > Sciaenidae > Collichthys > Collichthys lucidus. The sequence goes on from CM014088.1 coordinate 31,840,538, forward strand.
TGCACAACAATAATGAAAAACAGACAGAAATATCTATAACCTGCACAACAAACATGAAAAACAGACAGAAATATCTATAACCTGCACAACAAACATGAAAAACAGACAGAAATATCTATAACCTGTACAACAAACATGAAAAACAGACAGAAATATCTAACCTGCACAACAAACATGAAAAACAGACAGAAATATCTATAACCTGCACAATAAACATGAAAAACAGACAGAAATATCTATAACCTGCACAACAAACATGAAAAACAGACAGAAATATCTATAACCTGTACAACAAACATGAAAAACAGACAGAAATATCTAACCTGCACAACAAACATGAAAAACAGACAGAAATATCTATAACCTGCACAACAAACATGAAAAACAGACAGAAATATCTATAACCTGCAGAATAAACACGAAAAACAGACAGAAATATCTATAACCTGCACAAAACACACGAAAAACAGTCAGAAATATCTATAACCTGCACAATAAACACGAAAAACAGACAGAAATATCTATAACCTGCACGAAAAACAGACAGAAATATCTATAACCTGCACAATAAACATGTAAATCAATCAACTAGGTACTGAGGATAAAAGTGGCATGATATATAAAAGAGTATCGTAATGTAGTGTAAGAAATATTGCAAACAAAGTGACCATAATACAAATAATAAATAATATTGCAAGAGTAGTGACTGTAATATAAGTAATATTACAGAAAAAGTAACTGCAAGGTTTAAATGAAATGATGAGGAAATGCACCGTGCTGCAGTCATGCACTATAATGTTCGTTTACGTGTCCCAATCAAACTTGTCATGTTTCTTTTTATGGTGTTATAGTTGTGCACGTTGCTCCACACTCTCTTTACCATCAAGGCTTGTACAACTGGATTTTCTACTGTTGTCGTAAAAGGTCCGAATGCCGTGCTGAGTCATCTGTCCTGATATTTACAGAGGGAGTGACGAATCACAAATGTAGATTGAAAGAAGTTCAGACTGGTGATGTGCAGACATCTCTATCAAGATGCATCTTAACATTAAACACAGTCTTTACCAGCAGCACACGGTTAAACAGGTTCCCCGTGCTCGTTTGTCTTTGCAACGAGAGTCTGGCATGAGCGCCTGTTACTAAATAATAGATGAAAGCAGACTGATTAATTCATCAGTACTATAGTCGGGCCCCCCCTCTCTATCTGTTTGGCAGCTTTATGAATGGGTTAGGTATCTTAACTTAATGTCAGTGGAAAGTTTCAGTGGAATTTGGTCCGACATATTATCAGTTCTTGAAGAAAACTTTGGACTCGATGCAGAGACGCTTGAGATTAGTGTCTGTCTGGCTTCTCATACAGGATTTTGCTCTGTAAAATGATGTTTTCGGTTGTATTGTGGCTTCCCGTAGCTGGTTGCTTCATTTGAAAATGCTATTTTTCCCCCTCTGTCTCCTCCCTTTGTTGTCATTGTTGAAGTCTGTTGCCTTCAGCTGAAATATACAGACAAAAGCAGTCCGAGGGGACAGGCTGGCTTTTGTAGTTTCAAGCCCAAAGCTACACGCTCGGAATCGTCTCATTATTGTAGTTTTTTATTTTAGACGTTCAGGCTTCAGGCAGATGTCTGTGATTTGTTTTTTCCCTTCTTCTCCTGGAGGCACAGCTTTCTGTCTTTACTATCAACAACACATGTTTTCTTCGTCTATATAGAGTTACTGCCGGGTAACATTAGCCCGTTCTGGAGATGCAAGTAGCCAACGTGTTGCATTGTAACGGAGAGAAACGTTTCCCCTACACAACAACAACGCAGAGCTTCAATGAGTCATCCCTTCATTTGCATATCAAAATGCAAAAACACATTTTGTCACCAGTAACCGAGGCTGCTGTCGTGTCACCTTTACAAGAGCATGTGCAGCAATCCTAAACCTAGATAGCAGTTCCATTATACCGATGATGAACTGTGACTAAACACTGTAACAATCCACCGTGCAAACGTGTGTTTTTCTGTGCATTCGCTTTAGCCTGTATGCATAAGCTGGAGTGGTATAATCCTGACAGTCGGTTACGTCAAGCGGCCGGCTATTTGTAGCCGTACTTACAATTATTTGTTCACACCGACTGCTGAGATTGTAGACCACTGCTAAATGTCGCCTGCTAATCCTTCTCATTTCTTACGGGCATCTCAGATTAGACCGTGTGATGACTGTCTGGACTCCAGCATGACGGCGTTCACATCCATCACCCAGTCCTCTTTTTTTTCTAATTCAGGATGGAGTTTCAATTAGTTTGATATTGTTTTCATAACATCTAATTATGCTGCCGAGAGCTCTGCCAGCGCCTCGTCTCTCGGTTGCAGCGTCAGCGGCAGATTTTCACACTTCCATGTGATTTTTTTTTTTTATTAAGCTGACGACATCAGTGAAATTGTAATTTATTTTCATCCGCTGTGACCCAGCGTCACCCCGCTGCGTACAGGATGCAGCGCTGAAAAACATCATTTCATACCTCCTGTCGTCTTTTCTTTTTCTTTTCTGCAGCCCATTCATTTCTTTGATGAGACAGCTCGCGTAACTTTACCCAAGACGGTCTTCATCAAATGACACCCAACCAGTCACATGAAGCTGTCCTTGACTTACTGATGCCAGCTGGATGAGTCAGCCCTTAGTGCGTGGCATTAACGCAAGCTGTGAGAGGGGAAGAAGGAGAAAAAAAAAGCTGTAAACGGAAGAGCTGCGGTAACCACAAAATTCAAAACCTTTAAAAGCTTCTGTCCAGCAGTTCACAGTTCAGTGCCGAACACCTTACAGCAGCTTGATTCGTGAGTTTCACGTCACCGTGTCTTGACTCAGGTATATTTATAAATATCAATTGAAAGAAATATGATTTTATTCATCTCTGTGGTTGTTGGTGGTTCGTGTTGCTATGGACGGATACTGCGGTTTTCCACGTGCGTCAGCATCACTGCGACCATAGGTGGGATGATGATGATGATGATGATGATGATGAATTCTCTCACTTCCTGTATCTTGCGTCAGTGTTATGTACTTCTCGCATCCTTCCCCTCGGCACAACTGCTGACTCACGCAACGCCGTTTCAAGCTCCTCTTACCAAACGTGCCAGCAAGCCAGCCAAGCACTCATCACACAGTAATCCCCATTTAAGTACCCGTTTCCTTACCTCATCACTATGATAACACAAAATACGTGCATGTATAAATAGTTTGCATGCAGCCAATTCCATCAGGCCCTTTATTGGCTGCCCGGGCGTCTCTGTGCGATGTCAGGGTCAGAGAACAGCTGAGGGACGTTTCAGAAAAGACAAATGATGGTATCTCATGTTGACACACAATACCTGTTTGTGAGTCTTTCTCGGTTACACTTGTGGAGGGACAGTTTTGAATATCACTGCACATTCTCATGCTCTGCTTCTCTTAACTCTCGACTCATTCGCAGGAGGTTTCGCCATCGTTTTTTTGGTGCGCACTCATCAAAACTTACGTTGTGCACTCAAAAGGATGTACGTCAACAACGAACACGATCTGCAAGTCTGCAAACTTGAGATACAGATTATGGTGAGTAAGACGGTCCCGTAACTCACTGCTGAGATCAGCAAAGTGCTTTTTTTATTTATTTTTTTTGATGGGGGATGGTCTCGTGTTGTAATGTAACCTTTTTTTTAGTCTGAGGTGGGTGGATACGATCTAGATCTGCTCTGTTTGGAAAGTGCACTGAGCATTTGTCATGATTTCTAGAATTAAGTTGAAATGAATGAATGACATCAAGAACATGTGGCTAAACTACTAAACACTTCATAATTTGTGGTCTGAATGAGACTAACCCTGAATTCTTTAAGTACAAGTGCTGACAATTACCTAAAAATACTCTTTACCCAGAAATAGCGACGTTAACAGGCGGGAGCTCAGTGGTTGAGCTGTAATTAAACCTCAACAACTGGAGTCCTTACTGTAAGTGAAACTAAACAGTTGCTGCAGCCACACCCTGGGTGGCATGACTATCGCTGGATGCTTATCGTCCTTACTTCCAGACCTTTGGCAGAGAACATGAAGAGCATCTGTTTGCACATAAAAATAGACTTCTTACTTTCAAACTTGGATGTGTTTTATAATTTTAGTTCTGATTTACTAAGCCCAAACGTTTCAGGAGCTTAAAAACCTATGAAATCTGCATGTAACTCTGCTGTTTGTCTGTGTTTGTTTACACAGAGGGACCTAGTGGGCAACAAAAACATAGTTGGTTTCCTGGACTCCAGCATAACTGCGGTCGGAGCTGGCGATGTGTGGGAAGTCCTAATCTTAATGGACTTCTGTCGAGGTAAATCAGCCAACCCCCTCTCCCCACCAGCTCTCGTCCCTTTCTGTGTCTGTTGAATTCAAAGCTCCATTACCCTCGGCTCCTCACAGCATCTGTTTGAAGGCAAATGTCCAACTGATAGCTGCCATGGTCAATAGAACTCCTGTCTCAGTCGATACGTAACTGAGTGCTGTTATTTATAGAGGATTCAAATTTTACAACATTAATGTTTAGCCGTTAAAGCCTCTGTGAGGTTGCACCTAATGGAGTTTTGTATCGACTTCATTTTAAATGAACACGCACTGTAGAAAAGACTGTAGACATTCAGTATGGACGGCTGACATTTCATAGGCTCTTAGGTGACCTGTTTGTTTTTCTGTAGGTGGGCAGGTGGTTAACCTCATGAACCAGCGGTTGCAGACAGGATTCACCGAAGCCGAGGTGTTACAGATCTTTTGTGACACGTGCGAAGCGGTCGCTCGTCTGCACCAGTGCAAGAGTCCAATCGTCCATCGAGATCTCAAGGCGAGTCTGATTGATTTCATACCGCTGGTTGCATGAAGTTAGCTGATTAATGTCCACGCTGATAAGAAGTCATTTATTGTTTTGACTCATCTGTTCTCACCTAGGTGGAAAATATTCTTCTGCACGACCGAGGACACTATGTGCTCTGTGACTTCGGGAGTGCGACTAACCATTTCCAAAACCCTCAGACAGAGGGGGTGCCAGTCGTGGAGGAAGAAATCAAAAAGTGAGTTTGCCGAGCTTTCTTTACACCTTCTGTCCTCTCTCTCTCTTATTGAGATCCAGAAGCTCATTGCTCTGCTCTCAAAACCAGATACACTACTCTGTCATACCGCGCTCCGGAGATGGTCAACCTCTATGGTGGGAAGATCATCACAACAAAGGCAGACATTTGGGTGAGAAGGACTGTTTAATCCACCATGATAATGACGCGTGTGTGTTTTAGTAAGTACTGATTTGCTACACATATTAAATGTGTTGATTCTCACATCTGCACAGGCCATGGGTTGTCTGCTCTATAAGCTGTGCTACTTCACGCTCCCTTTCGGGGAGAGCCAAGTGGCCATCTGCGACGGAAGTTTCACTATCCCAGACAACTCCCGCTACTCCCAGGACATGCACTGTCTCATCAGTGAGTAACCCTGTTCCTCAGAGTATATACGCTGCCCTACATACGCCATGTACATCCTGTGTATGTGCAGTTGTTGTAAGTCTTAATGTACATTTTCACGCGTCTGACTCTAACTAAACATTCTTTGTCGGCTGGATTTCTCAGGATACATGCTGGAGCCTGACCCAGATAAGAGACCAGACATCTACCAAATATCCTATTTCGCCTTTAAACTTGCTCGACGAGAGTGTCCGGTCCCAAATGTACATGTAAGTCACCACGGCGTGGATTTGCAATGGAAATATGTTGTAGAGTCAGTGTTTAAATACTAACAGCTGGATCTATTTTTCTAATAATTTAGGCCTTTTTATTTATCTCTCATACTGCGGTTTGAGTTGTGTTGCGGCTTTCGAGGGAAAGTAATCTAGGATATAATTATATTGAAGTGGAGCTATGCTTTCTAGCCTTTGCCAGTTGGCTGCCGTCCATCCATCATGCCCTTTTTTCTAATTTACAAAGTAGCTGAGCACTTCTGATTGAGCCAAAAGTCTCACCTCACCTCTTCGGTATTATTGAAGTGGGTAATAATGCTGCATTCATAAAAAACTGCAGATCGATACTGGAGTGTAATGTTTTCATAATACCTCACAGATGTAAAAGGTGTGAACTCTTTGGTTTGATTATCTTTTTTTTATTTTTTTTAAGAATTCACCTATTCCTGCAAAACTTCCTGAGCCCATCAGAGCCAGCGAAGCGGTGGCCAAAAAGAGTCAAACCAAAGCCAGGTGAGTGAGAAGCAAAGCATGTGAGTAATCATTGTAAGGAACGTCGACATTCCTCGTCAAGTTTTTTTTTTTGTTTGTTTTCTTTCCATCAGGCTCACAGACCCCATTCCTACTACGGAAACCTCGATTGCACCACGGCAACGACCCAAGGCTGGCCAGGCTCAGCCGCAGCCGATATCAGGCATTCTTCCCATCCAGCCAGCCCTCACCCCACGCAAGAGACCCAGTGTGGCTTCTGGACCACCCCAGGCTATAGGTATAAGTTATCCTGTAGTATCTATCCAGTTATCCTGGTAACGTTATACTCGGAGTGACATCTTGTATTGATTTCAACATTAGTGAACTGCTCAAGAGTTGTCTTTTCACGAGTCCTTTGATATCCACAAGCCTTCCATCTGTCGGCCATTGTTCTTCAGTGTTTACATTTTGAAAATATTCATATTTTCATGTGATAAATGATCCATCTTCTTCTCGTTCTTCTCATTTTCCTCCCCTCCAGGTGTTGGTATCGGTGTCCCACCGCCGGCTGCAGCTGCCGTCCAACCTGCTCAGCAGGCTCCCGCTGCACAGGCCGCGCCGCAGCCAGCTCAGCCCGCCAACATGCAGCCGCCGCAGGCTACACCGCAGCATCAGCAGCTCCTCATGAAGCAGCAGCAGGCCTTCTTAAGTCCACAGAGTAACCAGCAGGTAGGCGTGCTGGCAGAAAAATAATGTGAAATATGTTTTAATCTCCCTCAGGGGCAGTAACAGATGTGTGTGACAATGCTGCGTGCATGTGGTGACACATTTTCAGGGATCAGGTATCAGAGGAAAACGTTTGGAACAAAGCTGGGTAATAAACGTCGCCTCATTCGCAGGATACTCAGACTTTCTTTAGCACAGTCGTGCTTGTTTTTCTATTAAACATTAGACTGATTACAGATTAGATGAGAATATAAAGCAACAGCTCTGTTTGATGTGTCATTGTTCAATATTATTCATCGGTAGAGTACACGAGTCCTTCCTGTTCCCAGAAAAGTCTTCATGGCTGAACAGCCCTGTATGTTGATCTGTGTAATGGACCATTTACAAAAGCACATGTATTTATATCAGTTAGATGTAATTTAGCACGGCGCACACGCTCTTTGCATTATCAGTGTGTTTACCTCAATTCACAATATCGATATCAATGTGATCCAAAACACACAAAGCAGCAGGTAATGAGTCATAATCTTAAACGTACAAACACGTGCTGTGGGCTCGCACGTTTCTTTCACTATGTTATGTGTCCATTTTAATTTAAACGTCCATGAATGGAGCCGACCTCTTCTTGGTTTAAAATTAGTGTTAAAATCTAACGTACGCACAATACTATTCATCGCAGGTGTACAGAAGAATCTCGGTTCCCAGGCACAACAGACTGTGTGTTGTGAATAAACCTCTCCTCACACTCCCTCCTCCCACGTCAGCCTCCCTCCCTCTGCCCTATATTTTCTTTTGATTTCCATTGTGTGCCGCCAGAAAGGTAGAAAATAAAAAGTTTGCTATAAAAGGCTGCTGCACTTGTCAAAGAAGCTATAAATCATGACAAACTGGGCCTTCCTCACGCTTGTGGCTGTGTGGTGTTCCTGTGTAGCATCAACTGGTACAGAGCGTCCACCAACACCAACACCACCAACACCAGCAGCAGCAGCTAACAGCGTCTCAGGCGGCTACCCTGCTGCAGTCCAAAGCTAAGACTCCAGTTGTTGGCCTGCAAATGCAACACCAGCAGCAGCAGCATGTAGTCGCTGTCCATGAAACCGCAGTTTCTCATCTGACCCCCATCCCTGAGTCTGCAGTCGTTGGTCCTGCAGCTGACCCTGAGGTTGTGGTAACATCCTACTCCTGCTGCCGTCTGCTGCTCTTTTTGGGGACAGGGAGTTGATTACCAGCTTGTCTCTAACCAATCATGTCTGATTTTTTTTTTTTTTCTCTCTTCTGGGGCACAGTGAAGATAGGAATGCTCACATAATATCTGACCATGTAGAAACGCTTCCTGCCTTCATTCGTTACTGTATGACTCGTGGTAACCAAATCATTTAGTGTTTCACTCTGACCTGCTTCTATTTTCATACTTTGATGATCCTACTGTGTCATTTTCCTACAAATTTGGGCTTAGCAGTCTCTTAACATAATAGTTTCACTCTTTTCGTCGTGGTTTTGAGGAATTTATAACCCATCTTCTTTTCCAGAATCTTTTTTTCTCCAGTGGATCTTTCTTGCTTCTTTTTTCTTGTTTGGTTGTCTGATGTTTGTTTCCTCTGTTGGCATCCAGAACATCCTCACTCATATTTTCCCCTCCGTCTTCCCCCTCATAGACCACCAGTCGAGGGGTTCACAAAGTCGGCTCGTTGACACCCCCCTCGTCGCCAAAGACGGCCCCTAAGAGCGGCCACAGACGCATCCTAAGCGATGTCACTCACAGCACCGTGTTCGGGGTCCCGGTCAGCAAGTCCACACAGCTACTCCAGGCAGCCGCAGCTGAGGCCGGCCTCAACAAGTCCAAGTGAGCAGAATTAACCCCCCCACATTCAGTGATCTGAGGATGAACTGTCCTCTGAGCGGGGTAATAGACAGTCCATTCATATGACAGAACCCCAAAGGAGGATAAACGACCCTTGTTACATCCCTTTTTGGAAGAATCACTCGATTCAGTCTTTAAATAACTCTGTTCACTCGCTCTTATTTGCATACATCAGTAGGCCAGTGTCCACAGGCTTGAACGCCCTTGATCGAATTTCGCTGCGCACTCTAACCCTTATTTGTGTTTACGCCTCTGTGCGCTGCAGATCAGCCAGCACTACTCCTTCTGGCTCCCCCTGCTCGTCCCAGCAGAGCGTGTATCATCCAGGTGAAGGTGATGCTCAAGCAGCACTTACCGCACCAAGCACCCAGCCCAGCTGGAACCCCTTTGGGGACGATAACTTCTCCAAGCTCACAGCAGAGGAGCTGCTTAACAAAGACTTTGCAAAGCTATCTGAGAGTAAGTTCATCTTACACCTGCAGCAATGCAAAATAGTTTGTACGATTTAAAAAAAATCTTCTTCTTTGTGCACAGATGCTGCACCAGGAGAGAAGTCCATGGGCTCCAGTGAAGATCTCATTCCAGGACTCAATGCTTTTCCAGGTAAGTCCATTTGAGTCAAGTGGACATCTCTCTCGATATCCACATGCGACTATTCCATATTGAGAGAGGTGGAAATCATGCGGTCTCTTTGACTCTACATAAAAGCTAGCTGATGTCCCACCCACTCCCTCCCTCTCACCTTCCTTCATTTCTTTCTCTTCCATCTTTGTTCACTGTGAAATATTAAGCTGAGAAATCTGCAGGTTCAGCGGTATTGACGTCCACGGGGCCTTTTAATTCCCTCTCTGACACCACAGGTAATTTTCTTGTCACGGCATGACACAGAGCGAGCCGTGCCTTTTGATTCTCTCTTAAATATATTCTTCATTCATTCCTTTTTTTTTTGTATTTACTGGATATCGCACTTCCCAGACGTTTGTTCATGAGTGCTTTGGATTTACACACGGTCCCATCTTGTTGATACAGCGAGCAGCCTCACAGTGGCTCCTTGTCAGCCTCCATGAATAGAGTCTGTAGCTACAGCTAGATCGCATCTCATTTGCAGAGCTGTGCTTTCGCCGTTGCCTGGAAACGCGAAGGACAAATTCTCCTTTGTTAATTGGATTGCCTCACTGCTGGAGGAGGCTGCTTACCAGGAGCAAGAGCAAGTTAAGCATGCTGACTTGTTTTAAAATGATGACCCAGCCAGTTTATGTTCACCTCAGTTTAGCCTTTTGCCCTCTTGGAGGTGCATGCTTCTTTAGCCGTGTAACCTCCGCTGTGTTTCGAGGCGGTTTTAAAGCCTGAGGTGAGAGGATAAAAACGTTGAGGCTCTTACATAATCGGGATGTGGTTAATCTCCACCCAGCCTAAGCTTGTCTCTTTGACTCTCTCTGCATTGCTCACTCGATTAGGATGCACACGAGCAAAGATTTAGGATGAGGAGGGTAAAATAATCTATAGCATGCTGTTTTTAATGTTCCATATGTTTCTTTTTGACTTTAGCAGACACATTTGAGGATTTGTAAAAAAAAAAAAAAAGCTTTTCATCAGTGTCGGCCTCTTTCCTATAGTGAAGGGGGCAAAAGGTCACATCTGCTGTGCCATTTTCTGAGCCAACACATTCCTTGTCTAAGACCCCCAACCTCCCCTCCACCCTCCACCCTCCACCCTATTCTGTCCCATAGCAGTTTCCTGTAAGTATGAGCTGCAGTGCAAAGTCAGTAATTTGATGCATGGACTGTATTTCCCCCTAATGAAATCATTTCTTTGCTGCATAATTTGAAGAAAATAACAATGTTTTCCATCCTTAACTTAACGGCTCATTTCACTGCTCCAGATATGAGTTGAGAGGGTTGGACAAGGGCGATTTATGACCGCCGTGAGGAGACTCACTGAGTGCTGTGTGCTTGTTTTCTATAATTAAATGTTTGGGTGTTTGCGCTGTGTACGAGAAGTTGTCAGTGTTTTCTTCTGCAGTGATTGTTTGGCACCGTAAATCTGCTGCTAACGTCTCACAGTCCGTTTTAAAGGAGCATGAGATTTCAGTCGGCTTTACCGGTTTTGGAGTGTGCAGTCATTTATCATTGTGTTATTGTTTCAGTAACGTTGCAAGCAGCTTTATTTTTGAGTCATGTGAATATAATATAATCACGTGATATCGTTTCTTTTCTTTCCTACATCCTCCTGAATATATTTTCCCTAAAAAAAAAAACATAGGCCATGTTGGTAACCTGATATTATATTTTTTCCACATTGCATTGTATTTCTTTTCTCTCTAGATCTTCTCCTTCTTTTTCATTTGTATGCAAAGTTCTCCCTGGTCGCCCTTTTCTCTGTCTCTGCCATCTGTTGCCTCCAACCTCTCTCTTTCTCTCTCTCCATATTTTCTCTCCGGCTCGCTCACAGAGAAGCTGATTGAGGGACTGAAGTCCCCTGAAACTTCTCTGCTGCTCCCTGACCTCTTAACCCTGGCCGACCCCTTCAATAGTTCTGCCGAGAACTCCACCAATGGTAGTAGCTCTGTTTTTGTGCCCCTGCCTTCTCCCTCCCATCTGCTGTGCATGCCTTCTCCTCTTTCACTCACACGTTTCACCGAGTTGGAAAAGACCCGCTGGAGGAAGGAGCAAAGAAGGCCTCCATCAGCTTTACCCCTACTAAAGTATATTCTTTTAAATTACTAATAATGTGCTTGTATTACATTTTTTCCACTTGCTGTCTCCTTGTAGCAAAGACAGGGGTGTGTGTGGATTCACTGATTCCTGGTTTGGAAGCCCCCCAGGCCCAACGGCACTCAGGCCAGCCAGAGCTCGTCCCTGCCAGCATGCCAGGTTAGCATCCTGGACCACCGATTAGGAAATGTTCACGTAATTCTCTGCGAGGAATAATTGTTTCCAGTCACGATCCCCCTGGCCCCTTTGTTTATATCATGTCGAGCCGAGAGAGATTTTCACAAACTAATTTATCATCGATAATCACTGCATCATTCCTCGCAGAGACACTTAAATAACTAAATCCGAGCTAAGTTAGTGACTTATGTGGAGCATGAGCGTGTGAATCGGCCTCTTCAATAAGAACATCAAACAGATTTTTCATCATCAGTGGTAATCTTCCACCCGTAGTCGACATTCCTCCGTGATTATTGGTGGTAAACGCTTCGTAGCACATTTTCCGGGATTTTCACGAAGACTCTCCTTTGATATGCTCTCTGAGATAAATCAGTGAACTGTCTTTACTAACAAAATGCATTTTCCTCTGCTCTGCTGTAAGATAATCTGATTTTTACTGTAACCCCCCCCCCTTCTTGTCCCCTCTGGCTTTGCTTCATCCTGTCTCAGACTCTCTCACTGGGACTGAGGACTCTCTGCTGGGTTGCGATCTGTTATCTCATACTTCTCCTCACGGAAACCAGTCTGTTTCTGCTCTCCCTTCCTCCTCCTCCTCCTCCTGCACCTCTGCTCCTCCTGGCTCCGGCTCTGGATCCTGTCTGGAGGAGCTGCCACCCGGTCAGACAGCTTCTGGTAAGACCTCCCTCCCCCTACCCCCTTTTTGCAGCACGCCTCAGCTAACCTTATGTGTGCTGGGTGTTTCAGCCTGTGAAACCATCACAGACTACAGATCCTTCCCAAAATAAAAAAAGAAAGAGGAGGGCCTGTGCAGACAGAGAAAACAAAAAGTGACACATATGGAAATGGCTTTAGACACATTCGGTGACAGCTTCACAGACCCTTGACTCATTTGTAGAAGAGCCAAAAAGCCACCTAAAATGCATGGCTTTTTAAATACTGTGACCGCCCTGGCTCCATCTATTTTTAAATCGACTTGCATCCTCCTTTCTTTTTGCTCTTTTTCTTTGGCTGAGTTAACTTCTTTCCCCTCCTCCCTCCTCCTTCCATCATTCCTCCACTTCCTCTTCCTCCACCGCAGACTCTGCTTTCCTCATGTCGTGTGGGGAGAAGGGCAATGACGACGAGTTTGACCCTATTCCTGTGCTCATCTCCAAAAACTCAAATCAAGGTAAGGTTAACAGAAGAACCAATCCCCGCCCCACCTGCCCCCTCCGAGATGAGCACTCACACCTGCTGAAGCCGAGACAGTGAGCCACAGAGATGAATGACTTAGCCCCTAATTCAGTTACCGTAGCTGATGTGGGAAAGCTTGTATGGGTGTGCTTGTCACATTGAGGCTTTTTTTTTTATCCCATCAAGCTCTCACATTAGTCATCTTTCTGCCTTTTTGTTTCTAATGTTACACTGCCAGTGGTTCTCCGCCTTGCAGGTGTTTGGCTCTTTGTAGTTGCACTTGAAAGTCTCCTCATGTTAGAAAGGCATTCCCTTACTCCTCCCCCCTGTAATGATGCAGCTGTATAAAGATTATCCCAGCTCACTCTCTGCCTGTTTCTCTTTCTCTTTCTGCCCCCGTTCATGCATCTCTCTGCTCTGCCATCACCACCTCCCCCCTCCTCCTCCTTCATCTCCATCAACTCCTCGCTCTTGATTTCTCCATACAACCTCTGTTAATATGACTTATTCTTTATGCTTGTTTTTCACAATCCTTCTCGGCTCTTCCATGTCCATCTCTGTCTCTGTCCCTCTCTCTCTCTCTCTCTCTCTTTCTGGCACATTTCAGGTGGTCACTCGCGCAGCAACAGTGGCAGTTCAGAGTCCAGCATCCCCAACTTGGCCCGCTCCCTTCTGCTGGTGGATCAGCTCATCGACCTCTAGAGGGGGTGGGAGAGGTCGAAGGGGCAGTGTGCAATCCAAAACAAAGGGAGGGGAGGGTGGGGGATAGAGATGGGGGGAGCAGAGGCACTTAATGTAGCACCTTATGGAGTGAAACAGAGGAGCCAGCATAGACGGGTTCAGTGGAACCTTTTTCTTTTTACGTGCCTCCCGGCCTCAACTCCATCTCTAGTTGCCTGATAAGCTGGTTTCATATATCTCTGCTGGCCGTTGACATTCCCACGCTGGTAAAAAAAACAATCTTTTCATTAACGCCTGAGCATATCGTCTGCTTCTGTTCATGGTCTCCCTCATGCTTTCCCCATAACTTGCATTAATATCCCACATCGAGTGCACCGCCACGGTGATCGAATGTCATCGTATTGCACACCATCGCGTGCACTGCGCTTGATCACGGCTGCATTTGTGTTTTCACTTGCACTCGTTCAGGGTCGAAGCTTTATTTAAATAAAGCCACCTTCGGGGCACGCTCATTTGTGTCAGGGGTCTGACTTAAAAAAAACTATCGATCAAACAAAGATGCACCCTGAGGGAGCCGCTGCGAGCCGCTTGCACTGATTGAACCAGTTTGTGAAGTAAAACAGCGACCGCTTTGGGCGGCCTTTGCAGATTTCTCAGACTGTTTGTGGTTTACTGGAGAAAGAATCAATCCCGGTGCGCACACATACAGTCTGCAGCTATTCCCACGTAGCCTGTATAAACTGCTATTTATCTAAGCTGACATAGTGTGTGTATTAAGAGCTGCAGCTTTAGCTTTACTGTGTCGTGTCACCTCTTTCTGGATATTACTCTGCCTGTAAACTGGTGAAGTCAGTGTTAACACGGCTGATTCATCGTAAGACCGTTAATGGTACGTGTGCAACATCTTTTCATGTGTCGGCCAAACCAACTCATCCTATCGTTGACCCGCCGTCGAGATAAGCACAACAGAAACAAAAACAGGGAATTCAGTTTGACCCGTAGCCATGCCAAAGTTTGAAAGGAAAGACTTCATTATTATGTTACGGAGACGCCTCCCTCTCTCTCATCCACCCACACATGTCGAGGCCGACGTGACATTTCATTTCAGCCACAGGAGAAACTCAGAAAAACTCCTTTTATATGTACATACAATCTGTTAGTGTGTGTTATTATTTAAAAGCATCCCATCTATCATGAACAAATGTGGCTATTATTGATAGTGCTTTAGAATGAATGTACCATTATAAAATATGTAAGATTTCTAAGTATATATAGATAAAACAAATATTTGTGTATGAAGCTGTATTTAAGAGTGACGCCCCCCGCTCCCCGTCCTCCTCTGTCCAATGTCCCCCTTGTCTTTCCTCTCCATCCATGTCAAGCATTCAGCTAGATGTCGTCATCGATACATGAAACAAAGTGCTTATGACTCAGCTGACTGCGTAGTATCAGTTCTTTACGTAAACACTGCTAACTTGTAAGTTAACGTACATCACTGGGTAGATTTTATCCGACGGGCAGCAACACAGAGCCGATGACGGAATTTATTTCCCGATATTTCTGTCGCCTCCTCTTCTCCATCTTTTTCCCCTCTTTCATATGAAAGGCTTATGCAACAGTTGTGTCACAATCCACTGCAACTGATTTTTGCATTTCCACCAAGTATTACCTTTCATCCTGGCTTTCTCTCAAACCAAGGAAGGTCCATTTCATAGGCTCATTCGAGGTCACCTCAGATGTGTACATACAGAAACATTTCAAAGTTCAGCCTCCACCTCCTCCCAGTATGACACATTGTAAATGTTACTGTAAGAACTGGCATGGGTAAATAAAACTATGCTTCTTTTCTTTCCATCTGGTGTCGTTCAGTTAAGTCATTTGCATTTTTTTGTGGTAAATCTATGCAATCCTACAATAACGCTTCATGTTCTTATCAGACACTTGCAGTGCTGCACCCTGTAGAGTTTTCTCTTCTCGCCTTGGCCGTAGAGTTTTACTTGTGTTGCCGTGTGTGGAACCGATGTACTTGTTGTGCTGGTTGGGTTGAAATAGTTGGCAGGTATAAAAAAAAAAAAAAAAAGACTTTTGATTTATACCAAAAAAAAAAAGAAAAATGTTTTGATTTGTCCACATGTCAAACGCAGGACCATTCTGGAGTGTGTGCTTCTATTTTTATGAATTAAGGTTCAAAAAGTGAGACGCAGAATAAAACTCATTAATGTGAATGTAAATGAAGTGTTTGGGTCACATTATTTGTTTTTGTTTTTTTGTTTTTCGGTTGGTTTTATTGACAGGCTGAAGATTGATTCTTCCATTTTCATTGTTTTTAATCAGCGGACGGATCGCTTCTCCTTCTGGGAAGCAAATTAGATTGTGGATAATCGAATCGAACTGTCCACTCAAGCCTTTCTGCTCATCAGTTAGTGCCTGAGATATGTTAGCGCCTCTAAGCACGAGCTTCATCTGTCTGTCTTTCAAGCTTTAAAGGACTATCCTGCTGTTTTCGTTCCTAGTCTAGTTGTTGGTCGACTTATATTGTGATTTCAGAGCAGAAACTAGACGTCCAAAGGGCTTTGAGTCCCCTTTCGGTTCATAGATTGACCATAGATGGACTGCAGAGTCTGGCCGTCGTGCCACATGATTATACGAGCAGCCTCGCTGTTTGCTGTTGTTTTGGTCGTGAGCTCTGACAGATGAGACGTCCCGTAGATCGTTTTTCAGTTTGATGAACTCTGGCTTAAATTATGTAGAAAAGAGTACGGCATGTGAAACGAGCTGTGGACAGTTTTAGAACGAATTTCCCACAGAGGTTAAAAACAAAAACAGGGTGTTTGTTTTGTTTTTTCCTTTAATGGCTTCAACTAACATCTTCCCAAGAGCTGCCAGCTAACAGCTGCTGTCGACACCGCTGAGGTAAGACTGATCTGTCTGTGCTCATCTGTGCAAACCTGTCTGTCCCCTAACTACCTCTACTTTCCCTGTGAAGGCTTTGTTTCCACAGACCTACTGACTCCCCTCTCAACGCAAACTCAGTTCTAACTCAAAGCTAAGCTGCTGTCACCGTTTTGCCCTTTAACACGAAGCACTGTTCTTTTGGAGGTCAAGGATGCTCATGCTGGAAACAAGGTTACTTGATGTTGTAATGGTAGAGTTGGCTAGTGTCGTCTGTCTTTACGTGACTTGTTCAGAGTAGAATGTGTTTGTATTTCTGTAGTCCTGTGCCGGTTTCTCACTGTTAGGTCATGATCCAACACTCAGAGTATGTCATGTGTGCGACTGAGGTTCGATGGTCTGGTAGATAAATGGGTAGCTGGACCTCAGGTGGTAAAGTTATTGTTGCAATATTCATACTGTGATTTTTTTTTTGTGTTCACCTCCTGATATGTTTTTCTCTCTCTTCTCTAATCCAGATGTGCAAGAGGAGAGCAATGGCTACTCTGTGCTCGGTGAGGGACAAGAGACTGAACCTCCACAAGAAGAACCTCAAACAAACGAGGGATGCGTGCACTCCAGCGACGAAGACGAGGAGAAAGAAGCCAATAAAGAAGATCAGAAGGTGGAGGGAGCTATTGATGCAGCGGCCCACGACTGCAGCGGCTCCATGCCTCTGCTGATGGACTCTGAGGATGAAGAAGAACCTCAGTTAGCACTGCACTCAGCACCGACACAACCGTCCACTACCTTCCACCAACCAACCCCGAGCACCTTCGCTCAGAATCATTCCCAGCATGCACAGGAGCCAGCAAAGGGGGCCGAGGTCGCCGTAGATGTTTTCTCCAAAGCCCCCTTCCGGATCGGGCAGGAAGACTCGTGCGACGTCTTCGCCAATGCTCCGTTTCCACGCGCCCCGCTTTCAGCCCAGCAGCAGCTCGACGTGTTCTCTCAGGCTCCCTTTGGAAAAAGAAAGGAGGCTACGGGAACTCCGCTCAAGACGCCGTACCCTCATCCAGCTGGAGTTCAAAGTGTAACCCTCGATCAAGGCGCGCTGGGACAAGTCGCCCAACAGCCGTTCCGCCCACAAGCTCTGGCCAAATACTCCCGCCACTTTGAGGGACCCGTGCCCCAGCAGCCAGTAGCGGCTCACAGAGTAGTGTCTAACGTGAGCAGGCAAGCCGCTGTGGCGTCAGTTCCCGTCGGACCCCTTCACTCATGGACCTCAGAAGTGAGCGCCGTAGACCCTTTCGTCTCTGCACCCTTTCACCTCAAGGCCCCTCAAGAAAAGCCCTGAACCGCACACACACTTGGAGGTCAGGGTGGGGTGGGCGGTGGGTGTCGGCGCCACTGAATTATGCAAACTATAACAGGCGTACTGCATGCTGTCACCAGCGCTGCAGCTGGACTGCAGGCCTGCATGGATCTCATCCTTAAACTGGCTCCAATTAGTCCTGATAGTGCTACGGTCATCTTTACACTTGAATGCTCCATTAGAGTAAGAAAACTGACGTCATTCCCAGACTCCTGGTCACTTTTTATTTCCTCCCTCCGTTACATCCTCTCTGGACAAAATCCTTTCGGTACGTACAGCTACACAAAGTCAACACGGTTGGTCAAGCATTTGATTGTTTTCCTGCCTACCTCAGTTACCTTCTGCGTCAGCGCTATGATACCACGCGGTGAGGGAGTTTGGTAGATCGTCTGCAGCTTTTTTTGGCAGTTTCATTTCCTGTATATTTGAGCTGTACTGTGAAACTATGATCCGACAACGCCTCACTCACTCACTCCGCCTCCATTGCATCAGTCACACAGGAAGCACAGATTCAGCTCGAATCAAAAGATCATGACTTCACAGGAGCTCGGAAAACGAGAGAAGAAGACACTGTATATCGAGTGAAACGACATCCGCGGACGCTCGATGCTATTGTGACACTTTCCGTGACGCGACTGTCTGCAGTTACATTAAACAGAAGATTTTGAACGGCCTTACAGTCGAAGCCCTCAAAGTCAACCGTTTGGAGGCCTTTATGCTCGACAGCTTGTCGTGATGCTGGATAATGATTCATGGACATTTCGAGGATGTTTGCATTCTTCTCATGTGTGTTTATGTTTGTGGTCACTGTCCTGTCTGATGAAAATGGAATATCAGTGTTTGTTCCATGTAACTTACGAGGCGTATAATAAACGTTATAGAAGATGCATTATAGTAGTTCCTATGTTATGTAGATGTAGATGTTTAGTTAATTTACGAGATATCTCTGAAGCCTTACACGAATCCCTCCGACCACATCAGACAAATCACTTTTGGCTTTTGTGCCCTGCTGCATTCATTCATCTTTTTTTTTTTTTATTGCACTTGCATTCATCACCAAATAAAAAAACAATCATGTACAACCTCCTCCTGCTGTCCGCAGTACGCTAAAGCACCAAGGCGTTCGTCCGACTCTTTAAATGCATCTCTATCGTAGACATCACTATTACTGTGTGTTAACTGTGACTCGCACTGTATGAACAGCTGAAGTGAGAAACTTTGCAAACTTTAAATAAAATAATAAAAAAAGCTTTCCTGCAGTCACAGATGTCTACAGCACTTATGCAGCAGTTCCAAGTCAGGGATTGTAAAAGTAATATCTTGTAAGAGAGAGAGAGATCTTGAATGGTGACTGATTGATGACATTCCTTCTTTTTTTATTTATTTCCATCACCATTTGGGAATATTTTATTGTCTTTGTGCTTTGTAAAATCATTTTTTTTGGTTCCCACCATGGCACTTTTAAGAAAAAGGGGATCCAACCTGTTTCAACCCAAAGTTTAATTCATGTATTCATCTGTTGCAATGTTAAAATCCTCAGTTTTCTTTTTGAGTGTACAATCTTTTGTTTTGTTTTTTATAAATGCTCACCTTTCTCACCCAACTTGTATACATGAAGGTTGCACATAGCCACTGACGCAGAGTCAGGGTTCCCTAAGAATGTGTTTTGATTGTAACACAGCTGTAAAAAAAAAAAAAAGAAAGAAAGAAAAGTATTTCGGACCGGTGTTGTCTTTGGAGGATTCAACATGTTGGACAAAACAAACAAACAGAAAAAAAAGCACTCGAAATACTTGTTATGCTGCACAGCCTGCCTTTGAAAAGTATGTTGTAAGTCATTAAAATACTATTAAATGAATGTAAATCAAACTTTGTTTTGTTTTTTGCAGTTATTTTAATCATCACTGAAACATTCACAGATGTAAACACACTCATCGCACCTTACCATAGCTCAGCTGGTAGAGCGTGCACCATGTAACAAGGCTGAAGTCTAAGAATTCATCGATATCACTGAGAGAAAAGTATTATTTGGATAATAAACATCAGCATTTTGCTGATTATATTCATGTATTAATAAGCAGTGAAAAAAAACATTATTGCCAGTAGTTTATGAATTTATTTGTGCAATAATCAAACATAACATAACTAAATCTAAAACTGCTGTATCTTTATCAAACTATCTGACTTTATTTATATAGCACAAATAATATCTAACACAAAGTGCTTCACACATCTCATCATCTTGCAGTGAGGAAACAGGTTAAACGTAATAAAATTAAAAATGGACTGAGCTACTGCCACATTAAAAAAGACAAGTGTCTTTAAGTCTAAGAATAAACATAAAAGTATTTTTTGGATAATAAATTACCTTCTTTCTCTAAATTAAAAGGCTTTTATTGTGTTTCAATCAAAAACAAAAATGAATATTTATTAATATGTATAGAAATTGTCTAAGTATAAACATTAATGCATCATTATCACTGAAATAAAGTAATATTTGGATAATAAACGACCGTTTTTCTCTAAATTAAAAGTCTTTTATTGTGTTTCAATTAAAAATAATAAAAATTAATAATAATAATAATGGCGTGCTGCATCAGTGATCATCCACTAGAGGGCGGCAGTACGCCGACACACCGGATGTTAGTCACCGTTAAACACCACAAAGAAGAAGAAGAGGAGGTGGTGGGCTGGTTCTGGTTCTGTCTGAAATTCTTTGTTTACAAACTATGCGGTAAAAAGTGAGTACTAACCCGCACAGCGCGTGCGTTATGACGTATTCATGCGGTACTGCTGATGTGTAAATACATAAAGAGCGCGTGATCCGTTTGTGTGACTTGGTTTGTTTAATTGATTAATTAGTTTTTTAAATTAAATGCATGTGCGCGCGCGTGTGTGCGTGTGTTAATGTGGACAGGTGAGGCGTTGCCATGGCTACCCAGAGAGTTCTCCCTCAGAGCAAAGAGACTCTGCTGCAGAACTACAACAAGAGGCTGAAGGACGACATCAAGTCCATCCTGGACAACTTCACGGAGATCATCAAGACCGCCAAGGTCCGTCTCTGCAGACTCGTCCTCAGCATGTATTCATTCATTCATTTATTAATAATTAAATAAAACACTGTTTCCTTTGAGCAGATAGAGGATGAGACGCAGGTTTCCAGGGCAACCCAAGCGGAGCAGGACCACTATGAGATGCACGTGAGAGCAGCCAACATTGTGAGTGCAAACAGCTGTGAGATGTTTTTGTTTCAGAGTCATCTGCTGAACTTCCAGGTACACTGATCTCATGTCCTGCTCTTCCTTTAGACATTTAAAAACTACTGAGGTTGACCAAACAGGAAAATAATTTAACATCAAGCAATGTCTGTACAGAATCATTACATGCCAAAGGCAAATAGATCTGAACATTAAAAATGAAAAGAAAGATTATACTTAATGGTAGCATATATAGCAAGAAGAGAATCGGTCCCAGGATAGAGCCTTGGGGGACCCCTCGGGAGTAAGAAGGGCTGAGGATGAGGTGGATTCACAGAGCTGCACAGAAAAACTCTGACCACTGAACGTGGTGCTACATGAAACATACAACATAATGCAGACAGGACTGCGTTAAACTGCACAAATATTACAACGCAGCATGCAAAAGGCCTGTCAGTGCTGCCGTATGTACAGGACATACAGGGAGCTGAAATGGAGTTTCCATCATATCCCTGGTGCAAATAATAATATACATGAATATACAAGTTAAAAAGAAAAATACAGCAACTCTAAAATACATAAACAGTATAAATAAAGTAGAGAGGTAGATTTTGACTGTAAATACTGTAGATTTTTGTTATTAAACACATTTCCTCCAGATTCAGCCTGATATTTTTGCATAAATTTAAAAAAGTGAGAGTTTAAAATAAAGTAAATCTTGGTTTGAGTAAAGTATTCATATTGAATATAATATGTTTGCTTTAATCGTCTTAAAGTAAGACTCATAGTGTTTGTGTTACCTTTAGAATGAGCCTTTTATATCTGCAGACATCACGGGTCCTCTTGCATGGAGCGTGTCCACCCAGAGGTGAAGACTCTGTGACAGCTTCTGGACTTTAAGAATGTCTCTTTGTTTCCCCCTCTCCGGTATCGTTTGTATCCATCAGGTACGAGCTGGCGAGTCTCTGATGAAGCTGGTGTCCGATCTGAAGCAGTTCCTGATCCTGAACGACTTCCCCTCCGTGAACGACGCCATCAGCCTCCAGAACCAGCAGCTGCGCTCGCTGCAGGAGGAGTGCGACAAGAAGCTCACCTCGCTCCGCGACGAGATCGCCATCGACCTGTATGAGCTAGAGGAAGAATATTACTCCTCCAGGTACAAGTAGGCTCATACATGACCCCCCTACCCATCCCCACCTCCACCCATCCCGCCGCTCCATGTACTGCCTCACCATTTTACTATTCACTGCTGAGCCCGAGGAAGGGTTTCAGTTCTGCCCGAACAGCACCATTCATCCATCCACACCAATCATTCTGTGAGGTTGTCGTGATGGAGCTCATCTCACTAAGTGTCTTTACATTGTTACTTGTTAGTAAGTGCCTTGACTTTTTTTAATGCTCTATGACGTGTGTCCGGTTTTAAACGGAGAGGCCTTCAGTATTAAAGCTGAATATTAGCAGTGTAAACGTCAACTACGACAATTCAACATGTTTTTTTTGGTCAGACTCTCCTCAGAGTTTCCTGATCTGCACATGGGAGAAGATGCACGCTTTACAAGAATGTTCAGTAACAAGGCCTTCACTCCCACTTCATTTACAACTAAAATATTTTAAAGTAATGATATTAAAATACACTTAAAAGCTATCAATGGATTTTTATTGCAACACAAAGCTTTGTAGAGAAACTCCCTTTTAGAAGAATTGAAATGAAACTTTATGAGAATATAGATTTTTATAATCGTGTCACTCTTTATTTATACGTAGTATTTAAATGACAAATGTAAGGGTGATGACCTGTATGGTAGATTTTAAGGAGTTTTCTGTTGAAGCGAGCGATCAGGTCGATTCCGTCCTTTAAGACCCGACGCGTGACTCAAGCTGTAACCATACACGCCATCACACGTGGTGCGCTTGTACATGTGTACCAGTTTGTGTCAGTGGACCCAGAGTGATTTTAAGAAATAAAGCCCGAGACAAAACACTGCAGTAGTTTGTCTTGTTTTCACTCAGTCCTGTCCGGAGCATGCTCGGCGTGGGCCCTTCCTTCCTCGCTGCACTCACTCTGCTTTCTCCTCCATCAGCAACTAATTGCACCTTTTTTTTTGCTCAACTTGAAATCAACGGTTGATAGGTCACACCTCTAGTTGACAATCCAGTTTCCAGTGCTCCTGCTTCTATCGTATGTGTGCCCCCCTCTGTGTTGTATGAATGTGCTTATTCTGACCTGCCGCTCTCGTCTGCTCCTCTCTTTCTGCGCTGACTCTTTGCCTCGCGCTGGTTTCCGCTCTGCAAAGCTACAGTCAGTGGGACAGCACTGATCTGCCGCTGTGCGAGGCCTACCGCCGGCGAGACAGTTGGGCCTCCCCGGGCAGCAGCTGCAGCTCGACACAGGGCGACCGGGAGGACGCGGAGGGACCTCCTTCACAGGAGACAAACCCCCAACACCACCTCAACGGACACGGGACGACGTCGTCTATAGAGAAACCATGAGGAGAAACTGGACACTGATTGGGACTCATTTAGTTTCCGTGTCACACGATGAACTAGTGTTTGATTAGATCGCTCACTGTTTTTTGTGTTATGGACTAAAGCTTTGGCATTATGGATTTATTTGTGCATAAACAGGAAAATAAAGTGTGAAATGTATCAGATGTAACCTCCTCGGTTTAAATGACTCCAGACTTAGATACTCTGTATATAAACACAACGCTAAAGACAGTTTAGTACATTCCAGTAGATGATTTTTATATTCTCATGATGGACTTTGCTTCAGTATTGTGTGGATGTTTATTTGTGAATGTTTTTTACTCCTCCGAGCACTGGTCACATTAAAGAACAAGCTCCAATCATGTGGTTTCATGTTTTTAATCAAATCTGTTCCCTAAAAACAAAAGTTACACAACTCAAAATCAAAACTTAACTGAACTTAAAAAGCAAAAATCTCATCCAGTTCAGGAACAGCACGCGACATTTCTTACATTATTCCTCCACAGATTCTGGTCAGACAAAGTAAATCTACTGTATACAGACGACCACATGGACTTATTTACAATCTTTAGAAAACACTGTCATGAGGAATTCATCCTTAAAAACAAAGAATCCAGCTCCTCAATATCGTCGATTCATCTTCTTGAACTTCTCGTAATGGTAGTCATCTGTGGCCTTTTCGTTGTTTGGACGTTTGCGGTAGTTTGGCGGAGACGACGCTGTGGAGTCAAACGATAGAGTGTCAGAGAGTTCAGAGAAACAAGTGTTGAACTTATTAATCTACGGTTGAACACGCTGTCATTACAGCGTCTTACCTTCTGGACCTGGTTTCTCTGTGTCTCCCACACGCAGCGGTCTCGCTTTGGGCTCTTCTCGGTGTCTGTGGTGTCTCTGCGGTGCGTTCACGTCCTCATGATAGACTAAGAAAAGACATTTATAACCAACCTTTCACCTCTCAAAGCCTCCGAGCGTCCTCTCTCGCTAATACAATCCAAAGGATTGCAGATTGAAACTAGAAAGGGGATTGCCACATGTAATTCATACAGGTCAACTTTGAGAAGGGGAGCTTGTGCTGATATCGATGTCAGGAGTTTGCAGTTCAGGTAGATCAGGCTGTGCTCGGGTCTAGAGGACATACTGTAAAATCAACATGACCTCACTGCTTCAAAAGAAAAAATCTAACCTTTCCTAACCTCAGTGTAGAGTAAGATAAGCACCATCAGTCTATCTATGGCGTTACCAGTGATGGTGGAATTTCTGAGCAACATAACATCTGTGGAAATATCAATCTATGGAAACAAGCAGACAACTGTAAGACGGTAAAACAGGCTGGCACGGCAGAAACCCCACACTACAGCACGATTTAGACATTCAGAAAGAAATACGGCCGAAGCTTGTCTTAATGTGAGCGGGATGCAAGGAGTGAACTCCACCAGACTCTATAATAAGTCCTGGGAGTGAAAGAAGAAGACGGGAACATCTTTACATGCTACGTGGGAGAGTCCTCTGTGAAAGAAGGTGTCAGGTGGCCGGGGGGAAAACACCAGAATCCCCACGACTGTGTCTCCTTGGAGACAGGTCTCTGTTGCCTCCACAGGTTACCACGGCAGATCATGGGGATTTATAACAGAGGAGTACTCGCAGACTAGAATACAGAGTGGCTGAGGCTGCTTCTTTAATAGCCAGAATGAATGACACTAAACGAAAATTTTACCAGATTTGGAATAATACCCTATCCTATCATGTCACTGAGGGGATGCTGGACTTTGTAAAATGAATATAAAATGAGAAAAGAACTCACAGCGGTTGTGTTGGACGTAGTTGACAGCGATGTTTGTGGGTACGAACGATGTGCCGTGGTCTTTTTTCTTGTTCCTCTGCTCTGCCAGAAGTTTGGCCTTTGCCTCCTCGGTGAAGATGATGTTCTTGATCTTTGCACTAGAAAAGAAATCACACAAACACGGTGTCAGTGCCAAAGTTAGAACCGTTCTGTCGGCTGCTCAGTTCCGTATCTCAATGCAGAGAAAGACTCTTCTAGACTCACTCAATGCCGAGATCAACTTCAGGAATGCCGCTCAGCATCTGATTGGACAACATCTCCTCCGTCTTCTTGGCAGAGTTGACTCGGATGCTCTCGGGCAGCTCGTACAGATGGTCCTCTGCGTTCTTCACCTTAACTTTCTGTTCCTCGGCTTCCACCAAACCCTTCTTCTTTTTCAGCTCTGTCTCGATATATTTCATCCTGAGAGAATACATTAATGAATAAATAAATAAATAAATAAACTAAAATCACCAATCCACACCGAGCATACTGGACCTCCAGGTGCAGATAAGCCATGTGTGAATACTGATGTGCAGAAAAAATAGGAAGTAAGTGCTCTGGTTAAGGGTGTGTCTGTATGTCATGACTTACATGTCTGCATCCTCGTCTCTTCTGTTAGTTTCAGCAGAAAAGGACGTGCCCAGGTTGAGGTCCGTCTCGTCTTCTGTCCTGTGTGGGGAACACATCAGAGGTCAGATCAGTCTCATATGTGATGACAAACATACACAATGTGTTATTAACACTGAATTAGAACATTTAAAGCAGTCACAGATTTACTTACATGTCCCTGTTCCTGTCTTTGACTTTCTTCATGTCTACAACACCTCCAGTCTTCAGTTTAAAAGGGTCATTCTGTCGATAATAAGAATAATACAATAAAACAAACCACAATAACAATGAGTTAAAAACTTGACATATGACGTGGAACATAAAACAGTCAGCCCTGATCTCTTCAGGCAGGTTCTGGCACAGTCTTGGAGTCCTGACTGCAAAGCTTCTGTCACCTTTGTAGATATATTATATATATATTTGGTCCCTCCACCTGCCCACCTGGGACTATCAAAAGACGGTCACTTACATCAATTTCAGCCTCTGGTGGCAGCTTCTCTCCCACCAGCAGGGCGGTCACACTAAATAAAAAGAGGGGAAATGTGTTTCAGAGACTTTAACTTTTAGATTTTTGTTTGCGTTACAGCATCTCATGTGTTATATTCACATTACCTGACTCCGGTCTGTCGTTTCCGCAAACTCTGAAGCTCTTTAGCCTCTTCTAGTTTTGATCTAAACGACAAAAGAAAGACACATAAATTAAATAACACATGTTAAAAAATCACAACAATCAATCCCCCTGTATCTTTGTTAGACTCAAATTCAACCCGGGGGAAACTTAAAGCAGATTATAGCAGGAGATATGACCTTCTCAATCGATTTAACTTTAGATTATCTCAGATACAAATGAGGATTTAAATAAACAGACCCCAGGTGGAGGATTCACTTGTCATCTATTTGTCAAAGACATACAGTTGCACAATTTAAGACCAACTTCACAGGTCAAAGGTTAGGCTGTCCAAAATTAGACCCTTCATGCGATAGATGCAAGCTCCTGTGACTCTATTATACATGTGGACATGTCTAAAGCTAAAACACATCTGGCAGCCAGTTTTCAGTACTCTGTCGATAGATCCATTCTAAGGGTCGACCGATATATCGGCCGGCCGATATATCGGGCCGATATTAGCGTTGTTTAGGTGTATCGGCATCGGCCGATACACATGGCCGATACGGCCGATACGCATCCAGCGTCATTTACAGACAGGCGTTCAAGGGCAGCTCTGTGAAGACCCGCTATGCACGCTGCTGCAGCCCCCGCAGCATAGTATGCACATGGCATTGCACTGCATACAGTAGCATGCGTGTGCCTGAAAGTCATTAAGTGAGTCGAAAAAAACGGGAATGCTGTTTAAGTGCGTCGCATTTAAACTGCCAACCTAAACTAGGGAGCTGTAACACTAAGAGTAGGCTATGATGCAATCACCCGCAGTTTAAAGTTCAAATGAAGTCGGTGTTGTTATCAGTCACTGTCAATACGGCGTTTGCAGGAGTTAAACCGGCGAACACCGTTGAAGCAGCCCAGTGTGTGTGTGTGTGTGAGTGAGTGAGTGTGCACGCACGTGAGGGAGAGACAGATGGAGCGAGAAAAAGTGATCAGCGCGGAGCGGAACAGTTGCTGTAATCAGATAACTGCACAACGAACCCAACAGTCCAGGACCTAATGAAACGTTTTGGGGTTTCGAGAAGAGGCTTGCTAAGCCATAGACTACTTTAGCTTACGTACGGGAATATTTTTCAACACATGGGGTAGCGCCGTGTCAGTGCATGTCGACACCGCGGGAGCAATAATGGCATGCGAGTGATTATCACTGAATAAACTTCTAAATCCCCCCTAAACGTAACTCGCCACGCATATTGTGTGCAATATAAGGGTACACTTCGTTAGAGTTAGAGGTGGCGTGGGATTTGATATTAACTAAGACAATGTCGAAATGGATAAAGTTTGATGCGTCAAACCTAAAGGGAGATTGTTGTGATTTGTCCCGCCCCTCTCCCCTCTTCCTGAAACAAAGCAGGGGGCAAGCAGCGAGGTTTTGTTTCTCCACAACTAAAACAAATTATGGTGTGCCCATTTTTTATTTTTTTAAAAAGTGACAAATCTACAATTCATTCACTCACTTTGCAATGCGGATGATGATCAAGTCAGGCTATTTACTGTCACTGCCTGCTTCAAAGGCAATGGTATATCAAGTACAATATAGGCCTACAGTTGTAAAATAGGCCTAAACATTTACTCTAAATAATCTTTGTGTCATCCCCAACATTTCTCAAATGTGCAGTCAAGCTCTGTTGCCACTGTCAAGCCACAGTCCTTTGAATGTGTCAAGCCAAACTAATATATATTTTTTAAATAAATAAAAATGAATAAAAGCACCGAAGTATGTGGGCTATTCCTTTTTAAGTGGATATAATACTGTATAAGCATTAAGCAGACACTTAAAAAAAAATGCTCAATGGGCTTCAGACATGATTGTCATTTTCCTGTTATTCATGTTATTATAAATAAATGGCTATTTATTTTTAACTTGAGACCTGGAATATTTGTCATTTTTTAAACTTTTTTTAACCCATATCGGTATCGGAAATCGGGTATCGGAAATCGGGTATCGGCCATGGGCCATGGGGAAAAAATCGGTATCGCATCGGCCATCAAAAAACCCGTATCGGTCGATCCCTAATCCATTCCCTCTTACTGCTCTTTTTATTCAAGCAGTGCAATGTGGTGGCCTCTTTTGTACACTACTTCTGTTCAGATGGAAAGAGCCTCTTCCTCCGTCATACCCCCACTGGATTAAAAAAAGACTATGCAACATCTGACGCTAGAAAAAAATAGTGTTGCAGCTTGCCAGTGTGAGTGAATGGGAGTGCAGAGTGATGAGTTTGGCTTAATGCAGTTTATGTGTACTGTACAGGGACAACAAGCATCTGCACTGCTGCTCATGTCTTATTATCAGTCTGCAGCTGTGTGTGCGTGTGTGTGTGTGTGTGTGTGTGTGTGTGTGTGTGTGCACAAATCCTCCACTGGCTTCACTGTTGATGATCTATAAGACTTAAAGGGACAATGTCGACTATCACACTTTGTTGTATACAGATGGCTCTGTGAGTGGGAGCAGCTATGAGTGATGCATCTATTATGAGTTTGCAGCGGTAATGGGTCAGGGGTTCAGCAATAGTGTTTGGTGCCAGCTAAGTCACAGGTTTTATTTCATGAGTGGGAGCTAATGGAAACATTATATAATTTGCTTATGTGCAGCCTTTCTTAGCATGTGTGTATCAAAAGTAACCGTGTGATACCTGTGGACCTCTCTGCTGTATTTGTTTACGTAACTCACCTTATCAACAAGTACACAGCATGACTGCCTTTGAGTCATTATTTGGTGACTAGTCTATTTTATAGTTATATTTTGTTAAAATATAATTGTTGTTTTTAGCTCAAACAGCTAGCTACGTAAGCTAACGTGTATGTCGCATGTATTTTTTGCGTGTTTACGTCGTAAATAAAACACTTCACCTGACTTCTTCGGTTGTCTCATCCTCCTCCACATCTGAAGAGTCCTTCCTCCTCCTGAAGTTTTTGCCACTCGGCATATTTGGTCCAGAAAATGATGATGATGATGGTGTAGGTGCTGAGCTGAGCTATGAAGGGACTTTGGGCTAACGTACAAAACGTTACGTAACTTCCGTGAATAGACCGTTTGAGCTGCTAACGTACAAACCGTTACGTAACTTTCCTGAATAGACGGAATAGATTTTGGTAAATGTAGAGCACTTATTTTATGGCATTTGCTTGTTGATTTAAAACCTAGTTTTTCATTGTTTATTTCATTTGAAAGGTATGTGCATGAGTTACGCACCAGTTATGCACGCATTCATTTATTCTTACTCTTACGTTCTTGTCTAAGCATTTTCATATAAAAAATAATCATGAGAAAAAATAATTGGATTATTTATTCATATTGTTTTTCGTGTTTTTTTGTTTGTTTTGTTAGGTTGTTGGCACCTACACCTGCAGGAGACGAACAAATAGGTGGCCACTGGCTCTCTTCCACAACCTACTTAACTTCTCCCTGTACAACGCCTTTGTTCTGTGGACGTCAATCGAGCCATCATGGGAGCAGCAGAAGGGCCACAGGAGGAGGCTTTTTATTGAAGAGGTGGGAGACGCTTTGGTGACCCAACACATGGAGAAGAGAGAGCGCCTTCCCCGCTCCTCAGCCACTGCAGCACTCCTCGCAGAGGTACGGAGTGCTGCTGCTGAGGCAGGAGGGGCCTGCAGGAGGATCTCTCATTTCAACAAATATCACTGGTTATATTCTATATAATTATCATATATTATATAATACATTATATAGATTGAAGTAATAATGAAGGATCAATCTATTATCGATAAGATGTTCAATCTGCAAAATATAGGAGAGATTGAAAATGTATTTGAAGAGGCTGATACCGATGGAGGTGGAGGATTGGACATAGACGAATTCTCTTTTGCAATGAAAAGAATATTGGGTAATGTGAGTGAGGAAGAACTCACTATTCTCCACATGAAGATAGATGCAAACTGTGATGGGACTATAGACATTGGTGAATTAACATCCTTCTTCTTACATCGAGGAGATGCATCACGTTTTAAAAATCAAATTTTCCCAAAATCTTTTAAAATTATACCTGTGGATTGAAAAAGAAGAATTGCTGCTCTGACATTCTGTCCGTATGGCTGGATATCATGAGACTCCAAAGAAAGAAGGAGAAATTTGGCTTTATGTGACAGGTCATTATCTCCATCAGCACAAACGGTATACTCACTGTCTAATCATATGCAGCCTCTGCTCTACTTGAGCTACACATATTTCATGTTCATATGTTCATTTCATGTTCAACTTTCGAAAATAAATGTTTTTTACTGGTTCAAACTGATCTTGTATTTTTAATGTTTTTTTTAGAACACAACAGAGTAAAAAATACTTAGTCATAGGAGCTGGCCTAGTAGAAATCATCAAATATCATATATCAATAACTTTAATCTGCCACTGCAAAAAAACAACAACAATGCATCAAAATCAATGTTGCTGCCAATCATTGACCCATCTTAGGGCCTAATAATAATAGTTAGCCATTAGTTATTGAAATGTATTTTATGGAAATTATTATTATTATTATTATTATTATTATTATTTTAAATAAAAAAACAGCAGAGTTATGTAAACATGCTGGCATTTAAAGGGTTAAAAAACAAAAAATATAATTAATATTTGATATGTATATTTTAGGCTGAAGTAGTTCTAAAAGACTGACGTGTTTAAAGTGGAAACATATATTATTATACAGTATTTTTATAGCAGTTTTTAGGAAACAGTGACGTTTTGTCCTATGAATTATTAAGGAGTAAAAACGTGAAGCCCCTCTAAGGCCTATTAAGACCTATTAAGGAGTAAAAAGCCCCTCTAAGGGTTAATATATGTGAACATTTAAATATATTTATGTAACCCCCCCACCGGCGTAGAATATACATGAATGTTTTTGTAATGTTTTGTATATGATATGTGTGCCTTTGTTTGTGAAACAAAGTTCTAATAAAAAACAAAAACAAACATCCGCCATCTTGCAATGTTGTTTTGCCCTCCAGGGCTCCGCCCCTGTCACGTGACTAGTAGACGAGTCCACTTCCCTTTGATCAGCATCCGCCATCTTGGAATGTTGTTTTGCCATTTGACGTCACTAGTAGCCACGCCCACTTCCCTTTGATCTCTGATGCTCTATAAGTATAGGATACATTTTCACACTGGGAACATTCACTTGTCACAAAAGCTTGGATACACAAGGAGGATAAGAAGGATTTTGGACCTTAATTTGAGCGAGGATCTCTCATTTCAACAAATATCACTGGTTATATTCTATATAATTATCATATATTATATAATACATCATATAGATTGAAGTAATAATGGAGGCTCAATCTATTATCAATAAGATTCTTAATCTGAAAAATATGGGAGAGATTGAAAAGGTATTTAAAGAGGCTGATACCGATGGAGGTAGAGGATTGGACATAGACCAATTCTGTTTTGCAATGAAAAGAATATTGGATAATGTGAGTGAGGAAGAACTCACTACCCTCCACATGAAGATAGATGCAAACTGTGATGGGACTATACACATTGGTGAATTAACATCCTTCTGCTTCGATCGAACATATGTATCACATTTTAAAAAACAAATATTCCCAAAACCTTTTAAAATTATACCTGTGCATTGCAAAAGAAGAGTTGCTGCTCTGACATTCTGTCCGTATGGCGGGGTATCAGATGAGACTCCAAAGAAAGAAGGAGAAATTTGGCCTTATGTGACAGGTCATTATCTCTCCATCAGCACAAACGGTATACTCACTGTCTGGAATGACACATTTGAAAGCAAATGTGCACTTGAATTGTGTAAATTATCAAAGATGCTCCCTTTTTCACACATGAAAAAAATGTATGTTAATGACATGGTGTTCATCAAAGAACTCAAACAACTGGCAGTCTCCACAACTGGCAGGGAGCTGTTATTCTATAACTACAATGAGTTTCCTGAGCTTAAAGATTTTCGTGTTGAGTATAGTTTAAATGTTGACTACAGTGTGACCATGATGAACTACTGGTCCGATGGAACAAAAGGAATATTTTCTTATGGAAATGATGATGGACGTCTTCTGATATTCATCTCACACAAGATAAAGGAGAATGGTCTATTAAACAAAAAGTTGACAGAAAACCCCTCTCTGAAAGATTATCCGACGTATTATATTAACAATATGGTTAAAGGCCATAACAAAGAACATATGTGCATCAGAGTCCCAATCTTTGATGGTATTTTCAAGCAGATCCGTTACATTCCCTCACTGGACTCATTTACCGTATGTTCTCTTTCGGCTGATAGAATGGCTCTTGTTTCCCTGTGTAAGCAGTCAGACAAAATCACCAAAAAGTATTTGAAGAGTGAGGACGGTAAAATGTTTTTTAACTGTGTTGCTTACTCGGATTGGTCTAAATGTCTGGTGACTGGTTGTCTAGATGGCGTTTTGCGGGTGTGGAATCCCGCTCACTTAAAGTTTTTTGTAAAGGAATTAAAAGGACATAAAAATCCCATTACACACGTGATGTACAATCCCAAGAGGAAAATATTTCTAAGTTTGTCAGATGACAAACAAGTATGTGCATGGAGTGATCTGTGCTGGCAGCCTTTGCAAACCTTTCAGGTTGAAGGCATAGGAAAGAACAAACTTTCAGCTGCACATTATAACACACTTAACAATGAGTTAGTTGTTGCAAACGAAAATATTGGAGCTTGTCTTGGCTATGGCACAGATGTTTTACAAAATTCTTTAACATCTCATGAAAAGCCCCTGTGCAATGCTCTCTATCACAGCATTTTCAAACAGGTCGTCTCCGTATGCCAAAATGGTGTGGTGGCAGTGTGGGACATCTTAACAGGAGAAGCTGTCATGAAGTTCAAGGTCAGTCCAGATGAGTGTGTGGGGCTCACTGCCATCTCATTTGATGGATCTAAGCGCAGACTAATCACGGTTTCTGAGGAAGGGATAGTGAAACTGTGGAACTTTAACACCGGAAAAGAGCTTAACGTTCTTCCACTTACCGTGCATAAGAAGGTGACGTGTATTGTCTGCACCGACGATAGGGTGTTTATTTCCGGAAGGAACTCCAGGATCATATATGACCTGAATGTGTATGAAAATGATTACAGATTTTTGGAGCATGAGTATTTAAATGACATTTCTTCATTGGATGTGCATGACACCAAACTGATTGCTGCCGCCAGCAATGGAAATATTGTTATCTGGGAAACTGAAACTTCACATGCTTTCCTCTGCCTCAACATCAATAAGAGCCCTCAAATACAGAGCCTGGGCTTAAATTATCAAGGTCGTGCAGGTTTTGTGTGTGAAATTAAGACAAACACGAGTACGAAGGAACAAAACTCAAAATCGGATCAGAAAATTATATGTCTGAAGACCCGGGTGGCCACTCCTAGTACAGCCACACTGCTAACTTCGGTAAATGGCTGCATCTATGCCTGGTCTGTCCATCCCAAAGGAAATATAATAGCAACGTTCAGGGCAATAAATGACAAAGGTGGCATCATTACTACTATGGCTACTGATGACACT
Source organism: Collichthys lucidus (assembly GCA_004119915.2). Lineage (NCBI taxonomy): Eukaryota > Metazoa > Chordata > Actinopteri > Sciaenidae > Collichthys > Collichthys lucidus. The sequence continues at coordinate 31,874,585 of CM014088.1, forward strand.
GAGAAAAAATTACTGACTGGGGATAGTACCGGGCGGGTTTGTCTGTGGGACATTGAGTGTTTTGGACATAAAACACAGACCAGCAAAGTGCCACACGAGAATGCACCTCCTCTGTTGCATTCATGGCAAGCTCACCCCACAGGAATTGTGAGTGTTAAGTGTGACCCTGCATGTACAAAAATAATAACTGCAGGGTTGGACTGCAGTGTCCGGCTATGGACAAACACAGGCTGCTACATAGGCCTATTTGGGAAAGACAAAATGGATGCTATGCAAGTCAGCCTTGAGTGGAAAGCTGACCAGGTGCAGAAAATGGAATCACCAGACATACTAAACAAACCAGACTCACCAAAGATGACAGAAACAAACCGACTATATAAGTACGACTATATCCCAGTTGATCCATACTATGAACTGTTAGAAAAGGAATGCAAAGCCATGGAAGCCTTATCTAAGAAAGCAAAACACCTGATTGAAGCTACTGACGCGTACTTGCAGAAGCAGCCCAGACATAGTCAGAATCAGTTCAAGCGACACACTCCTCAGACCCCACATCTCAGAGATCGCACTGAGCATGAACATGGACAAAGCTCTACTCTGAACTACACTAGGAAAACTAAATTTGGACGTGTATATAGGAACCCGCAGGCAGATACTCTAGAAGGTGGTAACGTCAAACCAAACACCCTGACAGGCAAGCAGGGACCTAAGCAAACATCAAAGCATGTACGCTTTCCATCCATTCAACATAAAGTTCAGCTGACAGGTCATCAGACCCAGTTGGAACCACTGCCACCACGGATCTCACTCACCATGGGTGGCACTGATTTGAAGAGCTCGCTGCACATGCAGCAATCTGTTGGTGCAGTGAAGCAGGAACAGTCCACCCATAGTCAAACTCAGTTCAAGCCACACCCCCCTCAGACCCCACGTCTCAGAGATGGCACTGAGCATGAACATGGACAAAGCTCTAGGAAAACTAAATTTGGACGTGTATATAGGAACCCGCAGGCAGATACTCTAGAAGGTGGTAACGTCAAACCAAACACCCTGACAGGCAAGCAGGGACCTAAGCAAACATCAAAGCATGTACGCTTTCCATCCATTCAACATAAAGTTCAGCTGACAGGTCATCAGACCCAGTTGGAACCACTGCCACCACGGATCTCACTCACCATGGGTGGCACTGATATGAAGAGCTTGCTGCACATGCAGCAATCTGTTGGTGCAGTGAAGCAGGAGCAGTCCACCCATAGTCAAACTCAGTTCAAGCCACACCCCCCTCAGACCCCACGTCTCAGAGATGGCACTGAGCATGAACATGGACAAAGCTCTAGGAAAACTAAATTCGGACGTGTATATAGGAACCCGCAGGCAGATACTCTAGAAGGTGGTATCCTCAAAACAAACACCCTGCCAGGCAAGCAGGGACCTAAGCAAACATCAAAGCATGTACGCTTTCCATCCATTTCACATAAAGTTCAGCTGACAGGTCATTAGACCCAGTTGGAACCACTGCCAGTAATATGAGTGTTTGTAATGGTTTACTCCGGGTGCTCCGGTTTCTCCAACAAACTCTCTATGAATTTAAAAAAAAAAAAAAAAAAATCCCTTCCTTGGCCCCAGACCCAGCTCATCATACTAAGACCACCATTTTCAATCACAAAGTTTAGCCATCACTTTCTCCATGTATGAATGCCAAATACTGCATGTTGTGAATAAGGTCGGAAGTATGTATGTTTGTAATGGTTTACTCCGGGTGCTCCGGTTTCTCCAACAAACTCTCTATGAATTAAAAAAAAAAAAAAAAATCCCCCCTCCCTTGGCCCCAGACCCAGCTCATCATACTAAGACCACCATTTTCAATCACAAAGTTTAGCCATCACTTTCTCCATGTATGAATGCCAAAAACTGCATGTTGTGAATAAGGTCGGAAGTATGTATGTTTGTAATGGTTTACTCCGGGTGCTCCGGTTTCTCCTAAAAACTCTTTACAAATTGAACTAAAAAAAATTTAAAAAGTCTTCTTGGCACAGGTTTAATTGAATTTCAAATTTTGCTTCATAGGTTAAATTTTAATATACGCTTACAGTAGTGCCTTCCAATCAATCCAATCCAATAAAGAAAAAAAATATATAAAGAATATATTCTATATCAATGATGCACGGGTTGATCCAAATTGAGCGGGTGCTCGCGGGTGACCGCGGTCACGAATCACCACACAATATTTTTAATGATATTCAAGTGCGGCCAGTGAGCGCACATTCAGCTCTACAGGCCATATCATAGAGGCAAGAAGAAACCGTCTCAACCCAGAGACGTTGACGCAATATTATTTCTTTACAGCGCCAGGAAAGCTAAAAATAAGTAGTGTAGCCCATCTTCTGTTAGGCTACTAGGCTATCTAGTGTAATTTTGAACAACCGGCACTTTAAAGCCGTTTTATTATGGCTACTGATAAGACTTAAATAACTGACTGGGGATACTACCGGGCGGGTTTGTCTGTGTGCAATGTCCGGCTATGGACCAACACAGGCTGCTACATAGGCCTATTTGGGAAAGACAGATGGGATGCTATGCTATGCAGGAAAGCTAAAAATAAGTAGTGCACGATATGGCCTATAACCAATATCTCGATATTTTTATTTCTCCTGTAAATCACTATGAATGTTAAATTCAACCCTTTGATGCAAAAAATAACATCAGTATGATCACATAGACCACATGTGTCAAAGTCAAGGCCCAATGAATAATCTATGGCCCGCAGGATGATATTTGATTAATATTAAAACCGGCCCGCAGACCACAGCCGACCGCTGGTGTTTTGCACGCACCAATACTACATTTCCCACAATGCAACAGCAGCGCATGAAGGCGCGAACTACAGTCAGTACAGTGCCACAAGGGGGCCTCGGCCAGTGTTGGGCTACTTTTGTTTACGTCAGGCGGGAAAAAAAATACATTGGGCGGGTGAACAAAAATTGGGCTTCTTTTGTCCACATTAGGTGGCTTTTTAAATAATGTTAAATCAATAAATAAATAAATAAATGACATGAGTTGTATTCAATGAGGGGCAGCTTGAATTTAAGGTGACAACGTAACGCCAGGTCAGCGACAGCAAAGTCACACAAGTAGTGGCGCTAAAAAACGAAACAAATAAAAAAAAAAAGTAGTGGCGCTGAATTTGAAGCGGGTGACTGGTGGCCGTTAGCATCATGCCAAAGTGGGATTACGGCTCCTCTCCAGCCTCATGGATGTGCGCTCTGGCCTGAGCAGGAACCGATTGACGTCCGCCACTTTCGGGGAGGTTTGACTCATCCATGTACTGACCTGGCATCTAGCAACTGTAAATAGTTCTCATGGAGTTCATGTTCAAGATAAAGGAAAGACGCTGGTTCTGCGTAAAGGTAAGATGATTTTTATGTCACTGTAACCCGGCTAGTGATGGCAGCGTGACACTGAAGCTTCGATACGTGCTTCAAACCCTGGACTACAATTCCATAGAAGCACTGCTTCGAAGCTTGCTTTGGTGCAAAAAAAAAAAAAAAAACACGTGACATATGACGTCCGAAGCAGAAACTGCTTCGTTGCCAGAATGAATCACCTGACTGGTTCGCGGTCCAATCAGGTGAATGAATGGCACTGCCTCGTCTCCGCTCTGACAGGTGACAGATCGAGACAGTTTTGGATTTGAGTGCCTTCAACACTTTATAACAATTTTTATGCACACCTGCCTCATCATGTCCTTGTGAACGAGTGTTTTCAAAATGTGGAGAAATTGTCAGCATAAAAAACCCCGACTCAATCCAAAAAGTGTTGAAAAAATAATGTATCTCAATAAAAATCTTTGACTGCCCCCCCATCCTACATAATCACCGTCTCTTTATTTGTGAATAGGACAATCAGTGTGCGTGTGTAATTTAAAAACTTCCTGTCCACCAACTAACCTAATTTGACTGCCGCCTGGCACTTCGCCAGGAGAGGTCACCATAACTGAAGCTTCGAGTAATGAACCCATTTTCGAAACAATTGGCTCAAGTGGTTCGGTGCTTCATAAAAGCTTCATTTACCCATCACTAAACCCGGCCACTCCACCCAGGGGCTCTGCGTTGTGTTTTGTTGCGTTTGGGGGGTGTGGAGGAGGGACTAGTCAGACACGGCTGTCGTATTTGAGGCCCGGACCACGCCGTCGTTTATTGCACATTCACAGTCACGGTGGCTGGCAACAAACACCTGACCGCGACACACCCCAAACCACGGTAGCCCTCCTAGGACAAACGGCCACACTCGCCAAACCACTGAGGGCACAAAACAATACACTAGCACCCTCTACTGACGCCAACAGGCCGCTGCCCTACATTACCATTTGCACTGTGACTGATTTTGGCGCTAACGTAAAAAACGTTACGTAACTTCCCTGAATAGACCGTTTGAGCTGCTAACGTACAAAACGTTACGTAACTTCCGTGAATAGACCGTTTGAGCTTGCTAACGTACAAAACGTTACGTAACTTCCGTGAAAATGTTTTAGGTAATCATAACAAACATGGCGGCGTACAGGCAGGTCGGCAGGTTGTTCTGGATCTCAGCGAGACTTTCCCGGCCGTGAGTTTCTCTGCATGCCCGCTTTGTGCTCTGATTTTCGGATTCACTCCGGTTAATGCTCCGGTGAATGCACCGGCCTTTTTGAAGTACAAGAGCCCGGCTGGAGTTAACCGTCAGCGGGATAGCTGCTGAGCTCAGTGACGCAGACTGATTAGAGCAGCTTGATAACGAGAGAAGTGACTTTAACTGTGGATTACTTATTAATTATTACTTATTAAAACTGTTAACGATGTTAAATAAACAGTATTCAACATTATGCTGCTAAATTATTACATAACGCCAACGATCCCATGTGCGCGTTGCAGTGTTTCATAAGCGACCTTTATAAAACAGTATTAATGACGACTGATGTAAGATTAATAAAAGTAATAATCTATCTGCATATACTACAGTTGAAAATACATTTTATGATAAATCTGAATTTAAATTAAACCCGTGCAACGAAATTAAACGTGCAGAGAAATTAAATATGTGCCAGGACTTTTATACACAGACATGCAAGAAGTAAATAGACACCTTGAATTTGATTTTGAATGAAGGTGTCTGTGTACATAGAAAAACTATATAAAAAGTTTAATAAAAAAAATTAAAGTCACAGCATTTAGCAGAGGAGTTAAAATTGAGTTGTAGACCATCACATCATTTATTGTCAAATAAACAAGCCCTGACACAAATGTAATGAGAATGTAGCTTTCATTTTATATTTGGATGTGTTGTCCTGTTAGGATTAGGATTATACTGGGGTTCGGATGTTTTAACTCATGTAGTGTGTGTGTGTGTGTCCTGTTTGTTGCATGTCTCGTGCACTTCCCTTATTTGGCCTGTGTTTACTGAGGCTGGCAGGGAGAGATAATTATGAATCAGTAGTACAAGGACAAGAGAGAGAGGTTAGGGAAGTATTTGGATTTGAATCATAATGCTCGTTACTGAGCAGAAAACCAAAAAAGGATGTTATGATATTAACTGTATCAGTCGGGAGGTGTCTGAGACAGCCCATTTTTAAAAAATGTATAAGAACCAACTGTTAGAGCCTTTTCTCTGTATTCATTTTTGTGTGTTGCACTGTTAAACGCTCCTTCTTGTACGAGAATAATAAATTTAACTTAAACTTTGATACTTTGAATCCAGACCTTCTTATTCACAAACACTGCGAGTTGCACGTTCTCATTTCTGAGATAATATAGGCTATATCTAAGTCATATTTTGAATGCAGGACTTTTTGCTTCCACCACTCGTGGTAACTTTTGCAACTTTTTCTCATGTGCTGTCTCAGTCTTGCTGTCAGTGGATATCAGTGCGCCGGGTTGCACTGGCCTTCACACAACGCAGAAGTCTCGAACAAATGGCCACAAAACCCCCACTGGGTCGTCCCTGGTTTGTATACATGCAGCATCCTCGAGGCTCTCTCACTTGAAGACAACACCATATAATGACTCATGTCCTCCTCCTCTTTGTGTTTTATCTCTTTCCAGGGAGGACCATGTTTGTGCAGACGCAGGACACGCCAAATCCAAACAGTCTAAAGTTCCTGCCCGGTCGTACAGTGCTTGAGGCAGGAACTATGAATTTTGCAAATCCTCGTGACGCACACTGTTCACCCTTAGCCAGGTATGTGACTTATCGCAGGTATTTTGATAGCCCTCATATAAAAAGCACAGGTTTATATGATAATATTGACGCTGGCTATGTGCCTCTGTTACACATCTAAAAGGAATGCAGATATTATTCTGTGTTATATTAATAACACTTGTGTTTGTCACCTGTGAAGCAGTATTTGCCTGCTGTACCGGTAGCACGAGAACTAAAATAATGTCTCTGCTCTTGTCAAGCACAGAAATAGCAGTACGTCTGCCTGTCTGTGCTCCTTTATGTTATCTTTGAGTCTGCAGCCAGTGTTCTTGAAGCTGAGCAGACTGTTGTTCTATCTGTCTAATCCACTGATTAAAAGTTTGTGAAACACAAGTGTCCTCCAGTGTGTGATTAGATTCTGTTACTGTGGTTAATTGTGTAAGCTTTGAATCATTCCATATTAACAGTTTGAACAGTTCTTTAAATGTTTTAATGCCAGGTTAACTTCGTAATTTGCCCCAAATGTAACAAAACATCACTGATGTTCTGTGTTGGCTTCAGACAGCTGTTCAGGATTGATGGAGTGAAGGGTGTGCTCCTGGGCCCTGACTTTATCACCATATCAAAGGTAAAACCAGGTCCAAGTTATTTATAACACAAAGTGCTGTGCTTGAAATAACTTGTTTCCATTCTCTCCTCTTACAGACTGATTCAAATATGGAATGGAAAGTAATCAAGCCTGATGTATTTGCAGCCATTATGGACTTTTTCACTTCTGGACTTCCAATTGTCAACGAGGACAGCCAGCCTAGTGCAGATACAGGTATGGATGGCAACCAGCTGTGCAGAACACTGTAACAGACACAGGGTTCCCACGGGTGCTTGAATTCCTTGAAAATGCTTGAATTTCAATTCAGTGTTTTCAAGGTTGTGAAAATGCTTGAATTTTTTGTAAAGTGCTGGAAAATGCTTGAAATTTCACAATTAGTTAAAAATCAAAACAGTCAATCTACCACCATATGAAATAATGCTAATTAGACCCATATTATTATGCCATACAGTGGCACCGCTGCGCTTCCCATGACCATCATGGCAAACACAACTAGGATACCTATTTAAAGGTGCTGGAAAAATGGAAAAACTGGTGCTTGAAGGTGCTTGAAAAGTGCTTGAATTTGTTCATGAAAAAGTTGTGGGAACCCTACAGACAGAGCTGTTAGAGCGAGCTGTTTGTGAATGTCTCCACTTCTGTCTTTTCAGCACCTTCAGACGACGATGATGAAGTGGTCGCTATGATCAAAGAACTGCTGGATACTCGAATAAGGTAGCTTCTCTGACATCAGCGTCTTTCCACTTTTCCCGTGGCTTTCTGTCCTTTATCCACACTCGCTGGTGTTCTTCTTCTTTTCCCCCCCAGGCCAACAGTGCAGGAGGATGGGGGCGACGTCCTGTATCGGGGGTTTGAAGACGGCGTGGTTAAACTGAAGCTGCAGGGCTCATGCACAAGTTGTCCCAGTTCCATTATCACTTTGAAGAACGGAATCCAAAACATGCTGCAGTTTTACGTCCCTGAAGTTGAATCAGTGGAGCAGGTTTGTTCTCCAGCTTGAGGGTATATCGTAAACATGCTGCTTAATTTGGTTACAGTGACGCATGCATCTTCCTTCACTAGTATACTGTATTCAGCAATGCTTTGCTTCATGTAGAGCATTACTAAATCTTGATTTAAAAATTTTAACAGTTAGTATATTGCAACAGGTTTACGTTGCCACAGTCCGTTGCCATGTTGCCTTGTCTGTATTCCCTGCCGTCCTCTTAGATTCAACATTCAAGTTTTGTTTTGAGCTAAAATGCTCACAGAGTGCTGAACATACTCCGGGCCTACAGTCATTTGTTAGAAACATTACATTTTAAAGTTCCCAGGGTATTAAAACAGATGTTTTATGTCGTAATTTGTGTTGTATAACACTACTTTTGTTTTTATTACTTTTTATGATTGCATTGCACTGTTTATACTGGCGCATGCCTCGTCATTACACATAATTACCAGCCACAATCGGCACACATAAAATTGCATTAAAGAACTGTTTGTGCTAAATGTTAACTCTGTTTTTATTCCTCACAGGTGAAGGATGAGGAGGTGGTTGAGGAGGCCGCTCAGGTTTGATCTGCACTGAACCACTTTTCCACATTCCTCCCTCCCTCCCTCCTCTCAGCTGCTTCCTATAGTACAAGTCATAGCAGCAATAAAACGAGCTGGTGTGTAGCATGGCAGTGTGAGAGTACTCATCATCATAATTCATCCAGATGTTATTATAGATTCTGTTTGGTATTTTCTTTTAAAGATTGAAACAGACTGAAAAGTGCAGAGCTGATAAAAATAAATAAATTGTATTTATTATTTCACATTGTTACAGCTTTTTCTGGAACAGCTTCTTGTCAGGACATATACTGTATGTATATAAATAATGTTTATTGAAATATTTTATGACTGCTGTTGCTTTTTTTTTATTAGCCTCTTCCAGGGCAAACACAAGATTGCAGTCGCTAGATATCACTGTCACAATCACACTACTTTAGTTGCCTTTAGGGTGTGCAGGACTCTGTTAAATCCTTCTATTACCCTGCGGTGGCATCTGCAATCTTCTATGCAGTCGTCTGCTGGGGACAGAGAAGGAGAGGGACAGAAAAAGATTAAAGAAACTGGTCTGGCTTTGTCCTGGACTGTCTCTTGAGGGGGGTGATAGCAAAGCTGACACATCCATCATGAACAACTCCTCTCACACCCCCTGCAGCAGCCCCTTTAACAACAGACTGCTACTCCCACCGTGTAAGAACAACAGCTGTCAGACTCTTTAACACCAACATGACTTTTTTTTTCTATATATCTCTTATTAGTGATTTATTATCAACCTTGTGTATACAAGTTATGGTAACAAACAAGTGAATTTTGCCAGTGTGGGATCATTAAAGTATCATATATTGTCTTATCTTATATTAGGTATGTGGGTTGTACTGGAGGACTTGAAAGACCTCAGAGATCTCAAGTATTATTTCTAAAATCCTGAGTATGACCATGTACTGATGTATTTATCATGTATTAAAGGTTCCAGTGTGGAGAATTTAGTGGTAAAGTTTCAGAGTGCAACCAACTGAATACCCTTTACCTCCCCCTCTCAGTTCAAGAACTAAGGAGAAACCACAGTGGCTGTGAAACTTTAGAGAAACATAAATGTTTCTTATGTAGAGCCAGTGCTCAGTTTGACCCTTCAGGACTGCTGTAGACTCTGTGGAAGAGGACTCTCTCCCTCAGTAGATATAAAAGTTATCAAATCAAATTAGATTTTATTTGTATAGTCACAAAGTACATTTGCCTCTGAGGGCTTTACAATCTGTACAGGGAGTGACACCCTCTGTCCTTAGACCCTCGGTTCAAGTGAGGAAAAACTTGCCCACAAAAACCCTGTGGAAGAAACCTCAGGAAGAGCCACAGAGGAGGGATCCCTCTCCCAGGACGGACAGACGTGCAATAGATGTCACGTGTACAGGACAAATCAACACAAACATTGTACAATTACAATGACTGACAGAATGACAATGAATAACATGAACTAACTATAAACTGTGATGGAGATATGGTAACATTAATGACAGTAGTAGTAGATCCTTATTAATTCAGGGAGATGTGGTTGCATCTTCAACCACCAGGCATAACCCTGAAAGAGACAGACAGAGACAGACACACACAGAGGTAAAAGTTATGAATATAATATTCCATTTCTGTCAATAGATGCCCTTAAATGTTACACAATGGACCTTTATCCATCAAATCTAAACAAGAATCGACTGTTAGTCATACAGCCACACAGATTTCCACCAGATGTCTACATGCATTTGCATGTTAGCAGACAGCACAGGCCCGTCATTGTGCAATGATGTTGATTTGTAGGTGTGCTCTGTGCAGCAGCAGCAGTAAGCAGTCAGTCTGTCTGAGGGTTTGCCGGTCCTGCCCACACGGATCTGCATCCTGATGCCACGTCAGGAGAGCCTGCGTCGGTGTAGGTGCAACCTTGATTGACAGGCCGCTCGACCAATCAGAGCACAGCGTGGAGGAAGGCGGTTGGCTCTGATTCAGTGGGACACGGAGGGGGGCGAAGCTTTTACTGACAGGCGTACCCAGCTACCCGGGAGTAGCTGCATCTGGCAACCGAACTGCAGACATGTGTGGTGAGTACTGAGCGAATTACACATTTATATCACTCACTAGGAAGTGTGTCTTATTCCTAATTCACCGGGGCGGCCGTTAAATTAAACACGTAACGCTGTTAGCATCGTTAGCTCAGGCGAAAAGGTACAAGTCAGTGGAAATTAGCTCGAGGGGTGGCTAACCCTGAGTTAGCGAACATCATCTGCTGTTAACTAGTTAAATATAAACGAATTAATATAAATAAGTGTGTGGTTTGAAGTGAAGAGTGTCTTAACAGCAACGTTAAAATGACGTTGCTTGCTTCCTTCCTGCTAAACGACAGACAGCGTACGTGGTTTGCGGTAACATTACGTGTATCACGTAACTTTCCACTTAAACGTTTCTCACTTAATATCTCTTAAATATGTTTTTTAAAATTAAAGTGTGAGTAGAAGTTTTTAATGTCATCCATCACTAGCAGTCAACTTCTATTGAGGAAGGACCCGGAGATGATGATGCTCGTTATCAGCCTGGGAAGTGTAGTTTAAGGATAACCAGTGATGGGAAGTTCGGTTGTTTTTTTGGGAGTCAGATCATTTGACTCCCCCAAAAAGAGTCGGATCCCAAACGGGTCTTCATGTTACCCACCGATATCTTTTTCATAATTCAGCCAAATTAGACTGATTTATCAAATCCGATTTTATTTGTACAGCCCAAATTCACAAAGTACATTTGCCTCAGAAGGCTTTACATTCTGTACAGGGAGCGACACCCTCCGTGCTTTAGAAAACTTGCCCACAAAAAACCCTTTTGACTGGGAAAAAATGTGGAAGAAACCTCAGGAAGAGCCACAGGGGAAGGACCAAGGACAAATCAACACAAACATATTGTACAATTACAATAAATAATGATAAAATGATTACAGTAGCAGTGGAACCTGTGATAGACACATATATCACTTAAATTATTCAGTGCATCCTTTGTACTTAAGTATTCAAAGGTTAATCAATAAATTCCTGTAACCAAATGTCATTGCAATCACAGACCCCTTGTAACTCTCTAAAGCCACCCAATAAATGCACTGACTTGCTTGTAGCAGATAGAAACATCTATAAAAAGTTTGTTTGTGGACCCTGCTCAATATGACAGGTTGACTTTGCAAAGTCTACATTGCCTTTTGTGTTTTCACAATTATTAAGTAATGTGTCTCTTGGAACCGGCTCGTCCGTCACTGTCACATCACTATAACTGCCGCTTGTCTGTCTACCATTACTGTCACTACAATCTCTGAGCACACTAACCAGACCAGATAGACCAGCTGGCATTCTTAGATCAGCAAGACAAATACGTTTCTATTAATATCTACACTCACAATAAGATCAGCATTCATGATTTCAATTTATTCATATTAAACCAGTTTCTTAAACAAGTGTCTCTTGTGATATTCGCCTGCCCACAGCAGCACTTGGCCCCTTCACTGCCTCCTTCAATCACCTGCTGTTCTGAATGAATGCTCTGTTGAACCCGGGCAGTCCTCTGGCTCTGCATTTGCATTTATCTGTCAGTGCTTTAGCTGTGTAACAGGGCTGTACTTCATGCCTCTTCTTTCGGCCAATTCAGGTGACACTCCTCAGTGTCAGTGTGGATAAAATAGGCTGGGTGTGGATAACAAATATTTGCATGGAGGTTATTGATGAGATCAGGTGTTAATTTATGTCAGCCTGTTTTTGTACTCTGACACCCAATTTTGTAAATAACTCTTGCATAAATTGAGATTTTTAACGTGAAGGCATTCCGAGTAGCTCAAAACATCTCGACTCAGATTTCTTGTTTTTCTGGGACAGATACTTCTTTTTTTCCACCCCTCCCCCTGGCAAGACGTATCAGCCTGCGTAACACCAGGTCTAAAGATACACTCCATTGTCTCTAAGCACTTATTACAGCCCAGAAACTTAACATGATCTATTTAAGTGCCTCACCTATAAGACCTGTTTTTCAGGCATCATGCACAATTGTATGACATGTAATCCTTTAGATGCTTGTCTTGAGGGATCACAGAACTACTATGATCATATGACTTCTGGTGGAATAAACTGTGACAGTGTAATTATAGCATGTTTTTGTTTTTACAAAATTAAATCCAATTTATTAAAAAACAAAAAAGTGAGTCAATATTTTTGTTTTACACGTGTGAAGAATTTTGTCTGATGGGTAAAACACTGAACTCTGTTAATTATAATTAAAATGGTGATATTGATTTTTTTTTTAGCCATACAATCCAGCTCTATTAATTTCTGTGTCTTAAATCCACTTAAAGTTCTTGGTATACTCGTACGACATTAAGCACTGAGAGTCAGCGCTGAAATAACAGATAACTAACACCATCTCGTAGATGTACCGGTCTGGCAGACATTTCAGTCAGTCTGTGCTAAGGCAGACCTTTTTTAAAGGACAAACACACAGCGCTGAATCCTGACATTTCGCTCCTCTCCACAGGAATCTTCGCCTATCTTAACTACCATGTGCCAAGGACTCGCCGTGAGATCCTTGAGATCCTCCTCAAAGGCCTCCAGCGTCTGGAGTACCGAGGCTACGACTCAGCCGGTGAGAGACAGAAGAGAAGGCTGATATCACTAGAGATTTTCACTGCGACCAAGGGGATTTCACACTGATATGACTGTGCAACTATACTCAGAAAGCTGGTTTCTTAAGCAAATGTTTAAGTTAAATATTCTTTAAATAATTGAACATTGTCGACCAGTTCTAGTTGACATTGCTGAGAGCTGTTTCCTGTCTCTTGTAAATGGCAGCACGCTCTGCTGGATAAACTTTGCAGTGACGTCTGTTACCACAAGAATGTATATGTACATTATATACCAGGGGAAAAAACAGTATTTATTGTGTGTCCAATATGACTTTCACCCAGCATAAGAATCGTCTCATCACTCGCACTCAATGGTTTATTTGTCGTAATGAGTTTGCACTGATGGTCGCTGTGAATTATTGAAGAGCAATTATCACGCTGCGAGGTTAGACTTACTGCACCACTAATGGAGCTCATTTACTTTCTGTTAAGTCCATTTGCATTCCACACGAGTCTCGAATGTTTTCTCCCTGATTTAGTTGAGAAAACAGGACATTACTTGTGATCGCTGTCATTCTCATGCTATTCTCATTTATTCAGGTGTTGGAATCGATGGCGGCAACGGCAAGGACTGGGAGTCAAATGCCAAGTCTATCGCCCTGATCAAGCAGCGGGGGAAAGTGAAGGTCCTTGATGAGGAGATCCACAGTAAGCTGAAGTCGATGAGAATCAATCATTCACAGACTTGAGCTTTGCCTCATCGTACTGTACACTGCGGTACAGCTGGGAAACTCTACTCTACTGTCTGTGTTTGTCTGCACTTTAGAACAGCAGGATATTGACCTTGATGTGGAGTTTGACGTTCACGTCGGCATCGCCCACACCCGCTGGGCCACCCACGGTGTGCCAAGCCCGGTTAACAGCCATCCACACAGATCTGACAAGACAAATGGTGAGTTGTGTTGAAGATCGTTCAGCTCAATGTTTGACTTCTCATTCGATATCTAAGAGTTTATGATCATCTTTCTGGTCGGCAGAGTTCATTGTCATTCACAATGGAATCATCACCAACTACAAAGACCTGAGGAAATTCTTGGTGAGTTTTCATGAACCCTTCTAGATTTTCATCCCCCTGACAGGAAACAGGACTAACTCTCTCTCTTCATTTCCACAGGAGAGCAAAGGCTACGAGTTTGAGTCGGAGACCGACACAGAGTCCATCGCCAAGCTGGTGAAGTACATGTACGACAACAGGGAGAGTGACGACATCAGCTTTGCTACGCTGGTGGAACGGGTGACCCAGCAGCTGGTAAGGAACGCGGTCACACACACTTCTTCTCCTGAGGTGATCTTCAGAGAAAAGAGCCTCTCTGATGTGTTTGTTCTTCTTCCTGCCAGGAGGGAGCTTTTGCCCTCGTCTTCAAGAGCGTCCACTACCCAGGACAGGCGGTTGGCACAAGGTACACTCCCGCTGATGCTGTCGAACTGCTGTTAGTGATTGCTGATTGATGTGTTGTTGGCTCATATGAATGTCTTTGTGCAGGAGGGGAAGTCCTCTGCTGATGGGAGTGAGGAGTGATCACAAGCTGTCCTCAGATCATATTCCTGTGCTCTACCGCTCCTGTAAGTTTCTGTTTCGGGTCTAGTTTTTGCATACGTGATTGTATAAGTGAGACTGAGGCTCAGTTTTTCTTTTTTCTCTTCCCTCAGCTGCTAAAGACAAGAAAAGCTGCACCGCTCTGCCCAGGACAGACCAGGACACCTGCCTGTTCCCTGTGGATGAGAAAGGTGTGGAGTATTATTTTGCCTCAGATGCAAGGTAAGCAGATAACTGTGTTCACCTGAGCATTCTCCATGAGACTATTCTCCCCCGTACGCCTTCGCTTTATCGGTGAATAATCAAATGTTTGGTGTCATTTCTCGCCACAACAGCGCAGTGATCGAGCACACGAACCGCGTGATCTTCCTGGAGGACGACGATGTGGCTGCCGTGATGGAAGGCCGTCTGTCCATCCACAGGATAAAGCGCACGGCCGGAGACTATCCAGCCCGCGCCATCCAAACCCTGCAGATGGAGCTCCAGCAAATCATGAAGGGTGAGTGGAAGGTCGGCCTTTGTTCTCTTCATGTTCTCCCCACCGTGCATTTCCCCCTGGCCGTATATGCAAATAAATCACTACCTTGTAATTTTGTCCTGAACACTGTTATTATTGGGCAAGTCTTAATGGGAGGCTGTTTTATATAACTGAACTGGCTTTTAACGTCCAGCCCTGAGGTCATCCTTGTTATCATCCAGCTAGTTACAACCCTACTGGATCAGTTGCACCTCCAGGCAAGTCAGCGCCACTAAAATGACCCCTGAGATGCAGGACTTCACTTCACTTTATTACCCTAACCTGAGCATGGTATATCATGCACTTCGTCAGTTTTAAGTAGGACAAAGAAGTATTTTTCTTTTTTAGCTTTGTATTTATACTTGCATCAGATCGAAGGAGTAGCAACTGGAGCTCTTTCCCCAAATTTAAAGGAATGATTTAACATTTTGGAGAACCTGCTTAGTTGCTTTCTTGCCAAGAGTTGGATCAGAAGATAAATTCTCAAGTTATATCTTGTTTGTTTAATCAAAAAAACGTTTAAAAATTACAATTAGACTTTTAACGAGTGGCTTTTTTGCCAGTATTTCTTGGCTGGCCGAGGCAAACAGTCAAACTCTACAAAGGTATTGGTCGCAGCCAAGAAATTGTCTGGCACATGACCTATATAAAATGGTGAGATGTTGATTTTTCCATTTAGTTTTATGTACAGATTAAACAAACATGATGCAAAGTGTTTAGATGTGAGCTCTAGAGGTGCTGGAAGGTGGATTCGGTTATTTTCTGAGAGACTCAGATGTTTCCAGATGTTTTATCCTGACGAAAGCTTGAGAGGACTGTATTTTTTTATTATTCCACTATTTTCATTAGTAATTCATCTGCCAAATATAATATTACTCTATGCAAAATTGTTTTATTCTTTCAGTTTATGACAAACAGGCAACAAAATCTCTTATTTGAAAAGCTGGAAACACAAATAACCAAAATATATTTGTCTGTTAAAAAGTATAAAAAACAACTCTGCACACTTGAAGCTGCAAAACAACACTTGAACTTTAATTCACTGGTAGTCTGCGTATCTTTACACGTCCTCCTCCTCCTGCACTGTCTCTTCCTCGGTGCTCCAGCAGAGGGCAGAGGTAAACTGATGTTGGCCGGTCTCGACATTCCTTTGTGGTCCTGTCATCACTCTGCCTCTGTCCTCTGTTTCAGTTTGTGGAGCCTTTCTGCTGAATAACCTAATTCGCATGACCTAAATTGCTGTCAGAGGCAGGCTGACGAATGCTTGCATATTTTACTGTCACGGTTTATTATTGATGGAAAAACACTATCTCCTTGATGTTCTGCGTTTGTTTTCTCACAGGTTAAGAGCTGACCTTCCCTTTGGGTCTGGATATGTTAATAAAGCAAAAAAAAACAGAAACTCCCTAACATTTCCAGTAAAGTCTGATTATCACGAAAACATTGTAAATGTTTTTCTTGCGGAGGAGGCTGTGGTTTGTCGTACTTAATGTACTTAAGGTACTCGGTGTGTCAACAAGACCCTTCTTAGACGGCCTCATGCAGGCTCACACTTTATTAAAAGTCCATCACTGTGTTTTAAAGAAGCATTTACCTTTGTTATTTTTTACTAGTGTTGGAAATGTTCCCCTGATTTCTAAACCTTCCGCCGCAGGCAACTACAGCTCCTTCATGCAGAAGGAGATCTTTGAACAGCCGGAGTCTGTGGTCAACACCATGAGAGGGAGAATCAACTTCGACAACAACACAGGTCAGAGAAGGCAGGCATCTGATCTGTAACACAACTGCACGCATGCATTGCTCAAACACAGTTTCTGCAGCGGGAAAACTCACAAGAAGACGCTGATTATTTCAGACACCTACACACCACCGCATGTCAGAATAATCCAAAGTTTTCTAAGAATTTATATCCAAACCAAAATTGGTGCTTTTATTCTCGCTGCGCTTGACTAGATTTGACACAGCTGCACGCATGTAAAAACACTAAATCCGAAATGTCAGTGATGGTTTTGGGATTTTCTTATGGATTCTTTGTGGCCCTTTTTTTAATGAGGTGGAAAATAATGAGCTAGAATGATGGATTAGCTGCTCGCTTTGCTTTTTCAGTCATCCTGGGTGGACTGAAGGACCACATCAAAGAGATCCAGAGGTGTCGGCGACTTATCCTTATTGCCTGCGGCACCAGCTACCATGCCGGAGTGGCGGTGAGTAACCACCCATCAAATGCTCTTTCTTTTTTTTTTACACGTCTGTGTTCCACGTTGAATCAGACTCATAGGAAACGTGATGTCTGTTTTGTGGGCACAGGTGTGAGCTCGACTGGCTTGTTTTAGCAGAATGATGCTGAGCACTGCTCTCTATTCTTTTCCCCAGACCCGCCAGGTTCTCGAGGAGCTGACCGAGCTACCTGTCATGGTGGAGCTGGCCAGCGACTTCCTAGACAGGAACACTCCCGTCTTCCGAGACGACGTCTGCTTCTTTATCAGCCAGTCAGGTAGCGAGGCCAGTGCCAACTGGATTCTGTCGAGTGCAAATTCCCCACCTGTCTCTCGCTTTCCATCTCTGGGATCTCTGCGTCTTCCTGATTTATGTTTCCTTGTGCAAATGAATAAGTCAAACTTGCAGTGCACAGTTTACTGCTCTGCTGTCGTCTTCTGAATGAGTGTGCAGTGTTTTTATGGGTATTTATTTTTTTTGCAAGAAGTGCGATCATTTCTCTCGTGGTTTTCCCTTCGTGGTGCGAAAGCTGTTTCCTAACAAACTAATAAATCAGCGTCATTTCGTTGTCAGAGCTGTTACATTTCATAAACTGTTACGTTTTTTCCGTTCCCGACATTCCTCAAGGGGAGACTGCTGACAGCCTCATGGCTCTGCGCTACTGTAAGGAGAGAGGAGCGCTGACTGTGGGCATCACCAACACAGTGGGCAGCTCCATCTCCAGGGAGACCGACTGCGGAGTCCACATCAACGCTGGGCCTGAGATCGGAGTGGCCAGCACCAAGGTGAGTCTACAGGCTTGACAGATTACAAATGCTTTCACCGTTAGACACGATTTCTCACATTTGAGTCATTTCTGTGTCAGGTGGCGGAATTTTTATTTCGATAATTTGTAAAATAGTTACAGCGACAAGATAAAGGACCTGGTCACACAAAATACAATAAAACTTATTTTCTTTTCTCTCAAACTGCTGCTATAAAATACATTTGAATATATATATATATATATATATATATATATATATATATATATATATAAATAAAGCCAGAAATGCATCTGATCCAGCTTCTCAAATGTTAATTTGCTGGTTTTTGGAGTCTTCTATAACAGGAAAGTCAGACAGAAAGCACTTTGAAGACAAAGACACCTCAGGCTTTTAGAAATTCTGATGGACGTTTTTATATTATATAATATTTTATAGACTAAAGATAAGACTTAACTTTTCTGGAAAAGAAAAGTGAGACGTGTGTTCTTTTTAGATTTTGGGACCTTTTTTAAAAAAAAAAAAAATTTATTATTATAGAGCTTGAAGAAACGGCACATCAATTTGTTGCATCATCTCATAAATGAACTCGACGCCCACCGAAGCTGAATGAAACCCAGATGAAAACTCCATTGTGAGTCTGAGTCGGCCTCTTGGAAGCTGACATTTCCCTCCGCTCTGATCCCACGGGGGAGTTAAAGAAGCCTGATATTCTCATCTCATCTCATGTAAAGAAAGCTAGGATCTTTGGGTTTTTTTCTGCCTCCACCTCCTTCTTCTAAACCAAAAAGGATTTTGCCTGTTAGGGTGAGGACAGAGAGTGGAGCAGGTCCCTTCCTGGCCCAGCCCTTGGGCTTGGCTCAGCGACTCTTGCGCTGCTCCAAAGCCCCAGAGCACGCCTCAGAGACGCCATCATTTACTGCTTGGCTGGCTGGGCCACATCCCCACACCCAGCTCAACCAAATGCTGCACAACCTAGCTCATCAAATCAGTGGAGAACACGTATTGCACCCAACTGTTAAATGACTCTAAATTCATCTACTTGGCTTTTCTGTTTCTTAACGCTAATTTGAGGTTTTTTTAGTGGACGGGGGAAAAAAAACTGTTTCCAATTCTTATAATCATATTCAAGATTTATGGAATAAATTGAGACTTGAGGCAAAATTGTTTAATGCTATCAAAAGGCAAATCATTCTGGCAGCTCAGACTGAATGGAAGAAGACCGCCTACATGAATCATCTCACAGTATCCACTGGGAATTTACGGGGTTAGAAAGTTTGTTTTCCAGTTCACAACTGTGTCTGCGTGAGAGAAATCTGCTCATGTTTTTTAGGTGGTCATCTTTGCACGGTAACAGATCTGTGTTAAAAACACTAAACGGTAACAGTTCTGCATGAAAAACCCTGAACATGAACGTAGAAAAAACACCACAGTTTACTGTGTGGATTAAACATGTTGCCACATCTGACCCGACAGCACAGGCTGTCAAAGTTCTGAGGCACTGTGGTTAGCGTGCTGTCAGGGGGAGAAAAAAAAAAACAGTGTAAAGGTTTTACAGCTATTTTCTTGGCTGTAGACGCTGGCATTTCTGAGTCTGGAGGGTCCTGTGAAATGGCTTGGCTTCACCCAAGCCCTGATTAAAATCTTCCAAATGGGCATGGACGGCCTCCAAATGTGCTCGGAGATGAAGGAACGGCGAGGGAGTGGGCGACGATGACGACAGGCATCGAGTCCTCAGATGTGCTGGCGTTCTGAGCGGTTACATTTCCACAGCGTGCTCTGTGATGTGATGTTGTGTGTTCACAAAGTTTTCCAGGATGAGCGGCGCGAGCTTGACTCAGCTCAACTGCTCATGCTGCTTGGTGTAAACCCACCTCTCCTCCCATTTCTCATCTGGTGCAGATTATTAGCTGGAGTTCATTATTAAAACAGGGACTCCAGTGAAAGCTGCTGCCTTTTGTTTTCAGTATAAACACACAAACTAACAACAAGCACTGTTGCAATGTGCAGTGGTAGGTTTGTGTCCATTTGATGCACACGTCATTGAAGAGCTGTTGGGGCGTTCCCAGGCTAGATGTAGTCCTTCCAGCAGTTTCTGGGTCTGCCCCGGGGTCTCCTCCCAGCTGGACGTGTCTGCAAAACCTCCAAAGAAAGTTGCCCAGGAGGCATCCTAATCAGATGCCCCGAACCCCCTCAGCTGTCTGCTTTGACGCGAAGGAGCAGCGGCTCCCTCTGGATGTCTAACCTTATCTTCCCATTCCACCGTTTTCCAGCCTCAGACTCGGAGGTCCTGACTCTCATCCCAGCCGCTTCACACTCTGTTGCAAATAGCCCCAGTGAGTGCTGAAGTCCGCGGTCTGATGAAGTCAACAGAACAACATCATCTGCAAAAAAAGCAGAGATGCAATCCTGAAGTTCCCAAAACTGGACACCCTCCTCACCCCGGCTGCTCCTCGAGATCCTGGCCATGAATATTAGGAACCGAATCAGGGTCAGGGGGTAACCTTGGCGGAGTCCAACACCCATCAATGAAGTATTTGCGCAAAGACCGAATGGTACATCATGCTCCGTCAGGACACAGTGATTGGCCTTTTCCAAATCCACAAATCATATCAGTTGGAGTTATGATCAGTGGCTAAAAATAAGAATGAAAATATAAACTTAAAATAACAACACATACACTTTGTGACTTTGTGCCCCGCAGGCCTACACCAGCCAGTTTGTGGCCCTCATCATGTTTGCGCTCCTCATGTGCGATGACAGGATTTCCATGCAGCCCAGACGTCGTGAGATAATCCAGGGCCTGAAAATCCTTCCAGGTAAAAATCAAGCTAGCAGTACTCTGGTTCACCGGGGGGAATTTAAATGTATAGGGATGGAAAATCAGCTCCGAGGGCAAAGATCAAGTACATCCAAAGCCTGTTTTCATTTTTGTCATTTGTTCAAATAATCCTCTTGGAAGCTCAGTGATGAGAAGGAAGACAAGATGTTGGCTGTAGGCCCTGGCATGCTTCTCTGGATCTAAAGCATGTGATGGCATGTCCCTAATGGTAGATTAATGAGGAAAGTCTGGCCACTCTGCCCCAACGACACAGTATTTTATTCAACCCTTAATCATATCTGTTTTTTTTACCTTCTGCATCAGATCTGATCAAGGAGGTCCTCAGTCTGGATGATGAGATCCAGAAGCTGGCGACGGAGCTGTACCAGCAGAAGAGTGTACTGATTATGGGCCGAGGCTACCACTATGCTACCTGCCTGGAAGGAGCACTGGTGAGCGAGTTTGGTTGTTTGTTAAAACAGCTCTTATTTTCTACTTCAGTGCCGAGCCAAGTGTTTTATTTATAAAAGTGATACCAGACCGAGAGAAATATTTATCCGTGTTTTTCTCTTGACAAAGCAGAAAAGTTGGATTCCTGCAGTTTATTAGAGATAATTGTCTCTGACCATACTTCTTCTTTTCAATAGTAAAATACTCTTAAAAAGGTCGTTAATGTTTTTTATCTCCACGTAGAAAATCAAGGAAATCACATACATGCACTCAGAGGGCATCCTGGCCGGAGAGCTGAAGCACGGCCCGCTGGCCCTGGTGGATAAACTCATGCCGGTCATCATGATCATCATGAGAGACCACACCTACGTCAAATGTCAGAACGCCCTGCAGCAAGTCGTAGCTCGCCAGGTAAGAGCTTCACGTGCACACACCGAGAAAATCAAATGGACATATGTTTAAGGCAACGATCGCTGCAAGGGGGAATTATGTCATGCCACAGTCTTGTTGCAATGTTTGGTTTTTTATTGGTGCTGTTTCTGTGAACCAGATCATCTGAATCAAATTTGCATCATGTTTAACATTTGCTGACAGCAGCGTATTTTGCACATAAGGTTCATTTTCACAGTCCTTTCTGTCTGCGCCACACCTCTGATCCTTCACCTCAGTAAACACAAGGGAGGGGTCAGTTCAGGGTGACATCATCCCAGTTAGTAATCTGCAGCAGATGTGGCTTTAAGAGGTGTGAAAATCAACCGAGTGAGGCATGGAGGGAAAACATTTTTTTCATATTTAGCCTCTCTCTCTGCGATTCACATCATGACGGCTGATTTTTCTTTTTGCAGGGTCGCCCCATCGTGATCTGCGACAAAGACGACTACGAGACCATCAAGAACTCCAGCCGCAACATCAAAGTGCCTCACTGCGTGGACTGCCTGCAGGGCGTCCTGAGCGTCATCCCGCTGCAGCTGCTGTCCTTCCACCTGGCCGTTCTCCGAGGTTACGACGTAAGTCCGGCGTCCGGCTGTTTTGCCAGATGAGATTTATGAGCCCCATCTGTCACTCGAGCTGCAAAAACACGCTTGTATATCAAGCTCTTATTGTCCAGTGTTATTCTAACAAAAAACCTTTCACCATCACCGTGTTTACACGTGGAAAAGTTGAAAGAAAAGTTCAAGTGAGGCTGAGAACAATAATTCAGAAGTGAACGATGCTGCTCTACGTTATGAAAGAGGTGTGTGGTGTTGTTGTTTTGCCCTTCACGTCACTCATTATCTGGCAGCGTACCCGCTGACTGCTCGGAAACCAAAGGCACTAAAAACACCGGCAGAAATAAACAGCATGCTTGCTGTGTTTATGTCTGCAGATCATAGAGTTTCTGAGTCTCCTAATTTGGAGTAAACTTCGTTATTTAAGAACGCCGAGTTGAAGGTAGAAGCGAGTGTAAACACCTCGTCTTCTCATAGAAGGTACGAAAATGAACACCAGCCATCACTGTTAATCAGTGTTATGGATATTTTTGCGTCTTTCTCCATTTTTAGGTGAACCAGAACAGACTAGCCGTTGTACATATTGTGTAAACTTGACTGGCTTTACCGGATTGCGGGAGGTCAGAAGTCAAAGTAAACACTTTAACTGATGCGCAGCGTGTAAATACAGTCAGTGTTGATGTAGCGTTTGGAGCGGAGATGTCCTGCAGACAGTGAAGCCCAGTTAGCTCTTGTTTTTAAGTCCATAACTATTCGCAGTCGTGCCAAATTGTGCTGCTGTTCTAACAGAGGAGCAAACATTTATGTGCACACAGCTCCATCACACACCCACACTTGTTTTGTTTTTTATAGCGTGTCCAAGTATCTGAAGTTTAAGGGGTGATGAGAACCGAGGATTTGCTTCTCTTGTTCGGATCTTGGTGAAATCTGTGTTGTCCTTTTTACGTGGCGTGTTGTTCGTCATGCGCTAAGTCTCCTTTTCTGTTTGACTACAGGTGGACTGTCCAAGAAACCTGGCCAAGTCCGTGACGGTCGAGTGAACCACACCATCCATCACCTAACAAAAGCCTGGCAGACACATTCAAACAGACGGCGAGGAGAGGAGAGCGTCCGCACGCAGAAACCCGAGAGAAGAAAACGTCCCGTTTGTGTGTGTCGTGTCACGGATTTCTTTTTAATGCAATCTTTTACTCAACAGTCGTGTACCTAACTGTTGCATATTATCTGTATTCTCACTGTCTGTTTTCTCAGAAACCTTTAGCATCGTTGTATTATTGTTAGAGTTGTTCTGTCTGTGGTGACGAGGTCTGGGCTGGCACTGACTAACATGATCTTCATTAATCCGTGAAGCCGTAGCAACTGACAGGGACTGTTTGGGTTGATTCATATTCATGCTCCATGTATATTTTGCTGATTAGTCTCACTGGGAGAGTTTTTTGGGGGCTGGTGTTAAAGCTGTTGACTGACAGAAGTTTTTAGGATTTAAAGACCTTACTGGCTTTTTTTTTTTTTGTCTTTAGTGCAATGATTTGTAATTGAGTTGGGTTATTTTTTCTTTGGCAGCTAATCATCTGAAGTGTCTTCAATCCACAGTTGAAGTAAACGACAGTCTTAAATCATTCCAAGCCGTCAGGTCACTGCTTCGTAATTGCAGCGCAGTTTGCCAGTTTGACTCAGTTTCCCTCTTGGACTTTTCTTCTGAAGGCAACAGCAGGAGAAGCATCAGAAGTTAAATCACAGAAAAGCTTGTGAACACACTACTGTACAATCTTCTTAGGGAGGCTGCTTGTACTTACCCTTTTTGTTTTTTAAAAACATTTTTCGTGTATGTGAGACCTTATTTCTGATTTCAGGTCTCAAGTTTACATTAAAACTACAAAGTGAAGCGGGTTTTAAAGTGAGATGAAGTTACTAGTCTGAAGTAGAAGTTGCACCCAGTGTCCAGCCCACGCCCTGCCACCACGACTGCTGCAATGTCGGGACCATTTAAAGGCAAAACTCATTTTCTCTCTTTTGTTACATTTTCTTTAAAAAAAAAGAACAAGTTGGTTTTATTTTATATTATTGAAGTTACTCTTTGATTTAAAATGTGAATGTTACTGTCATTTGAAAAGTCAAACCAAAAAAAAAAGAAATCTCTACAGTGGCTTTGGCAGTTGTAAACCAAAACATCTATATTTTATATGTTCATCCTGTATTGTTTTTGTAGCCAAACATGTACTGATGCTGGTAGATTGTGTGCTGTGAAGAAAAAGGGGAGGGGAAGGCGCACACGCAGCTCGATGGCAGTATGTCAGACTTTAGATGTTTATTTAGGTAGAAAGTCAGAGGTCAGCTGTGTGTGTGTGTGCACCTGAATATCTGTTTCAGAAGGAAAGAGTGATGTTGTACACGGTTGTGTATCGAAGAAATCTGAGCTACTTGTTTTTTTTCTTGTTATGTATTTTATCTTGCTTTTGCAATCAAGCCTTAATTCTTTACTTTGGCGTTTATTTTCCCCAAGACACTGAGCTGCTCCTGAGCCAGTGAACGAGTTTGCAAACTGGACAGCGTTGTTACAGGTACTTTTGTAACCCCCCCTCCCCTCACATGCATTAGCTGATTTTAAGTTTCTTGACTGGAGGCGCTGACGAAGGAAGCTGCACTGAATCTTAGCAACATCTGTTGGAAAAGTCACTGAGGGACTGGGCGGGCGGGGGCACTATTTATTAGTGGAACTGATGCAATAAAGTGTCAAGTACTTCCCTTTTTAAGTGTCCGAGCTCATTTGATGACGTACATGCGGTGCTTGATTAGACTGGTCGGCAAATATTATCCACTATTTTATTAAAATTAAAACAGAAATCCAGGTATAGACTTACAATTTTAAAAATATTTACAAGTTATTGTTTTCTGTACATTATATACAAAGAGTTCAGGGACAGGAGACGTTCAGGTGCTGCTTATGACTGATGCCACATCCCAGATGATTCCGAGTACCTGTGTGGAGTAACTGGTCACAGTCTGTAAGGTGGACAGTAACGGTCTGATGCTTCCACATAAGGTCAGAACGGTGGAGACGCTGGGTTTGGAGGCACTGCACACAGACAGCAGGGTCTTGCAAACAGACAGTGAACACCTGCACAGTGCAGGCACGCCATGCAGCACCAAACACCTCGCAGTCCTCCCTCCTCCACCTGCACAGCAAAGATGAGAGCAGCTGTCGTATGAAGGCCGGGTGGAGCAGCTCCGGCGTCCACGTTGGTCCAGCAGCTCCTCTCGTGAGTGGAGCACACCTGCCAGCGTCAGCCTGAGGAACGCGTTCAGCCTCAGCATGGTGGAGAGGTAGAAAGCTAAAGTTCTGGTGAAAGCGAGGGCGACACTCAGGAGGATTTCACTGCACTGACTGACCACAACGACGGCTTCAAGTGCAGCTGCAGAGTAATTACACACAGCTTTGAACCAAGGCAGCCTCCATTTGACAACCACAGGGAGCATTGTGGGTAGTTTTTCATCTAGGGAGAGCAGCAGCTGAAACATTTCAGGTAACATCCTCTGTGCTGGAGCCAGGTCTGGAGCCCTCACCATGTGTGTGCAAACCACACCTGCTTTATGGTGTCTTGAGTGGGATTGAATAACTATTAGCAGGTGTTGTCACCACTGGTGCAGCTCTGCCAGCTGAATCCTGATCCACTGTGAAGTGAGTCTGCATATTTTTGATTTGAATCACAACAGGACAAGCACAGATGTAACGAATGGCTCCATAATCCCAGGACATGTTATTGATCCAGCCTGCTGGAACATTGAAATGGATCGGAGCCATTGTTTATGTTCTAAACTACATTTTCATCCTATGACAAGCCAACATGTCAGCTGTCATGAAGGCCTGTCCAGGGATAGATATTCCTCATTTCTCATGTTTGAATATTTGTGTTTCTACTTCTTTTGGCTGAAGGCACAAGACATTTTATATTTCTAAGCCGGGGGAAATAGTTTATTGTCCTATGTGGATCTCATTATTATATCATCATGTCATGGGGGCTGAGATAATCCGCTGAATGTTACTTGGCGCTTGAAGTCTGCGTAAAGGCAATTCATTAAATATGTTGGGAAATAGTTGCTGAAAAGACTTTGGATGATACGTTACTGAAATGTTGGAGTTTAGAGGTTCAAACTGTTTTTTTAAGCCAGTTTTCAGTCGAGGATTTTGTGGTCGGTCCTCGATGACACGCTAAAGCCACCCTGAGCAGAGCAGATAGAGATGAATTCATCTCAGTGTGTTTCAAAGTTTCTGAAATCATCCGACACGTTTCAGTCGCTTCAAAATGGCTTCATCTCATTCAGAGGACACGCCCCCACAGTCCTGGAGCTGAGAATTGATTTTTACCTGATTTCACAAAGTTATGATATTTTTAATCATTCAAATTTCTTCTTTTGGTCTGACACACTCAGAGCACACATTCATTCTTCCTTTCACGGACAAAAAACATCACACTACAGTTGATTTAAGTCCTATAAAGAACTGACGTGTTTTTTTAGGCTTGTTTAATTAGAAAAACTTAGATATGCACATGAATACTGACTGATTTCAGTGCACAACCTACAGGAATACAAGCGAGCTGATTTCTAATCTATCACGCCAGCTGTATTTGGGTCAGAGACTCACGCTTGTTGGTTTAACACAAAGCTGACTCTTGGAAATATACTCTTATCAAATAAGCTGTCAGTCACTAATTGAGGTGTAAAGTTCACACAGATAAAGAAAAAGTCCTTGAATTCTTCGAGAAAAGAGACAGCGCTCATTATAACAGCGGTGCATATTGTTGAGATGGTGTCATATGTGAGACGTCTGTAACAGTTTTAATCTGTGATGCAATGTTTATGTGTATATGGTAGACATCTGTGCTGTAATGGTTTAGACAGGAGTGGAAACAAAAGCTGGCAGCAGACTCAAGACATCTTGCACTTGAGTTTGTCTGACATGGAAAATCCACTGCAAACAGCCCGGGTATATAAACTCACTCGCACACTGTCAACGTGAAATGACAAAAAAGAAAATAACTTCTCAACCTTCATCGTTCCCTAAAACTGTGTCATTAACAATTAGCAGCAGCACACCTTTTCCTGCACGCCTGTCCACATTTCCTGAGGATTAGATGATGCCTAATATTTTCCAAGATAGCTCACTCCATTCGTGCATGTGACAAAATGCAACATATGAACATCTGGAATTGGTTAGCCATGCTCTGCATACTTCTTTTTTTTTTGTTTCCATCACAGGGAGTGAGCGAGGTGCTCTGTGCTTTGTGCAAACAGTCACTGCTGAACCCAGCGACAATATCAGCTCTCTGACTGAGGATAAAGTGTTAGTGTGAGTAAAGTTTAGAGGAGGAGCGCTGCGTGATTAAAAAAAGGGAACACGAGGGTACAACTATTAAAGTCTTTACAGGCTTCTGATGAAAGCTTTAGAGAGCGGCGTACAGCTCAGTGGCTGTTTTCACATTGTAAAGGAAGTAAATCACAGCGGTTTACAGGTCAGTAACTGTATCTGGAGGAAAACACACAAAGACAAGTCCAGTTTAATACATTTTAAATCGTTTACTTTCATTTTGAACTAACAAATACTGCGTCGATGGAAAGTTACATACGTCTGTTCGGTTACGCCGTGACTCGCCGAGTGACAGGATGATTGTGATCTGCATTCTGATCAAGAATCAGGCATCGAAGAACAATTTTATATTAATTTATGCATCGCTAAACTTAAGAAAACAGAATGTTATCATGTGTAGAGTTGCAAAGATTAACAACCAACTATTTTAATAATGAAATATCGTTTTCTAAAGGTCAAGTGTGTCATATTTAGAAGTATTTCCTTGCAGGGATGGAATATCATTTTCATTAGTAGTAGTTTGCATTAGTGTACAATGACCTGAATATATGGATCATGGCTTAAAATGCCTCTTTCAAACCAAACCCTGATCTAGATATGTTCTTTTGCTTTTTATGCTAGATCCTACACACTGGACCTTTAAGAAGAAAATCTCTGATTTCAGCTCCTCATATGTAAAAATATTTTCTGCTTTCTTTGGTCCTCTACGGCGCTAAACTGAATCTCTTTAGTTGCATTCTGAGCAACTAATCGATTAATAAAAGAAATACCTGACAGATTTTTATCGATAGTTCAGCCAGGCAGCTGAAGAGTTTTATCGCAGTAGCAGAGTTTGACGTCTAGGCTCCGACCTCATCGCTCCCCCGCAGATATGTGTATACATAGAGATATTGAGGAGTGATTAGCAAATATGAGCCTGCAGGTGGGCGCTGGCTGTGGCGGTGATGGGGCATTGGCAGAGTGGAGGGAGAGATGAGAAGTTTTGCAGCCTAAATAGATTCTGCATTGGGACGCTGTGTTTGTATTGGATGATTGTGGAGCGTGAGGCATGTCAGGTGTGTGTATGCACGCTCCATTTGCACCTTGAACTTGTCCGACACTTTGTGCAAAAAGACAGATTT
This sequence comes from Collichthys lucidus, assembly GCA_004119915.2. Lineage (NCBI taxonomy): Eukaryota > Metazoa > Chordata > Actinopteri > Sciaenidae > Collichthys > Collichthys lucidus. The sequence continues at coordinate 31,903,373 of CM014088.1, forward strand.
CTGCTGAGTTGATAAAACCGGCATTACTTTGGGACTGGCTGTCACAGATACAAATAGTAGACTAGTCTCTCTCTCTTTTCACACACACACACACACACACACACACACATGGTTATATCAAAATAATTATTTACACATACTGCTAGAGGCCGTGGGTGGATGAGCAAGACGATGTGCAAAGCTTTTTTTCCCCCTGCTGACATATTTTTGTCCGCATACTGATCAGAGTCAGATGCAGCCATGATTGTAGTCCTGTTGGCCAGGTCTGTTATAGTAACTAACTTAGTTATAGTAACTCATTTAATGTCTAAACCCGACAAATATAATGTGCACAAGAAATAGGCCAGCTATGACTCATACTAGGCTGGTTTAATACTGAGCTGGTAAGTCAAAAGTTACGCTGTAAAAGCATCAAAGATGAAAAAAATGTGCTGTACTTGACGGTAAAAATACAAATAAAAAAATGTGTTTATGTTGTATAAAACAAGGTAGAAACGTTATTTTTTTTAAAAAGAACAAAAATGCTGCATGCAATTGCTCAACAATCAAAAGTACAAAAACGGGGATTTCCAGATTCTTCTAAATCTGCTGTGCTGGCAATATTCTATCTGTTATCAGGAAGGATAGAAATGTTACACATACTTTAGTTTAGCGTTAGTTCAAACTGTTCCACCTCTGCTCGGTCATCAATCTTGTGTGCTCGGGGAGGGGACAACGGGGCCTGAAGCAGCTCAGGGGACCATGGAGGCAAATGTTTTTGAACCAGCCTGCATGACCTCACTTGTAGGGAATGTTTGTGTAATTCAAGCATCAGAGCAATTGCACTGTTGGGCTAAATGTGTACAAAAGTCACTGTAGACAAATAGCTGGAGACGAGTCTTTCGCTGCTCCACTTCACATGGCAGGAACGCCACAGTCCACCGAGCGTGGCACGAGGCACTCACAATGTCCTCACTCGCAGGTACAATCAAGGTTGGTCATGTGCCGATTGTCTGAGTTGCCTTTTTTTTTTAAATCCTGTTTCGTCTGCCAGAGCTCTACAGGCCAGGGCGAGGCGGAGGGCGGGCAGGTGGTGGGGCTCGCCCCGGAGGGGGTCCCTGTGGAGGAGGAGGGAGGGAACCGGTAGGGGAGGCTGGAGGCGGAGGGGATGGTGGGAGCGCCGGTGGGGCGGGTATATGCAGGGTGGTCGGAGGAAGAGCCCGATTTGGAGGTGGCGTGTAAGGCGGAGGCGTGATGGGAGGCGTGATGGGAGGCGAGGGAGTGTTTGAGGTGGGAGGGGGCGTTGGAGGCAGTGGGGGAAGGTTGGAGGGGGAAAACGATGGCGATGGCGATGGAGATGAAGATGGAGACGGAGATGATGGAGGGCTGCCGGGGGTCGGAGGGAGGTTGCACTGCGGCGCCGGCGGAGGGTTGTAGATGGGAGATAATTGGTGGTTGTAGTGTGGGTACTGAGGAGGAGGCGACTTAATGCGGGTGAAGTTCATGCACCTGCCCTGAAATTTAAAAACAAAGAAGATTTTAGAGGAACACGTCACAAAATGCAGCACATTGAATTGCAGGATGACGATGACACTGACTAACGATAATCGCGATACTGAATTAAATTATTTCTGTTTCTTTACGTCCGAGACAAAAGATATATTATATTTATACAGTCATGGACTAAAGTATTGGCACCCCTGGAATTTTTCCCGAAAATACACCATGTGTTGAAATAACAAATGTTTTGGTACACACATGTACAAGCCCAATTTATTCCCAAGAGAACCTTTTACAACATATAAAACCATTTCATGAAAAATATTAGCTCATTTTCAAATTGATGGCACCAACACATATTTTAAAAAAACGTTGGGACAGGGGCAACAAAAGGCTGGAAAAGTAAAAACAACTGGAAGAGTCATGGGTGTTCGAAAACATACCACAAAAAGCACCCAGAGACAAAGTGCTGGAGAATTTTGAAGTAGCCAGCAATGAGTCCGGATCTGAATCGACCTGGAGACCTGGAGCAGTTTGCAAAAGAAGAGTGGTCCGAAAATCCAGTGGAGAGGTGTAGGAAGCTCGTTGATGGTTATAGGAAGCTACTGTTTTCAGTTATTTTCTCCAAAGGGTGTGCAACCAAATTTTAAGTTGAGGGTGCCAAGAATTTTGTTGAATTTTGTGTAAAATTATGTCAAATTTGTTTTTTTCTTTTCGCTTTTTTCTGTTGTTCCAATGCACTTAAAAAAAATATGCACGTGTGCATCGAAACATTTGTAATTTCAACACTTTTCTAGGAGAAATGGTGCATGTACCTGATGATATTGATATTTCAAAGTAGGGTACAGCTTTTGTATTGTTCATGTCTACACTTTTCTATGCGCTTTAGTTGTTTTCTGTGATTTATTAAGTTGGTTGGGATGATTGACCACACCTGTCGCAGAGCTTGTCAACCTAATGATGTGAATAATGTAGAAATATGGATGTCGTTCCCAGTTTAGAACATTTTGACATGATGAGGATGCACACGGGATGCGAAACATCATTTTTAAATAATGTTTTTAGACTGATCGTACTTTCAGCTGCTTCGTTTGTGTCTCTTGGTCTAACATATAATGTCGAGCTTGCTCCTTTACTTCTCTAAACACACCTCCCCTGCTCTGACAGCTGAATTAGTCTAGGATATAAAAACGTCCGCTCCTGTTTTCTCCGACAGATCGCACAGACTGATGACTGCAGCAGATGGTAGAGTGCCTCTCGCACACGTCTACAAACATATGCAATAATTCTTAATCACAGCTTTAGTAACAAGCAGCTATGTGCATGCTCTACTCAGCTGGACACAAAAAACCTGCCACCACTCACCCTTGGAACAAACCAAAAGTGAGCTCATGCAAGAGAGACTATCATATTCTAGAAACAAGCTACACCCTGGGAGCAGCTGCTCTGAGGGGATTGTGGAGTTGCAGTAAACTGATAAAGGATGACAGCGTTGCTCCGTGTTTCTGATTCAACGACCTCCGACAAAACCAGGCAAAACGTTGCACGTGACAAACACGGCAAGGACGCGCGTGTTTGATTCCAAACTCTAATTACTAAAAGCAGAGCCGTCTTTAAAGGCTCAGAAACATATGACACGTTACAGGAACCGGACTTTTGGTTTCCTCTCAGGCAGGCAGGATCAACTGGCCTCCTTCCTCCCACCACTGCATTCATTTAGGGGAAGTTATAAAAGCAAAACAAAGACAAGAGACTCTTTAATTGCAACCAGAACAAGCTTGTTTACTGCGAGCTGAGCTTATTTTCCAGTGCACTAATGAAGAGCACTCGTACACTTGTAATTACAGAGCGGTGTGTTAGCTGTGCTTACTGTACTGTGGAGGGGAAGCATGTAACCTCGCTGACACTGTTTGATTGTGGCTGTAGCAAGGAGGGGAGCAAGTCCACCTTAAATATTGCTTCACCTTCAAGGTTCATTAGTTTCCAATCGCCCCCCAGGTAGTTTTTACCAGCTGCTCTTCATAAACTACATTTCCTGAATGTGCATTGTTGACTGACAAATACACTTTAGATCTAAGTCAAACTGTAACAACCTGTTAAACCAGATCAAACCATCATTTTTTTTGCTTGTTGTAGCCGGTTAAATACAAGACCCCTCACTCGCTGCAGCATGCAGGACCACGGTTCCTTAAAATAAGCACAAACACATGAAGGAAGAAGTAAAACGATGCCGCTTGGAATCAAACACTACAGAGATTTGTTTGCTTTTGAATGATTCATTGCATTTATCATTATTTTATGATTATAACATATACAGTATACACACACACACACAGTTTGGCAAAGGTGGAATGACAACAGATTGATGGGATAACGTAGGAAACCTTGAGAGTGATTGTTGGATCAATAATTTTTACTTTTTTTGAGATGATGCTGATTACGTCAGACACAAACCGAGACTAACACAAACAGTGAAACACAAAATGGTTTCTTGTGCAATCCCACCCTCGAGTCTCCATCCAGACCGTCTAGTCTAGTTTGTTGAAGATCTTGATCTTCTTCCTCATGAGCGTCTCTCCCATCTGTCTTAGTTGCATTTGAGGATTTCATCGCTGTCTCCTGGGCTTCAAACCTTCATACTTTATGCACGTCCTCATGTCCGTGCGTCATTGTTTCAAAGTGAAGAAGTTTTCATCTTCTTTCAATCTTTCTGTGCACCTCCAAGCTCTCGCTTCTGTCCTCCTGTGGGAGGAGGGGGTTCATATCTGTGCCCAAGTGATTCTTCACCGCTTGCTCACGTCCTCCTTTTTTAACTTGTCTTGTCCTTCACCTCCCACAGTAAAGACTCTTGACTGCTTTTTATCACTGCACAGCAGACACGAGGCTCCACGATCTCTCTCTTGGGAAGTCTTGTTTGCGTCTTCTCGTGGCCGCCTCCTCCTCCCTCACCCTCCACGTTAACCGTCATGTCACAGATATTTGTCCTCCTCTTTTTCATCTTCGACCTGCTGTGAGTTTCCTTCCGTGTCGCTGCTTTCTGAATTCCTCTTTCTGTCTCTGCTCTGTCTTCAGTCTCAGTGGAAATCAGGCTCCGGGGGTTGTTTTTTTTTTTTCTGCGGGGCATCCTCGCCTTGTAGCGTGACATTTGTTATTTAGGTCTCAAACTCTGCTCGCTGTGGAGGAGGAGGTCGTTGTTATTTTTACAGTCACTGAACTGTATCTGAAGGACCTCATGGTCTCTGCGGAGCGCTTTGTTCTCTCTGTCCAGGCCTGCAAAGATGTTTTGGTCGAGTTTCAATGCGTTCCATTAGGATCTCATTATGTCGACACAGTGTCTGGGTGTTTCTGCAGGAGACTTCATCTGGTGGTTGCAGGCTGTGCATCTAATTTTCTCAGCTTCTAAATGAGATTAAGAACGTGACGTCTGTTTCTGTTGTTTTTAATAAACAGTCCAGCCACCACGATTCACGTGTGTAGAGAGGTTTTACCTTTTAATACACTTGGAATATTTATTTACACGTCTGCAGTCAGATCTACAGAGGTCAGAGGTTCTGCAAGATGAAACTTTCTTATCGAGCGCACAATTAATACTTTTCTATTTATCCAAGCACTGACACGTCTTCGTAATGACTGCGTTAAGACGCAGCTTTGGCACCGTCTTATCTGAATGCTGCTGTGGATATTTTATCAACTCATGGTGAAGGGTATTATCCGGCTCAAGAGCTCTGGAAGATATTTATCTCCAGCTCAGCTCAGACCGATTCATACTTTCGTTGAAGGATGCTTCATCAATAACCCCAATAAATATCCAGACAGCGATCCAGTTTGTGAATTATGGTTAGGGGTAGTTTAGTTTCTGTATTGTCAGTGACTGTACCTGTAACATTTTATTTATTGCATAATTTAAAACATATTTGACATTATGATTGGTAAGTAAATCATATTTTGGTCCTTGTTATTTCTGTGTTCCAGTAAAACAGCTGCCACATAAGCATTGTTTCATCCTCCCAGTTCAGCTCTATATTGTATTATGCTGCACTATACATAACAGCTGAGTGTCAAAGCAGCTGCGTGCCACCCTGTACAGCTGTGAAAATAACAGGCCTCAGACTATACACTGTGTTTAACAGCAGATATGCTGAATATACTATATAATCACACAAGAACAGACACTGAGGAGTCCATTTGAACTGTCTCACTTTGACCTGACTCAGGGAAAGACGAAGCATTACATAAACTGACGCGGGTGAAGTTATTATACACAAACTTCCCTCAGACTCTCGTGGATCCCACAGTCTCAGACTACATGTCAGCTGCCAGCAGCAGAGGTCATCACCGCAGCTGGCCTTTGAGGAATTACATTTTTCTTTTTAACGACTTCCCCAGACGTCTTCACGTCATCGCAGCGCACCGTCGACGCTTGCAGTCAGAAATCCTACGTTTTTCCCATGAGCCTCTCTGTGCACGCTTCCTCGCTCACAGAGCTGACAGCTGCTTCGTTTTCTCAACACTTTCAGATACAAAAAGAATCTTCCCCCCTTCGCCAAGCGCTAACGCGCAGCCAAGCCTCATGTCAGTCAGTGTAACACGGGCTGATTAATGGTGAAAGATGCCTTCCTGTGCAGCTTTCCTTACCTTGTCGCCTGGGTGAGGTCTCATGACAGACACGCGGTCGTAACCTTTCCTCAAAAGCACCCACAGCGCGTCCAGTTTGCTCTGCGGGAACAGAGAAGAAACCAGAATCTTAACGTACATTTATTTGCACATTGTGCACCAGCTCGAGCTGCAATGACGCGATCGGATCGAATTCATTCAGCATTACACATGACAAACTGGACGGACTGGAAATGGACCCTTCATTCTTTTTAAAACAGCAAATACTTTGAGGATAAGGGCAGAAAATCCAGCTGCTTTTCTTCACTGAAACTGCTGGCTGTGCAGTCCTGCTCCCTGGAGGTCAGTCCAACAGTCTGGTTCCTATTAGCAATCCCCCACTGACTGGGAAGGCTTCGGAACGACTCCTTTAACCCCATGCTGGCCCCGGGAGGAAGGGACTGTGTGCCAGTAGTCACCTTACCATTATTACCTTAACACATCTCGTGCTTTTTTTCACTGCGGCGTTTTAATAATACCATTACTTACATATCCTGAGCCAGATTAACATGGAGTAATCTGTAGCAGATGTTGCACACATGCAAACAGCTGAAGAAAGCCTGTCCCTGCAGAGCTATTAAACATGAATGCTTTTATTAATTGAAAGTAAGCTGAGCTATAGTCACAGACTTGTTGAACAAATCCTCCACCAAAGTATATGACTGTATTTTTTGTCACTGAACATCTGCAGACCAAACTCCCTTTTCCTTTTGTAGGTGTTCTACCTTGATGGGTGAGTACCACTTGCGCGGCCCGTGGGGTTTGTGCATGCCGTTGTTGAGAACCCGCATTGGTGGCGCCACGTATTCCTGCTCGGGCATCTTCACTTTGGCGTTTTTGGCCTTTTCCAACTTCGCTCCTTCTTCGGTGGAGCCTTTCTCACCCCAGCGGACCTAATGACAGAGAGCATGGAGAGTCCAGAGGTTTGGAAGTGGTCTAAAAATCAATCAACTGTCCTTAATTAGAGATGGTAGTCGATACTTGAGATTTACCTCCATCCTTTTGATTCCCCCAACTCCTCTTCCTCCATAGTAGGAGGCATCTACGGTCGGCCATTTCTTCTTAGGGGCTTCAAAGTCTTCGTCATCCTGTGGGTGGCAGGAAGCCGGTTTTATGATGATAACTACAAATGTATATACACACCAAATGAACACATCAGAGCTACCTGCTACAAATCTCCGAGTAAATACCTCTCTGTCTGTCTGCCCTCCAAATCCGACCCAATTTGTTCCCTCTGGCCCGGCTGTCAGATGAAAGGAAATTACAAAGCCCAGTGGCCAAACTTGTAATGTTTCAGCTCTTTAATACACCCTGTCTGTCTCGTAATCTCCCAGGACGTCAGACAGAGGAAGCCATAATGAAGGCTGAAATTTGTCTTTGAGGTCAGGGTTGTCATGGTTATTGGAATAAATTCACCAGTTTAAATCCTCATTTTCAGTTTAACTGGAGCAAATAAACGAAGCTCGCCATGTTGCATAAATGTGTTTTAACGTCACGCGTTTGTTGGTCGAAGTGATGAGAGGCGATGTTATTAAGTCACATTCCAGGAAGATACGAATGATGAAGTGATTTGAAAAATACAAATTATGGTTTTGAAAACAAAACTGTCGAGAAAACCAAAGCACGAGAAGGGAAATCTGTAAAAATAAGTCGTGGATTTCATTGTTATTCTAAGAGGGCGTTAACCCACATCCCCTTTTGATGAATTACTCGCAGAGCTTTATGCCAGGGAGCGTGTGAATGACGGCGAGGTTTAAAAGAGTCAAAATAAACTACAATCTAAACTTCAGCAGCAGTTTAAATATCAAATAATGAGCTTCTTCTTCTTCTCCTACCGAACTCTCCTCTACGACCGGCGGTGGGGGCTCATGGATGATCTGTGGGAGGAAAAACAAGATCACATGAGAGGAGAAACAGGAAAAAGAGGAGGGAGAAGGTGACAACAAAACTCACAAACACGTGTATCAAAATAGATTTTTTTTATATAATCTGCATGTCAGGGTTTCGTGTTTTCCCGTGTGCAACACGATGGTTACGCAACAACACATGGCTGAGGAATTGTTTTTTTCCTCGGTGAGCCTCTACGACTTTACAAGAGCGATGCACTGACCTAGAAATCTGTTATCCAGATTTTTTTGTTGATTAGGGGAAGAAGAAGAGTAACAAGCTCATAAATACTGAATTATTTGCTCTAATGGAGTTAAGTTATCCATAAAGTTTTATTGAACTTATACTTTTTGTTTGTCCTTTTTCAGGATGCTCACTTCTATCCATCGCCAGCTCCATTTTCTCCATTTTCTCGAGTGTGCTGCACAGCTGCTGCACTGCATGATCGCACATAGACAGAACGTGCAGTTTAGTCTATACCTGTGTGTCTTTTCCCCCTCGTATGTATGTATGTATGCCGCCACATGAGCCGTCAGTGTGTTATTTCACCAGACGCTTTCTTTTCTACGTTAAACGCGCTTGGCAAATTAAGTGATTCTGATTCTTATTTGTCATTTTCCTCTGTGCTTCTCCAAATCCTGGAACACAAAATGAAATCCCCATGGTAACCCAGCATCGCTTTTCCTAAACACACTCTCTGCAACTTTTAATGGACAAGAACAGAAAAAAAAAAGTAAAGTAAAGGGAGGGATAGCCATGTTGTAAAAGCTGACATCTCTCTCTGGCAATTCTCAACTTTCCTGTTTCCAGCGCTGGAAACATTGGAGAGCATTTCGAGGCTCTTCGTTTTTAAAAAAGGGAGAAATACAGATTTTGACAAGGAGTGGTTGGTAACGACGGTTTGTTGAAATGTCGTGATGCTGGCAGTTTGACCGATGTACAAATTAACGCCACATATGTGTTTTTCCTCTCTATCCACGTTCTTCTGATTTATTTTGCTTCTAAAACACAAACATTTGACTCTTTTCAACCCGCCAGCTGGACTTTTGAATTACTCAGAAATACTCGAGAGCTGACTCTTTTCGATTTTATGTATTCCAGTGAATACTGAGAAGGTACTGAGGAGTTAGACTCAGAGGTCGCCTGCTGTGACCTCTGGAAACACAAATTATTTCAACAGCAGTGCAATTACTTCAACACACAATCACCCTGTTGGCCTTGACCTCTCTTCTGGTTGTGAACTAAATTCAGCTGTAGGGATCCAAATGGACCACATGCCCCTCATTGACTCCTAGGCCCCTAAACCTTCTCCACATTGGAATGTTGTTTAGGTTAATAAGATGCCTTGGGGTTCATCAGGCAGCGAGACAGACGTGGTCTTGTCGTCCACAATAAGCGATACTGCTGCACTCCGAGAGTGTTTGAATTTGTGAGTAAAGCAGTGCGCGTGCATCTTATTATTGCATTTAAAATAAAAACTCACCACAGTGCAGCAGAGAGGCCAGAACCACCAGAGGAGAGCCAAGACCAGGAGCAGCATCAGGATGAGGAGAGCTATGGCCAGGATGGTCCCATCAGACTGTGACAGAGACAGACACGTCAACACAGACACGTCTGAATGCGTGGAGCACTAAAATGATGTAAACCATCATTCTCTTTTGGGTTTCATCTTCCGTGGAATTGAAATACTTTAATCATCCAGTCATTCAGGCGTCTTGAAACAATAAAATGTCGAAGCTGATACGTTATGTCGCACTCACGCAGCCCACGGTGGTGATGGTGACCGAACTGGAGATGAAACTGAGACCTTCGTTCATGCTGACGTAAAGGTTCGCTGCCCTGGAAAAGAAAGAAAGATGGATCTCACTGATGTGTCGGGCAGAGGGCGTCACATGAAACCTGACATTTATTGAAATAAATAACAGGACTTACATCCCCTCATCTTGAAGTATCGGTGCAGGGCAGAGGAGATATGTATCTTCCACGATCAGTGGCTTCACCACTAGAGAAGAAGAAGAAGGAAAGAGGCTGACACACAGAGATCCAACCCAGTACGACCTGAACCACCTTCTAGATGATCTCATTGTTTAGCCTGATTACAGTCAGTTCATTTCAGCTGAATAATGAATAACTCGATTAACAAAGCGTCTGCGAGGAGCGTCCTGTACTGTCTGAAAACGTCTGCTCAGAAACACCAAAACAATCTCACCAGGATTCTGTTTTTCAAGGCAAGCCTCCTCGTCCAGCTGGCTTTTAGGAAAGCAGCTCCAACGAGCATCGTCGCCCAATCCTGTGTGTTTATCCTGGCAGGGGGAGAGCATACCCCAGAACTGAGGATATCAACAGACCCGCATGGGTCGAGGCCGCTTTTCTCTATGAACGCCATGCAGGAGGGGATAGGATGGGAGGGGAGCGGAACAACGCTGCCAAAAACAGCTCAGCGCAAAATGCGAACTGGCCCAGATTTAATCCACCGGTCAGAGTTCATCTCTGCACCCACCTCACGCTCAGAGTGGCCTCGCGCTATCAAAGCATGACTCAAAGGACCGAGAGCTTTTGCAAATGACAAATTACAGCGAGATCCAGTAAAGATTTCCACTGCTTAACGGATGAAGATGCTGGTAAACATCCCGATTCCATGTCATGTCATGATGTTTTACTGGACTGCTTATCCCAGAGAGAGGTCATGTTTTATTGAGTGGTGCAGACAAGTACCCGGAGTTTAACTTTAACCAGTGCTTTGGAAATTTCTCAAGATGATAGTAGATGTGCAGACTGAGACGGACTGTCTGCACGGTCTGTTTGTGATAGTTTGTGTGCAGCTTTGAGTGGCTGAAGAGGTTCTTGAATTTATTAGATTTAACTAAAGTTATATTGTAATTGCTTCCTCTGAATGCACTGTGAGCATGTGGTGCGCAATCTGTGCACTGTAAACTTCTTGTTTACGTAGCAGAAGGGAAGGGACCAATGACATTGTGAAAATGGTGGCAGAGGAAGCTGAATCTGTTGCAGTGGATACAGAAATATACAAATTGTACATTTGTACATTTTATATTTATATCTTGGCATCAAATGTTGCCTTCCCATCTTACTCCAAGATATATTCTCCAAATTGTTGAACTACTTCTTTAAAGTCTTATTCTCACAGTTCAGTGTCGTCCATGCTTCTATAGTCGCAACATCTGTCACGATGGATAGCACAGGACAGGACCTGCCAAAACCCCAGCGGGCTCGACTGTATCTGCTGCTACTTTTTCCTGGAGACACAAATTCAAACATCGATTCATCTGCTCGACACATGCAAGTACATATGTCCTTTTTAAAAAAAAAACGTTTCGACATATCTGTGAAGTATGCAGAGAACTGGAGCGGAGAAGAGAAACGGTTTTCCTTATAGTCCACTGCATATTCATCTCCAGGCGAGCTCACTGCGGCTTCGTTATTTTCATTGAAGGTTTGCCCCTGATGCGAAGCAAACAAGTTCCAGAGGATTTGTGCGTAAACAATTCTGGAGAAGCGAACGTATCTGGAGGAGAAGTGCGCAAGTATGATGGGATTGACATAAGGAGATAATTTAACTCAAATGGTTTCCACGCTGGCAGGAAGTTGGATGCTGTGTCACAGCTTCGATTCTGAGGAATTGTTAATGTCCTAATGCTTAGAGGACGTGTTGCAAGAATTTGATTTAGAGAGAAGATGCCTGTGTTGCAACCACCGTTAAAATGACCAAAAAAGAGAGCAGAAAGGATGGTTAACCATCATTCATCAAACTCTGATAGAAGAAACCTCAAAGAGCAGCAATAAGACATTCCTCCATCAGCGTATGGATGATTGAGACGTGGAGATGCATTGCTTCTCCCTCAGGGGAGCTGATATTTTGTTTGTGCTTCAGTTCTGGTGAATATCATGCTTTGTAATTAGACCAGCAGACCCCTGCAGTTACCGTGGTGTGCCATGCAGGAAGTGGTTTTAACAACTATTCCAGTAAGCCACCAGTAAAGACCGTGTGGGGGGGGGGGGCTGCCTTTCTTTTCCTCGCTCTGCCTCGTGTGTGGTGCTCGTTCTGCTTTATCTTTTTTATTCTCTGGCTGCTTTCCAGGCCGTAAAATTACCTAATGTGCGTGGATGGTACCAGTAACACCAGCACGGCTGCGTGTTTGATCCCAGCAGATTCCAGCTGACTTTATGTTTGACTTTCAGGAAGTTCAGCGAGGTGTCATTTTTACAACTTGTCTGTTTACTCCAGCAGTTTTAGTTGTTAATGAACATGATCGGCTTTGAGTCAGTGCATGCTCAGTGGGGAGGAGATGCTCTCTTACTCTTCGTGAGGGTGTCGTTGATGCGGAAGCTGCACAGAACCTTGTCGACGTTGCGGGCGTGGAGGAAGCCGTTTCCTCTCACCACCACTTGGAAGGACTCTGAATGAGGAGAGGAGAGACACAAATCAAGAATTTCAAATAAAAAGCAAAGTCTGACTTGTGGTTTAAAGTAACAGTCAAACATCTCAAAGGGATTTGGTTGTCAGAAGTGCACACAGCAGATGATGTATTCGAAGTCGGTTACATACGATGGATTTCCATCCGCACTGTGTCTGTGATTGGTGTTGACAGTTTGCTGCGGTTTCCTTCCAGATACGTCTAGTGAGAGTGTTCTGTCATTGAGTCATCCGACAGCGTTTGACGTCTCTAATCTAGTGTGATTGAACTTACAGTAGGTGATGTCACTACTGTATGTTAGATAATGTAATCCTTATGTCTTTGTCTGCTCGTAACTCTTTGGTAAATATTTGTCCGTGTGCAGCCAAGATGATATTTGGTCATTTTCTCTCGTCTTATTCAAACGTGCTTCATTACGTTCTTCATCTTGAGTTTTAAAGGGGCTATATTATATATTAAAGTGCTGATTGCAACCCCGTCACCTCACGCTCTTCTTCCCAGTGTGAAGGAGAAACTATGTTGGCTTCTAGTTTGTCTGAAACTTGATTTAACGTGGCATCTGTAGATATTAAAGGCTTATTCCAAGACAACACAAATTATACACTACTGAAAACATCATTAATATGCCTCCTAAATCTTACAAATCTAACAGATGGACCTTCCTTGTCTTACCTCCTGCACAGATACTAGAGGGCTCCGCCGCCAAGATCTCGATACAGGACTTCTTCAGGATCTAAGATGAACAGAAAGACATCACAAACCATAAACACACCAACAAGGATTAAAAATATCCTCTGCTTACAGATTCATCGCCATTTGAGGACAATATTTTGGTAGCCGTGACTTTTATGTGCCGCCTAATGAACCTTTTGCCACAGGGAAGTCTGGACCTGAAGTTTCCATTTGTTCTTTATTTATGCTCTGCAGATGTGTCTGCACTCGCTGCTCTCCAGGAACATACAAACTGTACGACCCCGAAGACGAAGAAGAAGGCTGATTCATGACCCGCTGCGCCGCACACATGAATATGAAGTAACATCTTTCAGTTCGCTTGTTAATGTGCTCCAGATGACAGCTGCGTGGCGTTTAACTGCTCCAACAAAACTCGTATCCTAGTGACAACAGATCTTTCGCGACAAACTTTTCATTTTTCACAAGCTAGATATAGAACAATCTAAAAAGTCACTGAGGTGGGTCTGAGGAGATTACAGCACACACTTTGAAGATGTTTGGCCAGACGTCGACGCTGCGATGATCAAAAGCAGGGAAGTCACAGTCGCAGCAGGTTTTCCTGGAATTTTGTCCCTGGCCAAACTCCACGGGTGGAATAACGTATCGTGCTTTAAACCTATTTAGTCGTGTTTCCTCTCTGGCCATCTGATCAGTGTGTTGACGGATTAAAGGAGAATTGATGGGAGAGATTGAAACATGACTCCCTTTTAAAGTGAGACGACTTCCTGTGAACCCTAAAAGACATGCAACATTTTCAGCCCTCGCCGGTGATATATATTCAAGGATTCAACGCTCACCGAGTCGATGACCCCTTGCAAGGCCTCGAATCCGTCATTCACAGGAAAGACATGGTCCTTGCTGTCTGCAATCTTTGCCAGCTAGAGAGAAACAAAGTTTGTAACATCCAAGCTTGCAGCATAATCGATTACAGATCAAAACAATATTATCTAATTTCCTTGTTTTGGAACACAAACTAAAAAAGATTCACACAAAATAAGAAGGAAAAAATTTTTTTTTGGACTCCCACTGTAATTATTAACCAACCAAACACAGAAATTGTTCACAGACGTTTGATTTTTCCTTTGCTGGGACTCTTCTACTTCAGTTTTGCAGGGAGGAGAAGTGACAAACCCGGCCCTGTGCGTAATGTAAAGCTACTTCACAAAATAAGAGCGTGATTTACAGAGCTTTGATTTAACAGCTTAGTATCCATTTCACTTCCTGAAGCTTAAACGTCACCAGACATTAAGGTAGAGACTAAAACGTGTAGAACGAAAACAAACCTGGGTCTCATTGAAGTCCTTCACCCCCACGCAGTAAACCGAGGCACCCAGACTTCGGGAGCGGTTGGCCTGTCAAGGTATGAGCAGATTCACAGCAAAAACAGGAAGAAGCTCAGCACCTGGATTCAATTACACCTCCTATATTCCACAACACCATCCAGCCATGTCTGGCCTCTAATACGATTGCACAAGAAGTTGGGCAAATCTGGCAACTGCTGGTAAATAACAATGTCACACAGATGACAAAGAGAACACACATGCCAAATAACCTGATTTCTAAATAATAATCCTTCTGAATTTTGACACCAAATGATAAAGTAAATCCATCTACTGGGAGCTTGAGGACTTAAAAACCTTTACCTGTTCCTGAATGGTCTAAAGAGCAAATAAATCATAAGACCTCTGTGTGCTTGTGTATAAATCTCACGCTCTGACCCCTTTTTTCCAGACTTGAGGAAGAGGATCAAAGTGGTCATATTTAAGGGGGTAGCTGTTTGATCTGGACCATCACGTGTTGGGTTTTTTTTCATCTGGTTATAATTTGCGTGACCTCTTTTCACCTCCCTCACCTCTCTCTCGGCGTAGAAGAAAAGATCCTCGTGCAGCTCTCCATCTGTCAGAGCTATGATGACGCTGGCAGTGCGATAACCTGCAGAAATTAAAGACGTTTGGTCAATTCCTGCTGCAGTTTTACACTCTTATCTTTTCCTGCTGTGTAAATAACCGTACAGCATTAATTTATTCACTTTGCAGAAGGTCTATCGGAGCGATTGCAGATAACGGTTTAATTTATTGTGATCTAAATTTACGATTCACATCCCATTTAGAAATAAAATGAAATCCAAACCACAGCTAGGTTTGTGTCACTTCTGACACTTTCAAATGAACTCAGAAACTTGCATTCGGGGTCATGAGGACCAAACAGTTTGTGAGGGAATATAGACATAGTTCTTTTTTTCATCACCTCACAACCCCTCAGAGCTGAATCCGTGAACCTTGTTAGTGCTACAGTTTATTTGCTGTTTTATTTTGTAGTTCCAGCCTGTTTGTGTCTTAACTTCACACACATACTCACCTTCAGTGTTTCCATAGTATATCTGCTCACTGGCCTGTGAAAGAAGAAAAGATGGGTTGAATCAGTAGATTCTGGTAGCATGCAGTGAATAAAATAACTCAATGTCATGCTTTAATACAACAGCTCCCTGCACCATGTGCTGTTTGTTCTGGAGCCAGAGCAGAGATAAAAACAGATGCCAGTTTGGAGTCGGGACATGCAGAAGCCGCTCACCCTCAGGATGCCCTCATGCATGAAGGTGTCTCCCCCGGGGAGTACCCTCTGGAGCTCCTCCAGACCTTTACGAATGCGCTCCCTGTGCAGACACACAGAAGACACTGTAATCCTCATTGTTGATAATCCAATCTAATTCAAATATTTGTCAGATTCGTTTGCGAGCACACACTTCTGACTAAAGCCAGACACTGGGTGGCGTGGTAAGGGAATAATAGTTTCCGTAAGGGCAGCAGAAAATATCGTCAATGTGTTACAGATGAATTAAGTGAAGCGGCATCGGTGTGCATGGGCTCAGGAAACTGTCACGAGATAGACGGGAAATTAGTCTCTTGCAGAATAAGATATGAGGGGAAACTGTGAAAAGATTTTGTGGCTGCTGAGGAAAGATTAGACATATAGGCTGCCCACAATGTGTCAAAAACTACACAGTGAATTACTTGTCCAGGCCGATGACACCATGGACAGATCACAGTGAAGGAAAGTATCTGTCTGGAATCTCTTTTTGGTCACAGAAATTCAGAAGGATCATAACTGTGTGTGACCTGTATCCAAATCTGGATTTACACTCAGTTCCTTTTAGTTGGATGAAAAGTGAAGTATTAAAAGCAGTTTTGAGGAGATCTGCACCAACCTGTCTTCTGTCAGGCTCATTAGGATCCTTCCCTCAGTGGAAAACACAATGAAGGACATCCGCAACTGTGGACTGAGGAGAGAGAGAGGAGAAAAATATTCTCTGTTAGATCGTTACTACTTACATGTTTTCCCACAGACGCTTGACGCAGTTATGTTTGTTTTCACCTGATGAATTTGTGAGCTAGATGTTCTACAAAGTAGTAGATTTCGGTCCAGTGATTCTGCACGCTCCCAGATCTGAGAATGGAAAAGACAAAAGAACGTGAGAATGCATATTTCGACTAGCGCCGTGCATCTAAAACCACATGACGTCTTCTCTGTAATTATGTAAAGTGTTGTCAAATTAACAATAGACTGTGGACTGGTTATGAGAAATGGGCCCCTGGGTACAGACGTATCAAAAGTTTCCCATTCTTACAAAGGAGCAACAACCCCAGACTAAAAGAGACACAAAATGACAACACTGCACAGCTCTTTGTAGTCACTCTGTGTATCTCTGTGGTTGCTTTCTGTTTTTTTGTAGTAGTGTAATAGTTTTTGTCCCTTTGTAGTCATTTTGTGCGTGCTTGTGGTGGTGTTGCGTCTCTTTATTGTAGTGTTGTGTCTCTTTGTAGTCACTTTGTGTATCATTGTGGCTGTGTTGTGTCTCTTTGTAGTCCCTTTGTGTATCATTGTGGCTGTGTTGTGTCTCTTTGTAGTCACTTTGTGTATCATTGTGGCTGTGTTGTGTTTCTTTGTAGTCACTTTGTGTATAATTGTGGCTGTGTTGTGTCTCTTTGTAGTCACTTTGTGTATCATTGTGGCTGTGTTGTGTTTCTTTGTAGTTGTTTTGTAGCCTGTAGGGTTAGAGCTGCATGTCTTTGTAGTCACTTTGCATATCTTTGTTGCTGTTTTTGCATGTCCTTGTTCCCATTCTGCATCTTTGTAGTAGTTTTGTGACAACATTGACAACACTGCACAGCTCTTTGTAGTCACTCTGTGTATCTCTGTGGTTGCTTTCTGTTTTTTTGTAGTAGTGTAATAGTTTTTGTCCCTTTGTAGTCATTTTGTGTGTGCTTGTGGTGGTGTTGCGTCTCTTTATTGTAGTGTTGTGTCTCTTTGTAGTCACTTTGTGTATCATTGTGGCTGTGTTGTGTTTCTTTGTAGTTGTTTTGTAGCCTGTAGGGGTAGAGCTGCATGTCTTTGTTGCCATTCTGCATCTTTCTAGTAGTTTTGTGACAACATTGACAACATTGTACAGCTCTTTGTAGTCCCTCTGTGTATCTTTGTGGTTGCTTTCTGTTTTTTGTAGTAATAGTAGTTTTTGTCCCTTTGTAGTCATTTTGTGTGTGCTTGTGGTGGTGTTGTGTCTCTTTGTAGTCACTCTGTGTATCATTGTGGCTGTTTTGTGTTTCTTTGTAGTCATTTTGTGTATCCTTGTGGCTGTTTTGTGTTTCTTTGTAGTCATTTTGTGTATCCTTGTGGCTGTTTTGTGTTTCTTTGTAGTCATTTTGTGTATGCTTGTGGCTGTTTTGTGTGTTATTGTAGTTGTTTTGTAGCCTGTAGGGTTAGAGCATATTTTTGTTGCTGTTTTTGCATGTCTTTGTAGTTATTTTGCATGTCTTTGTTCCCATTCTGCATCTTTGTAGTAGTTTTGTGTCTCAACTAGTCATTTTACATCTTTGCCCCAATCCCTCCTGGGCCCCTGGATCTCTGCCCAGTAGGTCAGTAATCCGTCTATGGAATAGATGTTTAAAGGGAAAAGGAGACCGGGGAGAGCCGACATGAGTAAATTCTCTGGCAGCACATCTGATTTACGCTGCGAAGTAGCAATGATGTAGTAGTTCTCAGATTACCGGTAACATCTTTATAATGTTGCAATTATATCAGTGGCGTCGGAGTAGCAATCAGCTCATGCAATCAGCTCAGAACTAGGTCAGCGTGGATGTTAACTGTTTTGCACTCTTTGCTAGGAGAGGAGGAACGTTCTCAGTTATTTATCATCTAATCTGACTCTAATTATCGATAGATAACAATAACTTTCAACTAAACTTTGTTTTTATAACTCCACACGTCCCCCTGCATCATTTCTGAAAACACCTACTGTATGTTTCCTTTGTTACCATGACACAAGTCCCAGCACAAAGCGCCCAGCCAACAGGCTGAAACACTGGAACATCTGGACGTAATGGAGAAAGGGCAGAGCAGACACTTGGAGAAGAGAGAAGAGAGAGGAGAAGGAAGATCAGGCAGATACTGCAAGAGGACAGTGAGGGCAGGTGGAGGACATCCCTGCTAGAAAGCAACGGAGCAATTTAAGATCCCACCTGGAGAAAAGACAGTAAAAAGAAAAGGGAAAGGAACAGCTAATGCACTGAGCTAAATGCTGTCAAATTAAACATGTAACATAAATCTGAGTTGTGGCTCACGCGAACAATTACTCTCTATTACACACTATTGCCTAATTTCCCCTCAGAGAAACAGCAGTGTGCCTGGAGCTGGCACTGACATGTACTGTAGGACAACTGGAAAATCCATCACCATCTCTGGAGGGAGAGCTACACGGAGAGGGTGATGGCAGAATGTAATCCTCCACTCCACTCCGATGATTAGAGTGATGGATGTTGTTGACCTACTTGTCAAACATTTTGGCAAAAAAAGGTTTTAAAAAAGCAGGTAGTTTTAGGTCAGATTCGCAAAACACAAATGTCTTAATGTAAGTATTCTGTTACAGTCCAAAGGCTACAGCCTGGGTGGGTTAATTGTCAGTGCCAGAGGGGCTGTGTGCATCTGCATCTGCAGCATAAAGTGCTTTCCTTACAAACCCAGACAGGAAAACTCAGCTAAACACAGGTGATGATGATGAGATCGCTTCATTCCTGTTCGAGCATAGAAATTAAACTCTTGCTTACAAATCCATCTTGTATATCCTCCTGATAAGAAATGAAAACACCCATACCATGCTTCATTAATATGTTACTGATATGATCAAGTAAGTGTTCGTTTGGTGGCTTTAATCAGGTGCCTGTATCGAAAATATTTAAAGGAAATGCAAAAAAAACAGGTTAGATAAACATAGTTTCTAAATCAAGACTCGTGTATCCAAAAAAGACTTTACAGAAAACATCCTGTGTTTATGCACTTGCTGAAAAACTGGCCCGCATGATCTGTCCTGTTGATGTCGATGAGCACAAAAACACAACACGCAGCTACAGAGCTGGTGATCTGTGCAGCCTGCAGATGACTGATGAACGGGGGCACCACCTAAAACTCCACTAACCATCTGCAGCTGTAGACATGATGCCAAGCTGAAGGTCTATCGGAGCAATGCATCAACTTTTGCATCAATCCATTTCCCTGCATGACATGACACCAGGGGGCGGAATCATAACAGAACTGGGAGTGACATCATGAAAACATTTTTGGCAGACGATGATGGGAGAAGCTCTAGAGCAATATAAGATAATGCTTATTAACTTCATGCATGAATATGTTTGCATGATGCATGAAGTAGTATGTGGCGATAGCTTTTTTTTTAAAGCCATCAGCAGAGGCAGGTGAAATATTCAAACATCTGAAATTCAAAGGTAATATATTGTCTCTCATAGATTTGAACACAAAAAGCATTTCACGTGTCATCACAAACCATCCTATTCTTTTGGAAATGTGTGTCAGGTAACTCACTTGTCCAAAACAAAGTAAAGATCAAAGCCTCCAAAGCATGAGGACGACCCAGCCTGCCTCCTGTCCTGGTTCGGTCCAGCATTACCAGCAGTAAAAACAACCAGGGCAGCACCAAACAGGACAACAGGAAACCAGGAGCTTCCACTCCAGCACGAAGGCATTATTCCAGTTGAAGGAAATCTCATACAGATGAGATGATGAATAAAAAAAAACAACTTAAAAAAAAAGGTTGATTTAAAATAATAAAAAAAAATAGTTGCAAAGTTAATCCTTGCAGATTCTTCTTTTTCAATCCTCCATGGGTGTCTTCAGCAAAACAAAACAATAATCCAGAGGAGAGCAGTGAGTGCAAGCAGAGCCCTGCAAAGCAAGAGTGCTGTAGGTTCTTTCTGCTGTTGGGACCTTCTCATCATGCACAGAGATGAGAAGAGCTCCACGACCTCCCACTCTTGCTGCTTTTTGTTAATCACAAGGCCATGCAACAGATCCTCAGACCCTGGGTTGCAAAACTCTCTCTCTCTCTCTCTCTCTCTCTCTCTCTCTCTCTCTCTCTCTCTCTCTCTCTGATGAAGACAGTACAGTAAAAAACACCAGCATCTCCTGACTTGTCCTGCCACCTGGTGGTGATAAATAGCTGGTGGCTGCTTTTGAACCATTTGTAATTATAAACTGAGTGACCCCGAATCCTGTGAAACAATCCATGACTGCACTGCACTGCCTCTGTGAAGCGTATTGTGTTCAGTTTTTGGAGAAACTGTGTCAAAATGTGCTGACTCATCTCTCTCTGTTGGCTTGTTGTGTTGGATTATTGGGAGTATTCATCACATGTACAGACATGGAGGCCAGAAAATTACAAAACTAGATCTCAGTGGATAAAACATGTTGAGATTTATTTGGTACATATGCACAACAAGCAAACAAAGTGACGACTGATTATATGTTGGGAACAAACAAAATAAAAACTGTTTGATTTAAGAAACGAATTAGACATCTGTGGTTCATATACAGAAAATTATGGGTTGTACACAAAAGGTTGATGGTTATATCTACTCAAAAAAATATACCAATGTCTGTCTGGTTGTAACGGTTATACTCCGTTTATCTTAATTGGTTCCATGTCATTACTAACTCTCTCGTCATTTCAGATCCCACCTTTAAGCAGGTAGACACCTCCCTTGTGTCCTGGATTGTTATAGCTACCTGACTGGCAGACCACTATGGGGTGCCGTTTGTAAAGCGTCTCGCTCTGAAAATAACAGCAACATTTTGTCACATTTAGCTAAAAACAATGTTTAAAAAACTGGTTTGCATTTTTGAAAGTCACTTTTTTTTTGCACATTTAGAACAATATTTGTGAACTTAGAGATATTTTAAATATTTAAATCCAAATGTTAAATGTAAAATCTAAATGCTAAATCTAAATCTAAATGTTAAATATAAACCTAAAACTAAATGTTAAATCTAAATCTAAATGTTAAATATAAACCTAAATTTAAATGTTAAATCTAAATCTAAATCTAAATGTTAAAGCTAAATGTTAAATATATATCTAAATGTTAAATCTAAATCTAAATGTTGAAGCTAAATGTTAAATATAAATCTAAATGTTAAATATAAACCTAAATATAAATGTTAAATATAAATCTAAATCTAAATGTTGAAGCTAAATGTTAAATCTAAATCTAAATGTTAAATATAAACCTAAATCTAAATGTTAAATATAAATATAAATATAAATGTTGAAGCTAAATGTTAAATCTAAATCTAAATGTTAAATATAAACCTAAATCTAAATGTTAAATATAAATATAAATATAAATGTTGAAGCTAAATGTTAAATATATATCTAAATGTTAAATCTAAATCTAAATGTTGAAGCTAAATGTTAAATCTAAATCTAAATGTTGAACCTAAATGTTTCGGGTGAAACTAAATATTTAGCTAAAATGCAAATTCAAATGACGGTAACCGAAAGTGCCAAAATAAAAGCTCGAGGAGGTCAGAGCGTGTTTATAGTGGCAAATAACGAATAAAACTTCTTATCCGGGGAAATGGACTCTTGGACATGGGATAATCCATGTCCATCACAAATGTTGTTCTAAATGTGCAAAAAAGTGACTCTCAAAAATTCAAACCAGTTTTTTAAACATTGTTTTTAGCTAAATGTGACAAAATGTTGCTGTTATTTTTAGAGCGAGGCGCTTTACAAACGGCACCCCATAGACCACAGTATGTACGTCTACAGCACTTTGTGTCAGACAGTCAGACTGTCCTGTCTCCTTTTCTATTCACCCTGTACACCACAGACTTCAGCTACTGCACAGAGTCCTGCCATCTTCAGAGGTATTCTGATGACTCTGCAATAGTAGGATGTATCAGCGGCGGAGAGGAGACCAAGTACAGGGCAACAGTGCAGAACTTTGTTACATAATGTGAGCTAAACCATCTACAGCTCAATGTGACAGGAGACCAAGGAGCTGGTAGTGGACCTGAGTAGGAAAAAAGCAGAGGTAACCCCTATCTCCTTTCAGGGGGGTCTAGGTGGACATTGTGGAGGAGTACAAGTACTTGGGAGTGTACTTGAACAACAAACTGGACTGGAATAAGAACACTGAAGCTGTTTGCAAAAAGGGTCAGAGCCGCCTCTATTTCCTGAGGAGGTTGAGATCTTTTAACATCTGTGGGACGATGCTGAAGATGTTCTACGAGTCAGTGATGGCCAGCGCTATCTTCTTTGCCATTGCGTGCTGGGACAGCGGTTTGTAGGTAGCTGAAGCCAACAGGATTAACAGACTTGTCCGTGCTGTTGTGGGGGTACAGATGGACTCGCTGACTGTGGTGTCGGAAAGGAGGATGCCGTCTAAGGTGCAGGATATCTTGGACAATGACTCCCACCCAGTCCATGAGCTGCTGGACAGACTCAGGAGCAGCTTCAGTCAGAGACTGCTGGTACCAAGACGCTCCACAGAGAGACACAACGAGTCTTTCCTACCTGTGAGCATCAGCCTGTACAACCCCTCACTAAAATCTATCTAAACTCTGTATAAGGCTTTGAGTTACATATTGCACAGTTCACTGCTACTTGGTTTTTAATCTACTGTTACTGGTTCTATTTAACTGTTATTTATACATGTGTATATATTGTTTAAAATAGGATATTCTTTAGGGTATATTGTTAAAGTTTTGTTTTCTTACTACTGTTTTCTTGCTATCACTTACATTTGGAAGCTGCGATAACAAAATCAATTTTCCTACGGGGATTAATAAAGTACTTCTGATTCTGATTCTGATTTCTTCCATGCAATCAGCTCATTTCCCTCACCTGGTTTTCTCCGCCCATCTCCTCACCTGCAGTCCATTTGCTCATTAGCCCCTCAGTCTATATATACTAGTCCATTTCCTTCTGGTCCCGGCCAGATTGTTCTGTTACGTTTGCTGGTACTGGCAAGGAGAACCCAAAAGTGTTGAAGCTCCTTGCGTGTGGGTGGAGGGTGGACAGTAACTGTCAGTAACTGTCTTGGCCGGGTCCATCCGGATGTTGCCAGCGTTGATGATGAAACCCGAAAAAGATACTGTGAAACTCACATTTCTCTGCTTTAACAAAGAGCTGGTTCTCCAAGAGCCTCTGGAGGACTTGACGGATGTACCTGGGAGGAGGTCCTGAAGAACGCTTTTAGGTTCTCTTTGCCAGTACCAGCAAACATGACACTGGTGTGTGTGTGTGTGTGTGTATTCTGTAGTAAAGTAGTAAAGTTCATTTACCAACTTATGATATTGTAGAAATGATGAAACCCTCAAATGTGATAGGATGACTTTTAAAAATGTCCATGTTCCCTGAATGTATTATTTGTTATAAAACATTGTATGTTAATATCTGTTTATTATTTTACCTTCAAAAATAAAAACAATCATAGCAAGACACCATAGTACGCATGTATTTTTATATGTAATGCAACAGCTGTACGAGTGTTTGCTCCATCAGATTTTGGGGTTGACAATCTTGCCCATGAAGAGGATGTCTTCTGTGTTGCGTTCAATGATCATGACCATGAATGGACGATCGAACTTCAAGACATGACGGATGGACCAACCTACGATCTCCATGATGGTGGTCGCCTCTGCCCACACAGATCACTGCTGACAAGATCCAGATACCCAGGGCTGCATGCATCATTGCAGACTACGACAAAAGTTCAAAAGTGCAGGAATGTTTATTTGGGTTACACAATGTTTGCTATTGCAAATATTGATTTTCTTATAGCTTACAATAAATGTGTCGCTTCAAAGCCCCTGAAAGTCTTTTTCCAACTATGAGCGACAGTCTCCTGCTTTAACAAACCATTCATGCCAACATTGGGACAGTTACATTTAAAAAAATTACATGTAAAGGTGTTTTTTAGTTGATTTTTGCATTTTAAGTTGAGACTATTTAATGTCTTTTGTTTTTATTTTTAATTTACTGAAATTACAACAACACATCGATTGAGGCTCCAAAGGAGGATAAGAGGAGAACATTCACACTTCTGATTAAAGAATTTCAAATTCGAGTGTGCACAGTTACATCTCAAACAACAAACACTAGTTGCTAAAACAGTTCATCTGATTCTTACCTTCTGGTTCAGTGTCTGTCCAGGGAACCATAGACTGTACAGAGAAGATGCTCCTTTATATAAGACTGATCAGAGCAACCAAACTTTGGCTTTGTTTGTTCTCTGTCTCAACTTTGTATTCCCGAAAGCCTTGGTCACACTTCTGCATGGCTGATGACGGCTTTGCCAGTAAAGAAAGGTCTTTCCAATTCAAACACTGCTAGATCAGGTGAGCTCAGGTCAATTAACTCTTTCTGAGCAGGGGGTTTGGATATATCCGACATTGCTTCCTAAAGTTTTTAAGGAAACTTCCAGTCCAAAAAAATCAAGAAACAAACATAAAAAAGGTACTGTGACTTGTAGATGATTTCCTAGAGAGGTGTCTCGAAACACTGCGTCGAAATGGGCACGACACCGAAGAAGTTTAGGAGTACTACTTTTCTACCAAATGAACTCTGATTCTTGAACTGGTTCTGTTCAGGGTTCAAGAGCAACAAAATATCTTCCTAATACGAATAAACCTGCCTCCTGCGTAACTGTACGTAGTTGAACAGAGTCGGTCTGTGCTGCTGGATTTTAACCTCTGTCCAAATGGTCGACCTTGGAAAGACAAATCGCTGATTATCTGTTATAATAATTTCTTGAGTTTAGTCACCACCGACATCTTCATCCATCCATCCATCCATCCATCCATCCATCCATCATCCCTTCAATCAGTCACAAGATAAATCTGAGAGGTCATGACCTGATTAATGGGAGAAAATCTGAATTAATTACTTTTATTTGCGACCACAAATAATTATTATTTGGATCATTTGAAGAGTTTGATTAATGTAGTGAAGAAAAAAGTACAACGTGTCGCTTTGTAGGTTATAAAGTTCACTGAAACTAAACTGATCTCCACATTTTTGAATAATAAAAGCTGCACTGAAACCAGCAAAGCCACCGTGGAAAGTATCTGAAATTAAACTGGAATTTAAACATCAAATTTAATGGACTCTGACTCTGATTGTACTGTACTTGAATGTACAGTATACATTGTAGTAATACACTATAATGTGAAGTACTTTACCTTTTATAGAAAATACCATCAATTGAATACGTGTTATAATAAAGTACAATAATGTAGTCCCACCCCTCATATGACTGGTTAAAACACTCAGTCAAAGAGGAGAGTGAATAAAAAATGTGACGGGACAACTTTAAAAAAAATCTCCACATTCCTTGAAATTATTGTATTTGTCATAAAACATTATCTGTTATATCAATATCTGTTGATTATTATTATTTCACCTTCAAAAACTAAAATAAAAACAATCAATCATAGGAAGAGACCACAGCACAAATGTTTTTGTCATTTTTATTTTATACGTGATGCAACAGCTGTACAAGTGTTTGCTCCATCAGATTTTGGGGTTGACAATCTTGCCCATGAAGAGGATGTCTTCTGTGTTGCGTTCAATGATCATGACCATGAATGGACGATCGAACTTCAAGACAGGGACATGGCGGAAGGACATAAGTGTGATGCCGATGCCTGTAGCAGCTGCAGCGGTGGCTCCGGCCTCGTCCACATCCAGGGTAGCTTGGTGAACAACCTAAGGAGCGATGGAGGCAGAGTGAGACAGACGGTGGACCGAATACAGGGAAGGAAATATGTGTGCAAAAACCATCTTTACCTCTGAGACTGTCAGTTTTTGATCCTGCGCAATGCCGCTCAAATCTGCACGTTCAGTAAACATGTCTGTCATCCCCATTGCAGTCAACACATCATTCAGTGTGTAGGAAGTCTTGATGGAGAACTTTGGAATATATACGTCGTACATCCTGAAAGAAAAGTGAGACAGTGATTGACCTGACAGGACAAAGATGAATAGTTTATGTTAGACAACAAGAATTTAGATTCTAACCAACCTGGACTTCATCCACTTCAACCATCTGGTGACATGACTCGGGCAAATTGCTTTCTCCAGTGTTGCCATGTCGTCAGGCAACATCAGCAGCATGGAGTAGGAGCTGTTGAAGGGGAGGTGGAGGACCGATGTGTTGATCGCCTGGTCGTAATAGATATCAAATCTCTTCTCCTTATTCATCATCTGGACTTGAACCTGAAAAATTTTAACATGAAGTCCCCTCAATGTGAAAAGACACACAGTATGAAAGATGAAGAATGATGCATAATAATGAATAAATGAATAAACTTTGAACCTTGGTGTTCTCGTCCACTGTGAATGTGTCCTCCTTGGTGAGCTTGGGTTCAAATGGAGTCGCCCACTTTCCTGTTTGACGAGGATGAGCAGAATTAAAACTTAAAACTTTCTGAGCCAACAAACCAAACAATCCTCACGTGTACCTTTGTAGTAGATGTAGCTGATGAGATACATGACTGTCATTGGATCCGGGTCCTTGACCAGCTCTTCTATCTTCCCATTGGTCTTCCCTTTCACGTACTCGTTGATGGTATTGGCACTGTCTGCAGCATTGGCAAAGTCAACGGTGAACCCATCTGCATGGTAGGACTGCTTCAAGGTTTCCAGGAACTCAGGCCGGGGCTTGAAGTTGTCGTCCACGAACACAGCGGTGCCTTCACTGGTGTCTTCTCCAGATGTCTTGTTTGCCTTTTCGAGGAGAGCGTGAAAGGCCTGATTTACATCTGCCTGTGTCAGTAGGGTGCTGTTGAAACCCAGACCACTGAAAATCTGCTTGTGGGTCTCCTCCCGTGCTCCTACGGACAAAGTAGCCAAGGCAACAGACACACTTGATGGGGAGAAGAAGATATTCTTGCCTTGCGAGTCAGCATGAGCTGCTAGCTGGCTGTACAGACGGTAGGCAAACTCTCTGTTCGCTGCAGCCACCAGTGAGACGCTGTTGGCACTGTTGTCGAGTGCAGTGTCTTGATCTCCATGATGGTGGTCGCCTCTCCCCACACAGATCACTGCTGACAAGATCCAGATACCCAGGGCTGCATGCATCATTGCAGACTACGACAAAAGTTCAAAAGTGCAGGAATGTTTATTTGGGTTACACAATGTTTGCTATTGCAAATATCGATTTTCTTATAGCTTACAATAAATGTGTCGCTTTAAAGCCCCTGAAAGTCTTTTTCCAACTATGAGTGACACGCTCCTGCACAAAACATTTCATGCCAACATTGGGACACTTTTGGTTGTTACAGGTTTCATTTCTTTTCTTTTTTTCCGAGCCCTTCTTGTTGGTTTTGTGTGGGCCAAAATCATGGTTTGAAATCACAGCAACACATTAATTGAGGCTCCAAAATGTGGATAATGAGTCCATTCACATGTCTGGTTGAAGAATTTCAAATTTGTGTTTGCATCGTTACATCTCAAACTCAAAAAAGTCAAATGACAAACTAAGTGCTGGCAGATCAGTTCATCTGATTCTTACCTTCTGGTTCAGTGTCTGTCCAGGAAAGCACAGACTGTGCAGAGGGAGATGCTCCTTTATATGAGACCGATCAGAGCAACCGAACTTTGGCTTTGTTTGTTCTCTGGCTGAACTTTGTATTTGCTCCCCTGCTGTGTTTGTTCAGCCTCTGCATTCGTCCAGTGAACTGACGAACAAATGTTCCCCACAGATTTTGACTTTGTCCTCTGAGCTGAAATATTAAATTAAGATTTTGCTGGAATGTTATTTAGACTAAGTTTTTGAATTTCCTGAAATATTCTCGTTTCAACATCAGCCTGATACGTCGTGTGTGGATCAGGAGTACAACTTTTCTACCTCCTGCTTAACTGTCTGTAGTTAAACAGAGTCGGTCCATGCTGCTGGATTTTAACCTCTGTCCAAATGGTCGTCCTTGGAAAGACAAATGTTTTCTGCGGCGGTACACGTTGGTTTGTTTGAAAGTCTGAGAAAGACTCAGTCTTAAGTGGTGTCTTGTATTATATTGAGGCTGTATGAAGCCTACAGAGGCCTGTGTTACGCTCTTACATCAAAATAAGTCAATTTAAAGACCTGAATGTTGGTGAGCAGATGTAAGGAGTGTGCGTCCATGCAGCCACTATCTGTATAGAGCTAAATATTTGACTTGAGAGGAAAAAATGATCACAGGTTAAAAAATATACTGACATTTAATTATTTCTCTGCTGTTTTCTCACTTGTAATAATGTTTTTGTGTTTTTAAAGTCAGGCAAAGATTCCTATTTGGTCTTAGAAACATGCATTACATCTGAAACTGTACAGTTGTGCTCCATTTAAACAGAAACTTACCAGCACATAAATGAACACATATGACAGAAGTTTGGGTTTTTTTTTCATGCAAAGCTTGTGATCTTATTTTTATTTATTTATTTTTTTCTAATCATATAAAACCATCCCCTGAAATATGGCACTCCTTTTTTTTTTCTCTAAATCAACACATCAGCAATGATTGAAAAAAAAAGAAGACTTACACAAGAGAAACAGATTGTGGTGCAAATCTGGATTTGATTTAAACATTAGACAGAAAAGACAAAAAGAACATAGTTTAACAGCTTTTCAAGTAAACCGCTGTAACAACAGTAAATTCCTATAGTGAAATACATGGCGTTCAAATGTAGGTCTGATTCTAGGTCCACAATTAGGAAGCAATTTCATCCAAAAGATGGAATAACGGGGACAGCAATCTTTGGGGGGTTTTCACTAATCTGCTACGGCGTCGGCCCAATTTTCCAGCTCGGAGATGTCGTGACTGTACTGAGGGCTCGTCTGACATAACAGTGCATGCAGGGCGCGGGAGCACAATCAAGAAAAAAATAAAAAGGGAGGGGAAGCATTGCACCTATTCCTGCAAACATGTGGAGGAGTAACGGGCAACTAAGTGCATGGCCTCTATCGGGGCGGGAAAGGGGGCAACATCGTGATCGTGCAATGGACCGTGAAATGTATTAGTAGACAGGTAACCGAGTGCAATGCGTATTAGTAGGATCAGACCTTAACCGACCCACGATCCTGAGGGACAGCATGACGAGAGTGTGTATCACAGGTTTCAAAACAGCTGCAACGTGGTGTGCTAAATAAATTCATCTTCCAGTGACTTCCAGCTCGTCATGCTGGCAAAGACGTGACAAGAGAGTGTCAGTACAGTCACTCACCGAGGCTGAGAGTCACCTATGATATGTACAACCATCAGTCGGCACGTCCAACACCACCGTAATCACGTACACCAGCATAATTAGGCTTTGAAATGGTCTGTTCCATGTTACAGTAGTTGCTCTGTCTTGTTCTTGGGTCCGTCCCACTTAGTTCAGGACATTTTACACCATAGTGGTGGAAGGGGAGGGGAAAAACCAAACAAAAAAACTTAACACAGCTCCAAGGAACAAGACTTAGACCCTCATTGTGTCCATGGAAGATCTGGAAAGAAGAAAAACAGCAAGACTTAGTGACCCACAAACCAATAAATAAGTCCAGTTCAGAAGGCTTTCTTCTCCAGCTGGTCCAGAATGGCCTGGATCCTCTGTACGGCCTCCTTTCGGGCTTGCCGGACGTTCTCCTGTCCCTGAGTCTCCACAGAGTCCAGCACCAGCAGCTCTTTGGTCAGCAGTTCCTCCAGACAACGGTAACTCTTGTCTGTCTTTTTGCCAACAAACTCGTCAACATCTTCCTGAAGCAGTAGCACCCTGGACATGACCTGTTGGACCCTAGCTAGGCCGGGGTTATTGCTCAGAGGCTGAGGTCCGGCCTGGCCTGGATGAGGAACTTGGACCGGGGCCGAGGGCGGGGGTTCGCCTTGCGAAGGGTTGGGCTCACCTCTCCCGGTTTTGTTGTACATTTGAGGGGGTGAACTAATTTCGGCAGGCTTTCCGTTGGGGGCATTCAGAGGTGGATTCGGTCTGGGTTTAGGTCCCACTTGTGGGGCTCGTTGGTGCTGCTGGTCCTGCAGAAACACAAAAGACTGTGTGAGCACATCACTTCAAATCAGATCAAAACATGTGTGACTGTATTTGTCTGTGTTTATGTCTTCGACCTTGGGTTGGTAAGGTGGTGGAGCGCCAGTCCCGGTCCCCGGCCATGCTGGAGGGTGCGCCGGACGGACGTAGTGGTTTTGTGGCGGCTGCTGGCCTGGCTGCCACTGCTGCTGCGAGGAGCCATACGCCCCGGAGTGTGCCCACGCGTCGGCCTGGGCGCTCGGGTGATGAGGCTGTCCAGTCGGGTACGGGGGATTCGGAGGCATTGCGTGACCACTTTCATTGTAGTGAGGGTACGGGCCGGCGGGATATCCTGGACCCTGAGAGCAGAGGCAGCACAGATATCCACTTTGTTTTCGGGGTGTGAAAGCAATGAGAGAAAAACCAAGTTATCGGGAACTCACGCCTTGACAGTGTGGACCAGGATAGTGATGTTGGTGCTGAGAGTGTGGCTGCCCGGACGGCCCGC
Source organism: Collichthys lucidus (assembly GCA_004119915.2). Taxonomy (NCBI): domain Eukaryota; kingdom Metazoa; phylum Chordata; class Actinopteri; family Sciaenidae; genus Collichthys; species Collichthys lucidus. Next base: position 31,934,397 of record CM014088.1, read on the forward strand.
TGTTCTGCTCAGCTGGACAGCCCTGGTTGGGATAAGGACCCGGAGCCGGTCTCTGAGGGTCGGCACAGTAGAACGGGTTGGATGGGTGGAAACCACTTGTGGAATATTGACCCTGCGGTGGGTTGTAGACACCGTGGCCATTCGGATAACCTGCAGGCATGACCTGAAAATAGAAAGCATTGACTCGTGTGTGCATACATAGATCGCGGGGTTACGTAACTGTTCCACGCTGCAGCTGACTGCATGTGAGCAAAAGGTGAAACCACTTAGGAGACTTAGGGTAGATTAACTCACCTGTGGATTGTACTGCGGCTGAACATCTGATCCCGCCGGATAGGTATTTGCATAGTGTCCTGTGGAGTGAGACTGGGGATACCAGTAGTGTGACGGGTAGCCTGGATACTGAGGGGCATCCTGTGAACACAAAACACAAATTATTCAAGAGCAATCTCACCAAGGTAACCGTGCAAACAACGGCACTGACTCATTTCCTACCTGCTGAACCAGTTCTGACCAAACCTTACACGTGTGCATGCTTCACTTTGGGCGGAAACACACATGCATCGAGGTAAAGGTCACACACACTCAGGGCAACAGCTGATCTCGCAATGTGAGCAGCAACTATTACATAATGCCCGTTAGCCGTGCAGCTTAGCATTGGGCAATAGCTCTGATATGACACGCAGCCAGCTGATGTGATGTTCACGTATGATGACAAACACAAAGCCAGAGACCCTTAGAGACGGGTCCCGATCACTCACCATGGTGTTAGTCCAGCTCCCGTTGTTATTTTCCGAGGTGGAGGGCCAGCCAGATTTCAGGTCCGACTGCATTTGATGATGATGCATCAAGCTGAGCGCGTCCGCAGCCGTGCTGTCATGCACACATCATCCAAAACACACAAAACCAGACCAACGTCACCAAGCTGAGGCAAAGTGTGTGTTTTTTTCTACACACACACAGACACACACACACACAACACACACTCATACACACACACACACACAAGCACACACTCGGAGAAGTGCGTGTGTGTGTGAGAGAGAGAGAGATCGCTTGATTGCAAACAGGAAATGATTGAATGACCCACCACGAGTTACCGCGTACTGTCACTTTAAGAAAGAGCTGGGGAGAAACGACAGACGTCTCACTCCAATTTTTTTTTTAACTTTATTGCTAAATACAATACAAACAAGCACATTCAAATACAATTACAAAAGTTGTTGCTCTCAGGACTGAGCGTAGAATTTCTTACATTTAAGAAGAATATAAATAAATATAAAGTAAAACAATATTTCTTATAGGGGATCAATCAAAAGTTAAAGTTGATAAACTGTCATAAGTTTTAAAGAATCAAAGTAAAGGTGCAGCTCTTTTAGAAAAATGTTTAAATGTGGGGTGTTTTAAAAAAAATACTAGTGCTAGATAAAAGTTAGATACAAATGCACTGTAACAGTTTTATTTTCATTGTCACAATTATATTTGTTGTTTTTAAATGGCAATGTAACCAAATCTAAGCCAATCAGAGGAAAGACAAAAGAAGAAGAGCTATTTAATCCCCTCAATGGGGAAATTCTTTTTTTCACTCAGTTTCTTATTTACATGCATTTTTTTAAAGCCCAAACAGACATACAGTACAAACACAAAGGCTCATAGACGTGCAGATGTGGAGAGAGATGGTGGAGTGATGGGCAGATATATATTATATATTATATATATATCCATGCTGGACTTGAACCGGCCACTCTCCGGTTCCCAAGCCAAGTCCCTATGGACTATGGACTGAACCTCATGTTCATTCTAACAACATGACTTATTATGAGTAATGCAAAGTCTGTTAACTTTCAAGTTTGAAACGTGCCACTCTTGCTCTTGTCTTTAACAAAAATCATTCAGAAAGTAATATCTTGTGTCACATCTACAGGTACATAACAACATAACACCAGCAGTTATAGTTTCTTAGAGGTTCAAATGCTTCGTTATGTCAGTATCTGACAATCCTAGCAGGCCGTGATTGGTCCCCCGGGCCGTACTTTGAACATCCCTGCTATATACAGACTGTCAGGCAGTCTGTATATAGCAGACTGCCTGACAGTCTGTATATAGCAGGGATGTACACAGACTGTCAGGCAGTCACAGCTTTCCTCTCATAGCAGCTTAGTATTGATATATAACAAATTTAGGGTTTGCCTTGATACAAATAAAGACTTAATTCTCCCAAAATAAAAAAATAAAATGTATTTATTATTTATTTATTTTATTTATTATTAACATTAAGGCTGTGATCGTCACAGATTTAAACTACAACACAACTGTTACTTTTATTATTGGTTTGCATTTGTCTTGTATTTTTTATATACGTACAATCAGGGTTTGCAGTGTTACATTTAAATGTTTCTTACTACCTGAAACATCAGTATTATTCTTACTAGTTTTTTTATTGTTTGCACATTAATTCTATGTATTTTTATTTATTTAAGTAAGTTGTCTCTCCCTCATAGTTTAATAGGGGAGCCCACCAAAACAGCTAGAAACGGCCTTGCTAGTATGACTACAAAAAGCATCGTGTCAACATACACGATCTTTGGTGGCGTACGTGCGTCATGTTGACGTCGTCAGGAAAAACGTCATAAAAAACATCCTGTTTTTTTTCTTCAATCATTTTTTATATTTTAATATTTTAAAATAAATGTCTGTATTTAGTGTTACGTTTATTTAAAGGTGTATCGTTAAATAACCGCTCGTAAAAAAAAAAAATAAAAATATTTTTAAATCGCATCGCAGCAGCTGAAGGGTTAAAGTCTGCCTGCAGAGGAAGTTTATCCGGGTTGCGTATAAATACGCTTCCTGTGTGCTCCTCTGAAAAAGAAACATATTTTGAAACATTCATGGCTTGACGGTTCGTAAAAACACGCGAAGACAGAAAAACAAACAAACAAACAAACAAACAAACGGCAGCAACAAGATGAATTATGTACCGGGCACCGCGAGCCTCATCGACGACATCGACAGTAAGTAAAGAGAGGAGGAGGAGGAGGAGGAGGAGGAGGAGAAGAGAGGAGGAGAGGAGTCCGCTCCTCTGAGAGAGTTTAGATGTAATGCAAAAAACATGTGATTAAGTGTGTGTGTGTGTGTGTGTGTGTGTGTGTGTGTGTGTGTGTGTGTGTGTGTGTGTGTGTGTGTGTGTGTGTGTGTGTGTGTGTGTGTGCTCTCTCTCTCTGCAGAAAAGCACCTGGTGCTGCTCCGTGATGGGAGAACACTGATCGGATTCCTCAGGAGCATTGATCAGTTCGGTATAACTCATTTTCATCATGTTTACTCACACATGCACCAGATAGAAAAGTTCATATTTTATTATTATAGTTTTCATTCTGATGTCTTTAACTCTCCTCCTCCTTCTCCTCCTCCTCCTCCTCCTCCTCCTCCGCAGCCAATTTAGTTTTTCATCAGACAGTTGAGCGCATCCACGTGGGGAAGAAATTTGGTGACATCCCGAGAGGAATCTTCATCGTGAGAGGAGAGAATGTGGTGCTGCTTGGAGAGATAGTAAGTGGGAATATCCTTGTTTTGTATGTCACACACACACATGTGCTCATTATTAGATAGATAGATAGATAGATAGATAGATAGATAGATAGATAGATAGATATACTTTATTAATCCCAAGCTGGGAAATTATAGTGCAGCAGCAGCATTACACACAGTGACAAGAGACAACATAAGAATAAAAATATACTATAAAAACAAACTATACATAATAAAATATCAAAATAGTAAATACGATAAAATAAAATATATTGTACAGAGGTATATACAGCAAATTGGCAGTGTAATTTGTGCAAAGTGGGGACTATTATTATTATTGTTATTATTTATATCATGGCCACTTTACTTCCAAGTACTCGTCTTGCATGTCTGTACACTTGTTATCGAATAGGCCGAAGGATACAGCTGTCTGTTTGTTGTATTTTCCCTTTTTATTCTATTCTGTAGTGTATGTTACACCTCCTGTGGGGTAAATTTATTTATAAGTATCTATATATATATATATAAGTCTAATGTAATTTATTATTTGTTCTTTATTCTAACAAAGATGCAGATGCATGTACGATGGGACGGTGAGATCCTCCCACACGGCTCACACGAGCTATGAACTTAGGAAATGTTTGAATGTGTCTGTTGTCTTCGTGTTAAATGGACTGAATGCTTTCACACTACATATCCCATGAACACGCTGATGGCACTGGCTGCCGTGCAAGGTTGTTGGGAGCACTTAGACATGCAGACTGTAGCTGACAATCCAACTGAAAAATGCAGCTTTGTCACAAGGTTAAAGTGATAGTTTGGGTTATTTTGCAGTGAGGATCCGTGTGTAAAAAGTCACATGTACGCTGTATTTAGATGATTTCTCTCTCTGTCCAACAGGAAACCGAAGCCGTTATCTCTCTCTCCAAAGCCACCACACGTCATCGACCAAAAAAAAATTCTTATTTTGCCTCGCAGAACATACGAGCTGCTGGTCTATCGGCATCTCGATCAGCAGCAGCAGCTAACGTTAGTTTGGTTCCAGAGTTGAGGCACAGAAATTGCACAATAACACAAAGAAACTAACAAACTCCCGTGTTCTGCGAGGTGAAATCAAGTTTTTGACAACAATGTCTGGTGATTTTGAAGAGGGCATAGATTCAGTATCCTGAAAATACGTACATGCATTCCCACTTAAAATGACCTAAACTATCCTTTTTTAAAGGAGAGCTATAGTGACTGAAACATCCGTCATCGTGCATTTGTAATGGTTGTGAGTTTTTCCTGCGCACAGCGTAAAACATGACTCCATATCTCACTAAATATGCATCATGCATTCAACGGGTGCAGCCTCTACTGCTGCAGAGGATGTAGACCCAAAAAAGAACGAATGCATAGACGTTAATGGCATCACGGCCTGTGACAATGTAACAGCATTTTCGTTTTCATTGACACACTGCAGCTGTAGCTGTTAACATCTCTAATGGTAGGAGAGGTTTGCGGCAGCCTGATAATTACAGAGTTTGATTTCATTATTCATTTATTACTCATTATTAATTCACCTCTGTTTTTTAATTGCTGCTGATGTGCATGCAGGCTTAGGTTCGTGTCTGAGCAGAGACGCTCTAGTGAGATATTGAATGCCCAAAAGTGGACGGATGTTTTATTAAAATGTGCTTATGTCATGTGAGGGAACAATAAAAAAACAGCTGACCTCATTGTTCGTGCCACACACATGCATGTTTGTTACAGGTGACAGATGAAATATCACCCGTGTTGTCTCTGCAGGATGTGGATAAACCCTGCGACACGCTCCTGCAGCAGGTCTCCATCGAAGAGATCCTGGAGGAGCAACGGTTGCAGCAACAAGCCAAACAGGAGACGGAGAAAGTCAAAATGCAGGTCCTGAAGGACCGAGGCCTGTCCATCCCCAAAGCAGACAACTTGGACGAGTACTGACACCGCCCTGAGCCTCGTTCTCAGTTTGTATCGGACTGGGACATTTTTCTTTTTTCTTTTTTTTACATGAATTTAATTATGAGAGCGTGTTTTTCTTTTTTATGAGTACAAGGCTCCATCATGCCGGCCTGTATACTGTAGTTTACTGTATGAATTTGAGTTTTTTGGAGAGAAAAAGGAAAAAAACATGTAAAGGATCAACTTAGCAATTATTTTACAGCAGCACTTTCTATCACGGTCTTTTTATTTGGAGATCAGTGTTGACAAAAAAACTTACTTGCTCCATTAAAGAGTTTAGTTTTTCATTATGGACGTCGTGCTTGGAAACATTTGTCACCACACTACCTGTTTTTTTTATTGTCTTTAATTCATTTTAAAAATGAGAAATTGGGATCTCCAGGTTTAGGCTGCTCTGCTGCAGACCATCAAACGTGAGACTTTGTTGTGAAATCTATGTGCAGGGGGAAAAGGACATAATTCATTTGGATAATTGAGTTTATGGCAGGCGGCATATCAGTGCATCAGACTACCTCATGTCCTGTTTATAAAATCACAGCCCGTCCGGAGGAATCGATCCTATCTGCCTTCATCAGTCAATAAGATGCTTGTTAAATGGTTTGGACGGATGCAGTGAGTTAATATTAAACAGCCCTGTGACCGCTTCAGCAGGCAGCAGTTATCATAGCACCACGTGAACCAGGCTTCCGCCAAGATTCAATGTATGTTGAGTGTTTTACTGTGAACACTGTACAGCAGCCTGCATGTTAAAAAAAAAAAAAAGTTTCCAGAAAGATGTCAAGCTTGTACAGCTTTTAAAAGCTTGACTTCCGGTTAAATTTCAAAATAAAACTCAATAAAGGAGGAGGAGGAGGAACAGGGGCCTTAATGGATCAGGGCGGCAACATTTGAGCTTGGTTTAAGAAGCTGCACAAAGTAAAGGAGTAATCACATCATATATTGTGTAACATGTTCATATGCTGCTTTTAGACCTCCTGTCACATCACAGGCTGTGCATAAGCACTTCTTTGGATCTCAGCGTCTGCTAATTTCTCGAGTGCTGCTGACATGAAAGAGATGATCTCAAGACAAACTAATGAAAACTCGCAGCCACACAGACCCGTACAGTCTGCAATCATGGGCCGTCGTGTGTGAATCTGCAGTTTGCAGAGGCACTTAACAAGTGATGTGTGTTCACTTGTGTTTTTGTTTTTTCCTTCTGTGACATGTCAACATGAAAAAGCCAATAAAGATTGTTAATGTATCCATAACTTTATTCTATTATGTAGAAATTCTGCCACCAGATGGCGACTTTACTTTTTTACCCCCCCACTCCATAAATAAATATGAAATGTTCCTCTCGTTTGTATGATTGGAGAGCAAGTGTTTGTGTTCCAGCATGTTTGTATGCGGTAATATAACATGTGACACCTGTGAACTCATCGACATTTTAACCTTTAAAAGCAGGACAAACACAGGTACAGGTCCCAGTAAGCTCTATACTGCAGCTCTAAAACTGGTTCAGCAAAATGTGATGCAGCCACCTTATTCCAGGTGTTTCCAGTGATGCTTATTAAGGTTCCATTCCATTTACTGTGAGGGAGTTCACAGGTGTCACTGCATACAGAAACATTTGCTGAAACCCAACCGCCCGCTCTAAAAATAAAGGGGAATATTAGATATCTAATAGATTTTACTACAGCTGAGGCGTCATAAAGTTGGTGAGTTACAGCCGGACAGGAGGTTTTTAATCAAGTAACAGGTGGAAACACTGTGGCTGCTTTACTGCACGGAAAACATTAATTTTATGACGTTATTAACTTTGATAGAAGATTGCTTTGTTAAGCACTCATAGGCCTGATATACAACCACACGCACACATGCACATGTGGAGGGATGGGCGGCCACATAGCGTCGCCCTGGGAGCAGTAAGGGGTCTGGTATCTTGCCTAATAGATGAACGGACACCTCATCTTGTTTCTTGATATAATCCACAATAATAATAATAATAATAATAATAATAATAATAATAAAAAGTCTCACTGGTATATGCTTTTATTTTGCTGCTCAACTTCTGGTGGCTGTGTTCGTGTGTCTGTGGGCTTGACGCAGCGAGGCCCAGCCCATTTTTTGATTACGCACCGACAAGTGGGAGGGGAGAGGGGGGTGGGGGTGGGCGGACGCGCTGATGTCCTCTCTGGTGCGCTCAACCAACCCCTGCTGTTGTAATGTAAAGCTGGTAGTATCCTGGTGTACGGCTGGAAAGGATCCACTGAAGAAAAAAAAGGGGAGCCCTCTCGGTTCATCGTACATCGGTGCCTCCAAAACTTGGAGATTTTCTGCGTCTGGAGAGAGAATCCGCAGCCAAATTACGCATGGAATGGTTTTGGGGGGATTGGAGTAGAAATGCAGCGCCGCACTTCCAGCCCACAACAAGAACCATGCCCAGCTTACATTGCAAGCAAATCTATGACATCCTGTTTCATCCTCTACGACTTTGATATGAGTGAAATTTACTCGGATACCGACGAGGAGTGAAGAAAACACACACACGCATACACACACAGACACACGCACGCACGGCACTCAAGCTGAAGGACGTTGTTTTTTCGCTGCAGAGACGCTTGTGTACCCGAAAACCTCTGCATTTAGGATTTTTTCTTTTTTGATGGAGCTGGAGAACATAGTAGCCAACACTGTACTGCTAAAAGCGAGAGAGGGTAAGTTGACACATTGACAGGAGCAAACAGTAAGTACAGGCCTGGCTGTGGCACATTTTTTTTTTGCGCTCGATATGCAGAAAAGGTGGGAATGATCGTCCTGATGACGGCAGTAGGTAGAGGCTGCGGACTGTACGGCTCGGTACAGCAGGTAAATCCCACAGATGCAACAGAAAGAGGAAAAAAAACGAGTGCTTGCTGCGATATTGCAGAAATCTCAGTGAGATGTATCCACCTGGCGATTGATTTGAACACCCCAGATCACAACTCCTGGGTCGTTTTCACAGATTTTGACAGATCATATGCGTTTTCCCCACATATGGAGGAGAGGAGGAGGAGGTAGGTAGGTAGGAAGGAGGAGGTAGGAGGAGGAGGTGGAGGTGGAGGGGTCTGCCTCTGCCTCCCACATCCGCTTTCGCTCTCTGTGCAAATGAATGCGCTCTTTCGCAACATTATACATGCTGAGGCACACACTGAAGCAGGGAATAACTCCTTTTTTTTCCACACACGCACGCACACACGGGCAATAAATGAGTGTAGGCTGGCTGGCATTTGAACGGTGATGTGATGACGTGCCTGCTGTTGAAATCTATGTATGTATGGAGGCCTGCACAGACAGACAGAGAGAGAGAGAGAGAGAGAGAGAGAGAGACTCTGGTTATCAGTGGATAAACGCTCCAGTGTGTGTGAGGGCCAGATGCAGGTTTGAAAATATTCTGAAGGTGTTCAGTGTCATTACTGGCTCTTAGGGTCGTGCTGAGGGCAAGGAGGAAGGCCTTGCAGGTAAACATCATGCAGCCATGATTTGTTTCTTTTTAAAGTCTCCTAAAGGTCCCCTGATCACCGCACAAGCATCACCTATGAAACTCCGCGTGTTGCACCCTTCCTCTCTTCTTCTAGAGTAAATGATGTCATCTTTACTGCGAGCAATCCAAATAATAAATCACCTTATGTGTGCGAATGCTCGCACAAGTGCACGGACGGGTTGGGATGTGTTTTCATGTGGTTGAAAGTCTCTGTGGAGTTGCGGGGTGACGCAGGAGAAGACTTTCATTTATCTCAGGATGATGACATAAGAGGGAGGAGAAGGAGGAGGGAGTCTTCAAGAGAGGGCAACGAGAGTTTCATGGGAAATAATGGCTTGATGAAGTAAAACAGGAAGCTGACATGCTGTCAGGACCCTTAACGAAGGAAGCATTGGCCTGCGGGTCAATCCGGACGCTTGTTTTATGGGAGCAGAGCACGACGGAGCCGGGGTGAATTAAGCTTCATGAATTAATAAGAGCAGTTAATGACCCATGACAGATCTTGCTTGTCCCAGCTGCTCCATTGGTGCTCGTCCAGTCTCTGCCCCGACTGTGTGTGGGAGAGAAAAGGCCTTTTTACAATTTCGCATTAAAAGGGATGAGATGGTTCTTTGAGTTTATGGCTGAAGCGCGACTTTACAAACCCAGCCATGTGAGGGTGTTTACTGCCCCGCGCACATTGAGACATGTCACAGGTTGTCGGTTGTGTCTGAATCATTGGTGATTTTTTTTATCTCATAGGGCTCGGTGCCAAACACTGTGCAGCAGGTCCCCACACACACACATGTAGGGCAGAGTACAGTACACACACACACACAGAAAAGCTCATTTTAGGTCATGTAGCAGCAGCTACAGCAGCAGTGAGAGAATGTGAATGGAGCCAATAAAGAGTGTTTATTCCTGTTTGTTTATGGGAGTGCGTCTCCAGCCCCGGCAGTTGAAGCGAGAGGCATGCATCCTCCAGTCCAAACGCACAACAGGAAGGGCCCAGTTTACATTCTGCAGCCTTTCTTCCAGCGTTCCCTCACACCTCCCCAAATCAGCAAAAACAGAGCGAGTGGCATCGTGGCGTTGAAATAAAAAACACTATTGATGTCTTCAACTGGGCGAATCAGGCCCCGTGCCAACCTCACACCGCTCTTAGGCTCTTCTGTGTCAGCGATGACTGGTCTGGCAGTCTGGGTTTTACCCGCCAAGATCTCAGGAAGACTAGTCGTTGGTTTTTGAGGAACCTAAGATGAGATAGGTTCAAACTTTTTGACCAAAAAGCAGGACTGAGTAATACGATGTTTCATGTTAATCACAGGATGGAAAGCACAACTCGTTTTCTCTCTCATCATATTAAACAATAACCTTAAGTGACCGCAGTCTTACATAAAGCCGAATGGTATTATACAGCATCAGTCAGATGCAGCCCATAAGCTATTTAATCAAATTGATCGTTACATAACAAAACTGAGTGGGCTCCTGCCATCCGAGCTCCATCTTCCTGTGGAGCCGCTCTCCGGTCTCTGCGGAAGATACTTTATGGATGATGAGTATGCGGTGAAACGAAACACCACCCCGATCTCCATCCAGCGCGATCATCTGAGTATCATCTGACAGCTACAGCACTGTTTAGCCGTGACAGAGCAGCGGGTGTGCTGATGCTTTTAAAGGAGCTCTGCTGTCTCTGTGATCTCTGTCAGCTGAGGAAACCGAAGGGATCAGGGCAGATGAAAAAGAAAAGTTCCACAAAGTTATTCGAGCCTGGCTCGGCTGTTTGTTTCAGCGGGGATCTGTTTGGATTTGCCTTTTTTAAATAAAAATAATGCAAGCTGACAGATTGAGGGTTTAACACCAGGGTACTCTGTGGATTTATGCATGTGTTCGCAGATGAGGGGCGTGGGGGTGAATTCCTTTGTTTAAATGTAACGAGAGCAACATCAGTGCAGTAGACTCTGAGCTTATTAAGTGTGTGTGTGTGCTCGCCTCTGCCTGCCTCACCATTCACAACTCTTGCTGGCAGCAGCCGCAGATTCCAAGCCAGGCGAGCGAACGTCATCGGCTGTCCAAGTGAATGAGAGTAAGGGGGAAAAACTGCATTGCTGCATCCAGATGCCTTTCTTGAATTGCGCTAACAGAGTCGGGGTATTTAGTTTGGGCTACTAGACTGAATTCCACTCTAACGCTCTCCTGGCTTCTTCGCATTCGGCCTGTTTTTGTTTTTGCAGGTTGTAGTTGTGCAAGTAAACGCTTGGTATAAAAGGGAAGTGCCTCATGCCGGTACAATTACATAAAATATGACGCAGATATGGATATCTCCGGGGTAAAATGACCCCAGTGGTGACATTTTTTTTTTTTTATTTCCAGGTAACTAAAGTAAGACACGATAATGAGGCTGCTGTCGTCACATGTTTTTCCACTCCTGCATCATTTTCACAAGTAAAAAACACTTTTGATTTTGGGGAAGATGATGGGAAGATGATGCTCTACGGTGATTCATCCATTTGATTTCAGCCAACAGAGAAATCTCTTAAATGAATTAAGGACTTTGTTTGATAGTAAATGCTTAAGATGAGAGGTACGGTATAGTTTAGAGCTTGCACAATCAGTCGATCTAAGGAGGATTACTTGACTTTTTAATCATTTTCTTGCAGAAATAGCACAAAAATATAAATATATTTGTGTTTTGGGTTGTTGCTCAGACAAAACAAGACATATAAATGTGTCACTTTGGATTCAGAGAAAATAGGAAGGGTGTATTTTACTAGTTTAGCATTTCACAGACTTAATGATTAATGGCTTAGTCGAGGACATTATTGGCAGATCAGTGCTACTTGCAGCTTGTTAAAATAGCGTCCATTTAATGTGCTTTGGATTGGTTCAGAATCCAAAATCTGGTATTACCATGGAGGTGTCTGACATCGGTCCAGAATCATGTGGCTTTTAATAAATGTTGGACTCGTTCTTGTGCTGGAAGAATCCATAGAGAAAAGCCTTGCATGATTAGTACCTAAATATGAAATGCAGTCATTCGGGATCCTCCAGAGTCCCAGATTCACTGTGCAACAAGCACAGGTTGGAGTTTGTTGTGGGTCAACTAAAAGAAGCTGCAAGATAACGTAAGATAACAGGTGTGAGGTATTTTTCTGGAGAAGCGATTTGTGTCCGCTCCGAGTCTGCACAGTGTCCTCGAGCTCCTGCTGCTGCAGAAAGGTGTGTGCGGGGTTTGGAGGGTTTCGCGGGGACGGTGGGGTTGCATCATGTGATGCCACAGCAAGTCTGAGCAAGCCGGGGGAGCTACTGTTGTCAGGACTAACAGAGCTCTAGTGAAATGAGCTGGGTAACCTGTTTGAATGTGCAACCACAGCTGTCAAACACACACAACACAGGCCTCTGTTTGTCGGCACGAATAATATACAGTACGCTCACAAACTTTCTCTCCCACTACCACACAAACAAAAACACTCTGCCGGAGTGCTCCCTCCCTCAGGACCCCTCTGAAAGGACGGGGCCATGACATAATGCCGTCCACTTTTATTGGACAGAGAGCCTTAATGGAGGGGGGAGAAGTAAAATACTCAGGAGGGAAACAAGCCTGTGGTTTTTTTTGCTCGCTGGGTTCTTCTGACGGGAAAGAAAACGTGTAGAGAGTCTGTTGCAGAAAGCTGCAGGGCTGTTTGTGACCCATTCATTGACATCGTGTGCTCATCACTTCTCTCAGAGCTGATTCATTTTTGATTATTAATTAAAATGTTCATGTTTTCACTTCACGGCATGCTTTAGGAGCACTCAGCCAGTCCGAGTTAGGTCCAGAAATAAATATTTCATCCATGTTAGTGGTTTCCAGCTCTTTGGTCTAGACCGAAAAATGAAAAACTATTCATGATCCCCATTGGATGAAGAATCTTTAAATTTGGCTTTTCAAGCACGTTTACATTTGCACTTCTGAAGTGAAGTGAAATCGTGGCGTGAAATTTGGTTTTAAACATTTGTCTCTCTTGACCATCAGCTCAACTTTTTATTCTGTCCAGTAGCGACTACCTGCAAAAATAACATTTCCATGAAACTCAGCTGGACTTTGAGCTGATTACCCAACGTTACTATACTAACACAATAAATAGATAGTGAGCACTATGCCTGCAAAAGTTCAGCATGCAGACTGTTTTATTGTGAGCATGTTTGCAGGCCAACATTATCTTTTATTCAAAGCAGCGTCGCGACAACGTGTACCGCACTCACGCACAGTTACTTTCTTTGTATTTTAACGCCATCTTGGCTGCACCTGCAACTTCATAACATATAAAAACACACAGCAACTCTGTCAAAACGTCGGCGCGAGTTCATTTCATTGTTCAGTTCATCAGCTTTTATCGAAAGTTAAACAGAGCTGCTAGAATAACTCTTCATCATGTTTTTGGGGGAATAGTATTAAATACATTTACACACAGTTTTTGATTTAAAAGTAAAAGTGAAAGCTTTTATTTTGGTGGTTTTCTCTTTCCGACATGCAAATGTTCCACCGTATTAAGCAAAGGCGATGCAAATTGACCCCTTTTCAACATCAATGCTCGACTGTCTTATATTAATTTGACCCGTTTTCTTTGCTTCTTAATGATGCAGGTAACTTCACAAAGTAATTATTTCATGCTTGAGTATTTCCAGTAGTTGAAATGGACACAAACAGTTAAAGTCATTTCATTTTTTGTTCTTTCTTTTCTTGGCTCTCCATCTTCTACCAGCAGTGATACACGGAGAACTAAAAACCAAAGAAGAAGCAGAGATGCCCGTTTCTCCATCGACAACGTGCCACAAGGCTCGCTGTGTTTTGAGTAGGAGTGTGACTCATTTTTTCTTGAGTGGAAAAATTCAGCTCTCTGGCTCTTACTATCTCTATTGTTATTGCTGCCTCTACCCACACATACAGTATACATAACTCAACTGGATGCAACAAGTTCACGCCTGTTCTCCGGGGGTTGTCGAGTGGAATTCTGGGAAAATATAGGAGATAATTATCCAAAGTAAAAGCAAGGTAAAGGCAAGGTGGGCTGAGGGAAAGTGGATGCAGAAAACATTAAAGCACGGCCGGGAATTGATGAAACCGTTATCTCGCTTCATGTCAGACACACAGGTGATCACTTATGGCCTGGGATGTGCTTCCTGTGTTATACACTGGAGCCATGTCTCTTTAATGGAACATCCAATTAATATTTGATGTCCCTTAATTGGGGGAATAATCAATACTGTGTCTTGTGATGCTTCCTTCCTCATGTATCCTGCTTATGTACACGCACACACAAGTTTTATAATTTACATGGGCTACTGTAGGTTTTGTTTTTATGAGCGCCTATGGCATCCAGGTAGATAAATGGAGGATTTTATGACATGTGATGTTGTAAAAACAAATAAATGTCAAACAGCATCTACTGTTCGACAACAGGGGAGACGAAATCCGTCCCCTGAAATGCTCCAGAAAACCAGATAAACGGGAGGTAAAAGCTGAAACGGCAGCTTTTCCCTCAGCAGCTATTTTCTTTCGTTCTTTATTTCGAGGGATGTTGCCATAACAGGGACAAAAGAACATGGAATGTCAACATAAGAGCAAGACGTGGGCCGAACTTGTTTGAGAGTGTTTGTGCGACAAAAAGGAAACGGATAACCACTAGAGAGAATAGATACCGCTCGAGAGAGGAGAGAGAGAGAGAGAGAGAAGGGCAATGTCATCACGTTAACCTCATTTCCAGGATGGGATTTTGTGTTCTTTAAGTAGTACGTACAAGCGAACACAGTACAGCACGCAGTGTTCATAATATCTGTCCGCGTACGGCGCGCCAAGTGTGTTCCATCGGGTTCGATAAGTCGGGTCTCTTGTTTTCTTTGGAAGTCCTCGTTCCACCATGTTTGCTCAATGGTGATGTAACAGCAGAGTTCAGGAATAAAATCGTCCCTCACAGAGTTTTAGGATCACATTGCCATAATGTTTGGCCCTATCAAAACATTTATGGAGGTGAACAAACACACTGACACTGCTTCAGAGCGTAGGAGCTCCCTATTATGGTCAGTTTCATGTGGACTATGCTCTGTCCTCCTGGATCTTTATGGATGAGCAAACAGCATGTATTACCCTCTGTGTGTGTGTGTGTGTTATATAATTTCAGTCTATTGAATGTTTTTTCCCCTTTTTTACATTCCATATTTTATATATTTATAGAACAGGAAACTTGTGGCACATGACTCTTCCCAGACAGGAAATGTACCCTAGGCTTTTGTTGCTTTTGTCAGATCTCTGTCCTTGCATGCGAGTTTTCACACTTTAGTATCTTCCTGCACATGGCTGTTCACTTATGTACACACACACACACACACACACATAGTTACTCTAGCGACAACTGTCACAGCTCACCAGCTCTGAGGTCATGGACCGGTTTGACCACCTCACTCTGTATCAACACATTGCTCCTGCCCTTGGGCTCGCTGCTATTTTTAGCAGTAATGTTTACAAGGACATAAAGACAGGAAAAGAGACACGCTTGCATTTATGTTTTTGTCTTTAAGCTTTGCGCGGATGAAGCCGCGTGCACGAACACGTCTACATGCTGCATTTACGCCCGGATCAATCTTTAGCACACGATCATGTGGCTGTCGTGCTAAATGCGGCTGCGTTGTTAAGGTCAAGTTGGATTCGGGTGTTATTGTCAATGCAGCACACTCTGTATGTCGGGGCACAGCTGTACGCCGGCATCAATACCCGCTGATAAGATCTCTTTTTTATTGTCTATGACTGATTTAGAGTTTATGACCCCTCATTAAGTGGTTTAACATGTGACCCTGTCCTGCACCACCCAAAAGAATAGTCGGAGTGTTTCCAGGTAAACGGTGTACGTCACAGATGTTTGCTCTGAGCAAGTTAGCAGATGTCACAGGCCGGATTGTCCCGTTATTATTGCGATAATGAGGAATACGTGGACAGAGAGGCTCGTTCAGGATGGTTAATAAGGCGGCTGGACGGAGGGACCGACATGACATCATGGTGGAACAGGGCAACAAAGAGCTTCTTCCTGCTATAGTCCTCCCCTTCTGCTCAGGTCTGGGCAGCGTTTCCCTCGGCTTCCTGTGGCACACAGACCACACACACACACACACAAACACTTCACAGTGAACCTCAGGGCTCACCCTAAAATGTCCTCCATTCAACAGCAAGGTTTGCACATGCAGAGATAAATGTGACACTTCCAAGTAAGGCCTCAAATTTGACGATGAGGTCGACCTAACCGTGTATCGGTTGTTCTTTGTTAGCGTCGCGTGTGACTCGCTGCACAATCTGAAAACGGACTGATTTATTTCCAAGTAACTCCAACTCTTGCAAGAGATGATATCTGGTACTACGTCTAGATGTGTCTTTCGATAAAGCAACGGCCGTGTGCCACAATGAATCGCTCTGCAGAGAAGCAGGAAGAGGATGTTTCAGAGAGCGAGCGAGCGTCAATGCAAAGTTGCCAAATCTTCGCTCGATAATGTGCTTGTTTGTGTATTTACCACTCGCGCTTTGCATGCACAGAGACACCTGGCCCTTACCTGCAGCTCCGATGCAAATAAATTCCACACATTGAACAGTTGGACATTGTCTGAGAGGAGGAAGACAGACACTTTGAGAGAACAAAGGCGTTTGTGTCATTGTCTGGTGGCTGGTTGTCTTCATTGCGTTGGTACCTCGCTGACCACCACGGTATGACTCAGCCGCGAGGCCGACGTTTAACAGATCAGACAAAGGAGGTGATTAGTTAGATAATCAGAAAGTTGTTTGTGAGCAAGACTGAATTTTTTTTTTTAGGTCGGTGCAGTGAGGAGATGAATGTGAAGAGTCACAGAAATCTACCAAAATCTCACTCTCGCACAGTGTAGGTGTAGACAATAGCACATTTTCACAGCACTCCGCTGTGCCAGCGCTCTCACATCACATTCTGCTGCAGATGTTGTTGTTACGTATATGCCAGATGCACAGCGTGAGCTTCAGGATGTGGTTTGGACTGGTTGTCCACAGAAGACCTGACTGCACGTCTGGTGACAGTACAAGTGGAGGTGTTCGAAACCTCAAAAAACGTGTGTGTCTGTGTCTGTGTGTGTGAGAGCTGCAAACTAGTTAATGATCTTTTGTGCGTCAACACTTTATGAACATAACCTCACAGCTAAGCGGGGACGTTTTTTGCCTGCAGAACTGCTCGAGTCGGTTAAATTGAGCACGAGGACATTACTAGAGAGAGGTCACAGTAGAAATACAGCACACGCACACACACACACATGTTTAGGATGCCGGTAACCCCCTGGTGCCGGGCCAGACGGATGTCGTTCCCTCTCTGACCTTATTTTTGCTTCACTTGACATGCCTTGATGATGTCAGAGCTGCTAAGCAGAAACACAAATAAAGGGTGGCGACCACACTGCCCTCATGGAACAAATTAGGCCGACTAGTTCCTGTGTGTGCAGCCCCTTTACCCACGGTGCACTGCATATTTCTACTCATGCGTAAGTGACAGACCCCGAGAGAGTGAGAACTCCTAATCGAGAAATAAATAAATGCAGGAAAGCGAGGATTAAGGTTTAAAACGTGTGTGGATTGTTTTTTTTCCTGCACCACGATTTTGAAATCTGGACGCTTCCTTTCTATGTTGATATTTACAACCTTTTGTAAACTCCCCACCCCCCTCCTGTTCAGACCTAGTTTGTGACATCCCGCCAGAATATTTCCCCTCCAGCGAGCAGATCACGTCCACCAACAATGCACCGCAGAGTCTGAACTCATTTGAACTGATTGTATTTGTGTAACGCCATCAGAGATGTCGGAAGACACCGAGGGCCCAGACAGGAAATTACTCGTTACATCCAGATGGATGAGCCTCTTCAAATAGGGAGATGGATAATTTATTCAGAATATTTGCATGTTTGTGGGAGCAGTTGAGTGTGCTCGCATGTAGATCTTTTTTTTCCCTCGGCAGGCCTCCGTTGTTACTCATTTCTTACTGGAAGTCTTAAAGCAGTTTGTTACAGCTGCACAGATTAATTATGCTGACGGGTTCTGGTTGGAGATTGCCAGGCCGTTTGGATGTTTTCAACCTCTGCCACTTTCCCACACCACCGACTCTTTTTTTTATTTCACACGCAGCGAAGAATGACACTTAAGGTTTTTATTTGCCACGATGAATGCACTATATCTGGCCCCTTAAAGGGACAGTCCGGGTTATTTGAAGTCTGGTTGGATGAGGTAGTCGTGTATCATCTTGAGCAGACGGCGGTCGGCAAACCCTCGGTTTAAAAATGCAGACAGGAACAATGTACGGCTGTGGACGGGGGCAGCAACAAAAATTTTAGGCTATATTTAGAATATTTTCAGCGCTTTACTTTGACAGTAGGCAGAAACTAAAGCCACCAGCAGAAAGGTCACTTCACCTCACAGAAAACAGGAATTGCTGTTTCACCGCTCTCGTTCTCTGCGAGGTAAAAGTACTTTTTTTTTTTTGTGAATGAAGTCTGGTGGCTTTGCAGAGATATAGATCAATATAAACGTTTTAGTTTCCTGTCAGAAAGAGCTGTCTGACGGCAAGGTGAAAGAGTCTAAATATAGCATACACTTAGAGTGATTGACATGACTGCTTCTCTCAACTGGGCATGTGCCAACTTCCATCCACTGTAGGTAATACACTGACTATGCGTACCTCATACAACCCCACTTGAAATATCCTGAACTATCCCTTTTAATGACTGTGCAATCATCTATAGAAACCAGCTCTAATCTTTGTTGCTGGATCATTATGCAGTGTGTACTTGCAGTCAAAAAAGCCCAAAAAAGAAGCAAACCACTGACCTACAGCGACGTTCTGTTTATATAAAGCTGTAAACTGATCATTCATTGGCTGGCAGCGACTACTTCTTCTCAATGATGCCAGCAGAAGATCCTCAACGGAGAGACGAGAAGCAGGAAAAAAAAAGGGGGGGAGAGGAAAAAAACTGAAAAATAAATAGATTTGGAGACGAGGGAAGAAAACAGGACACAGAAAAGGAAAAAGGAGGAACTACATTATTTGTGGTTGTCTCAGCATTGTGTAGAAGTTGAATGCCTGGGTGGAGCGCAGATGTTTGGTACAATTATCTGACATGGCGTTTGACCCTCCACAGGAAATCTATGCCATTCGGTGGGCGCTTTTTTATCCACAAACGCCCTTACTGTAGCATCCATTTTTAGCCCGGTGGCCTCCCGTGGGGGGTTTGACCTTCTCCGCTCGCTGTGTTTTTTGGCAGACAAAGAAAAAAAAAAGAAGATTTAAAATATTAAGACCACACAGACCACACAGCAACAGCGTGGAGCTCTCTTTACATATTAACTGTTTTTCGGAGAACAACTGGCGCTTAAATAAGGAAGTGTGCCTGTTTATAGCTTGTTTGGTCTACAGTAATGTTGATGAGGAGCAGGTGCTGGGAGTTAATGATTCTCTTAGGGGATACTTTGACTTGAGTTATTAATACAGTCATGCTTCGTGTTTGTTCGTGGTGATATGGCCACCATTCTGTGTGTGTGTGTGTGTGTGTGTGTGTCAGCTGTGATGACGCAGAGCCCTTTATCTAAAAACATACCCTACCTGAAGTTACAATACGAGTTCCTACGAGCTTTAAAACGGATGCAGTCTTGATGTCTAATATGAAAATGTGCAGATGTCTGTCTTCAATCTGCACAGAGTTGAGTATAATTTCAAGTTTTTGAGCTGCAGTGTGTTTGAGATGAACAGACGCGTTTCAGGAGGGAAGGATGAGGCAGTAATTGAGGGTTGATGGGAAAACTGCTAAAGCCTCACTCAGAGGCTCCGGCATGACGTAGTGCCTCCTCTCGCATTCCTGAGTTATTACTTAAAGATGTCTGCTTGTCATTGCTACTCCTGCTCCTCTCGTGCCTCGCTCAATGTCGCCTCTCACGTCGGGGCTGAAACCTCCTCGCAGCCAATTTCCACTTGCAGAGAGCGGTTAAAGGAAATCCCTGTCAGTTCATTAGAGCAGTCTTCACGTATTAAGAAAAATAATAATACGGCAGAACATGACGTAGGCCACAGCGGGGCTGGGATGGATGGAAAATAAAGTTCTCACAGTTGTGTTTAATCCTTTTCTTTGGAACCGAACAAGAGAGGTGATGTTAACATGATTTAGTTGGGAAACGTGGAGACGGTCAAATGTGAGAATTTAAGGGAAGATAAATCGGATTAATGGACGACTGCACAGTGAGTTTTTAAAAGATGTAAGGAGTTGATCTTTCTGTTTCGTGATGGCATTGCGTTGCTGCAGGAAGCTGATTCGTGATTATTCAGAGCGGTGGAATCCGAGTCTGGCAAAGTCCCGGATTCTGATGGGAACTGAGCCGGTCAGAATAGGCTTTCTGTCTGTGTGGACACAAACACACACACACACACACACACACACACACACACACACACACACACACACACACACACAGTTCCACTTTCAGAAAAGCTACCGAGTAAGGAAAAAAGTCTGTAGAGAGAGGAGAGATTTACGGAGGAAGTGAGACGTAATCTATGAATTATATATACACACTGAGACTATGATTTCATTCAGGGGAGAGCCCACACACAACCCCCTCCTCCCTCCACACTCTTTCTCCACACTCCTCTTTAGCCCATTAGTCCCTTCGCTTGCTCCTCACTGATGAAAATAAACCTTGACAACTTTATGAAGTGACATTTTTCACCCTCTTTCTCCACAGGTGGAGGAGGAAAGCGGAAAGGGAGGAGCAAGAAATGGAAGGAGATCCTTCGCTTCCCCCATATAAGCCAGTGCACTGAGCTGGGAAACAGCATTGGTACGTGTGTGTGTGTGTGTGTGTGTGTGTGTGCTCACCTGTTTTGTCTCATCGCTGCTTCTCATTCTCATTGTTTGCTTCTTCTTCTTTTTTTTTACTGCAGAGAGGGATTATGTCAGCATCTGTGAGAAGCAGCCTATCGGAAGGCGTCTCTTCCGTCTTTACTGTGAGACCAGATTGAAACTGCAACGATGCATCCAGCTGCTGGACGCAATGGTACACACACACACACACACACACACACACACACACACACACACACACACACACACACACACACACACACACACACACACACACACACACACACACAAACACATTGAGTGTCTTTTAACCAGAAGTTTGACATTAAAAATCCTGGAGAGGAGCATGAACAATCAACTCTTTTAATAATTACCATCAAAGTGTTTGAACAAAGCATCTAACCTCTAAATGACTGTACACTAAAGATTATTATTATTTTTTTAACAATATTTTTATTAATTTTTCACTCATTTTACATGTGAAGGACACAATATTATTAACAGTAATGAAAAACAAAACAAACAAGTAAATAAAAGCAAATCGAAAAGAAAAAGGAACAAAAAACAAAAACAGAACACCAGCTCAGATCTATATTAACAGTACTCAGGGGTTACAATAATAATGTGCAGTATGAGCAATCAAGAAAATCCCTGCAGCATGATATTAGAAACACTCGGCCCTACATAGTTCAAATAGGGTTCCCACACTTGGCACTAGATCGAACTCCACACTTTGCCAGCCTTTAACAGTTGGTACTTTTTCATTAATCCACTGCAATAAAATATTCGTCCTTGCTGCATAAGTAAGTAAGTAACAATACAGCCTTCTATTACAGGCACAGGGTCCATCTCCAGGTCTAAGCTGAATATCTTTTCTAGTTCAGATAACACCAATACATTTTCAGTTTCAGACATGGCCAAAAACAATGAGTTAGGGTACCAATTTCTATTTTGCATTTAAGGCGCATAGGTGAGAGAGTAGGATTGAAATGATGCCTGCGGTTGGACACTAACGATTATTAACAGACACTTGTTGAGCTGGATTTCCCCTGGTGTGTTTTTTTTTCCTTCTAACTAATCATTATGGAGTAAATGTGTGGACTGCACAGTGTAATGATTGTAGAACAACACAACAAGAAGGACTTTCTGTGTTGAGTTTCTCTCCAGGGACTCCAAAGGTGAATCGGTGACTCTAAGCGTGAACGATTGATTGTCTGTATGTGTCAGGGTGTAGCTTTTTTTAAAACATTTTTCATACGCTGTGTCTCATTTCAGATACTTACAGTACACAATGCAGTACACTTTGTATACTATATACTTCCTGCTGTAGTACTTATCGGAAACATTTTACTACTTCTTCTTCTTCTTTTTCTGAAATATAAAACATATGTACAACTTACATTTCTATATTCCGCTATTTACTACAACTACTTCAGCTCGAGCAGCTTCCTCTGCAGCCGGTTTCACAATCCCATCCAAATGGCGACCATTGAGGTGTCCAGCGTCGACTGTTATGAGTGCACCATCCAGTTCGTATGGTTTTAACGTTTGTCTGATAGAATTAGAAAACTAGTAGCACTCGTCAATTTAAGCCAGGAAAAATCTATGTTGTTGGCTACAAATGAGAAATAAACACATTGTTGGTACTGTGACATTTTGATGCTTAGCAAACAGTCACTTCCTTCAGTGTTCAGGTGTCCTCCAGGTGTGACAATGTCAAGAGTAGCACTCTGCTCTGGATGAAGTCTAGAAAACACACACTCATCCACTCTGTCAGTGCACTCACTTTCATTACAGCGTAGCTGGTGTTGGGTCACGCAGCCATGGGAGACAATTAAACTGAGTAGTGATTATTCAACCAGCCAGATCTCCCCCCCTTTTCACCCGGGCTCGTTGTCTCCCCCTCTTCCAATCTCTCTCTCCCTCGCTCGTCGCGTCTAGACGGAATACCTCCCACATGACACATTTAAGTCTTTATCTATGCCCAGAATATCTTCGGGGGGCATGTGACAGGACAGAAAGGACAGCATTGTTTCCCACACCACCCCGTCCAATCCCAACAACCCCCATCCCTCCCCT
Source organism: Collichthys lucidus (assembly GCA_004119915.2). Taxonomy (NCBI): domain Eukaryota; kingdom Metazoa; phylum Chordata; class Actinopteri; family Sciaenidae; genus Collichthys; species Collichthys lucidus. Next base: position 31,957,348 of record CM014088.1, read on the forward strand.
CTTCTCGCCCCCCTTCAACCCTCACCACCACCACCACCACCAAGCCCTAAAAGTGACTGTCACCCTCTCCGCAAAGGGGGGGGGGGCACTTATACGCACTCATCCCAAACACATGTTACGGCTAATTCTGCGATCCACGTGACAAACTCACCGTTGAGCTTCATGCTCGCCACTTTACCGACAATAAACCAGGCCTGAGGGGTGATTACAACCAGGCAGGTGCAAGTATGTCAAGTGATTGAATAACATGCGAGTCCTGTGCTGCTGTGAGCTCGTTATGTAATGCAGTCACCAGATCGTATTAAAAAAAAAACGATAAAAAATGGTGTATTGGTTTACTGAAGTTAGTCAGAAGGGAAAATTTGTGTTTCACATGCGCGTGTGTGTGTGTGTGTGTGTGTGTGTGTGTGTGTGTGTGTGTGTGTGTGTGTGTGTGTGTGTGTGTGTGTGTGTTTAACACAGGGAGGAATGTGCTTGGGGGTTCCAGAGGTTCCTCTTACATCATGAGAAGGTGTGTGTGTGTGTGTGTGTGTGTGTGTGTGTGTGTGTGTGTGTGTGTGTGTGTGTGTGTGTGTGTGTGTACAATATTATGTTTGTGTGTGTTTTGGATCCCCTCTGCTTCCAAAAGGCTAAAGGGGCGTCTTCTTTTCCCTTTGGCTGACCCCCTGCCAGCAAAGGGTGGGATTCAGACAGCTCATGTACTCAGTGTGTGTGTGTGTGTGTGTGTGTGTGTGTGTCTGTGTGTGTGTGTGTGTGTGTGTAGCCTTTGATAACAAAGCCTCAGTTAATCAACACTTGGCAGCGATCACAATCATCTCTTTCCCTTTCGCTCCGTCTTTGTCTTTCAGTCGTACTCCTATATATTTACATTTATATCCGCAGCGTGTATTTATTGCTGGATTTCTTTAGGCTTTGTTCTAAAGTGTCAGTGACGTCGTGGCTTTTTAAAGCCTGTTTTTTTTCTTAAGCTCCCGGCTTATGTGTGTATGTACTGTGTGTGTGTATATATATATATATCTCTATATATGTGTGTGTGTGTGTGTTTTGTAGTGGAAAGCCGGTGACGCTGGTGTGACACACTGTGACACTCCAGGACCTCAAGGAATCCCGCCGTGTTTACTGTGAGGTTGCCAGGCAACACAAGACCATGTTGGAAAAAAGCCACTGATAGAAAGAGTGCGGCCAGCGTGCAGCCAGGGGCGCCATGTCGCTTCCCTCCTTTTTTTTTTTTGGAGAAGTTAAAAGTGCTTGCGATCAAATGCGTCAGAGCGTTTTTTTTCTCTCCCCCCTATCCGATATGTCCGGCCTCTGCTTGTGTGTAAAATCGGCTTCATATGTTCAAACACCGAGAGCCAAGAGCAGCATATGTTTATGTGAGAGTGACAGCGACACGCAGAGATGCACGGAGTGAGAGGTGCGTGGTCTCGTCTTCACCAAACAGCAGCTACGAAGTGAACAGCACACAAAGCAGAGAGAGAGGTGGGAGAGGGTTAAATGGATCATGGAGCATCTCAGTCTCTCATCTCTGCAAACTTATTCTGGTTTGATGATTTTGAAAACACTTGAGTTGTGTTTTTTAGGATTTAGGAAGTTTTTCATTCCTTTAGCCAAACTGAGCACAGAGGATGTTGTTGTTTATTCTTGGCTAAGAAGGGAGGCTTTCCTTGGAACCGAGAGGACGCAGAGTTCCTCATTTTTTAAAATATTTTACTTAAGAAAATATGTTCTTTTTTAAACTAATACTATTCTACCTGTGCAAAAGCATACTTGGTGTATTTTAAATTTAAATGAGTGAATGACACAAATAGGTTTGGCATGCATGAGGGGGCAGAGCAATCCGCAGGTCGGATTTGATCCCTGGGCCGATATGGAAATGACCGACCCTTATGTGCATGGGTAAATTGTTGATAAATGAATTTAGGTCCAGATGCTCTGCAGGAGTTCTCCAGGAGTTCAGAGGTCATTGGATCTTCTTGAAGAATTAAAGAGCTTGTAAGATAAAGGGGCATGTTGGAGGAGGATAAGCACCAGCAACAGAGAAAACACAAACGTTACCACTGTAGTTACTACCTGTTATACAGACATATGTTACCTCCTCCAATGAACGACACCTGGCTCTGCCGCCTGTATGCTCAGGGCGATCCAAACCTTTCTCGCCTGTTGTTCCCCGTTGGTGGAGCGTCCTCCCAGTTCCTACCAGATCAGGGGCGTCCCTCTCCTGAGGACCTCCAGCTCTTCAGAGAGGACCTCCTCTCCAACACTGCCAACACCTGGACATGATAAATCTATCCCCCTCTTGATTCAATGCGAGAAGTACTTTTGTTCTGTAACGAGTGATTTCATAATTAATCCTGATGCGTGTGCGTCAAAGTCGGTTATAATGATGATGCGATGATTCTGTTGTTTAGGAAGACTACGAGGTGACGCCTGATGAAAAAAGAAAAAGCAGAGGGGACAAAATCATCAAGACTTTTCTCTCCAAACAAGTAAGTCTCTGAAAATTTGAACCTGCTTTTATCTCGTATTTGCTTTAATATGTGAGTAATAATTTTGATGAGAGCCTCTCGTTCTTACAAGAGTGTAGTAATTCAATGTACACATCAAATGTACAGAAATAACAATGTGATGTTTGCACAGCGTTTATGTGCTGAGAGAAGTGACTCGTGTTTGTCCTTACTCTGATGTAGAGCGTGTAATAAAAGGTACCGTATGTTGTGTATGTGTGCGCATATGTCACTGTGTGTGTTTACATGTGTTGATGTAGTCACCTCAGCGTGTAGACATAGCGGAGGTTTTTGCAGACCAGTGCAGAGAGAACCTCGAGCTCAGTCCATGTAAGGAGATCTTCAGCAACTGCCGCAAGTGAGTCCCACGCTCTGTTTTAATCACCTGTCACCTGTCGGCCGGCCGGACTCTCACCTGTTTTCTTTTAATTCATTCACATCGTGTAAACATAACGGAACAAACTGCACAGACGCTGCTAGTTTGCATCGCAGTTGTGAACCGTGCCGACTGAGCCTGCTGTGTTGTGTTTGTCGGATGCAGGGCCGTCCATGACTACCTGAGTGAAGCTCCGTTCTCTGACTACCAGAACAGCATGTACTTTGACAGATTTCTGCAGTGGAAGGTGCTGGAGAGGTACGGAAATAAGTTCATAGATTTTGTTTTTTGAGGTTTTAGTATGACGTTATTATGTTATCTGTTCTCATTTCAGTCGCTGTTCACCTGTAAATGTGACCTTTTCAGCCTAATGACGCATTTTTAGATCCCCTTTACTTTTCAGTCAAATAAAATCTAATTAAAACGAAGAGGTTATTATCTACACTCTCAATCTAATGCAACAGCTCTGCTGTAAATTTATAATGTCATGTTTTTGTTGCGCACGATTCTTACGTTTAGATTGTACAGCTGTAAAGTCTCATCTTAGAAATCTTGTTTTCCGGTTTAATTATATAAAATCACTGACCTGGTCTTGTTCCGTCCACTTAAGAAACACCGCCAGACTCAAGGCTGTTATGTCACAACCTGAACAACAGATGATCATTTGTGCGTTTGTATCATTATGGCTAAATTACTGTAATTCCCTTTTCACCTGCCTCAGCAAGTCTCCTCTGGACTGTCTACACATGGTCCAGAACGCTGCTGCTGCTGCTGCTGCTGCTGCTGTAAGGCCTTTTGACCTAAAGTACCAAAAGAACAACTCCCATCACGCCCATCTTATCCGCTTCACACTGGCATATGATCATAAGTTCAGGAATTCATTTTAAGGTGCAGGGTCAGGAAGTCTGCTCCGTCCTTACATCAGCAGCAGGTCACACTTTGGCTCAAAACAAAGGGTGTTTGTGGCTTTGAAGTGTCGGCTCTGACACTGTGGTGAAACTCTTCCTGTAGACTGCGGCCTCTGTTGAAGTCAGACCGGCCTTTGTCTCGCCGCTCTTGTAAAGCACCTTGTGACCTTGCTCTGTTAAAGGCGCTAAATAAAACCTCTTCTTCATATTGTTATTATTATTATTACATGTGTACCTAATTTAAGTGTCCACTGCCTTTATTATCATCCTCTCTTTTGTATTTCCTTATCGTGTGAGGCGGCTTTGAAACTAAAATTTAAAAAACTAATTCTATTTCAGCATTTTATGGCTCAGATAACACGACATCTCGCAACTTATTTACACTTTAAAGGTCAGTAACATTTTAACCAGCGAGAGAAGAAGCAGTCAGACACTTCACTTGAGTAAAAGAAGCAGTACATCAGTGTAAATATACTCCATTACGAGGAAAAGTACTGCATTTAAAACGTTACTTGAATAAAAGTACAGCACTATACTAACTAAAGCTGTCATTTTAAATGTAGTGAAGTAGAAATGTAAAGTAGTGCAACATAATTTACTTTCCATCTTTGATTTGAACACGTGTAATCTCTCTGTCAGGTGTCACTTCCCATATTCTATCGAGAGCGAAACAGTTGGCAGGTGAAAAAACTTCCTCCAGAGACACTTGAGCGGAGCGTGATCACTTGAGACAGGGAAATATTTGATGCAGAGTGCATATTAAAGGCAGTTAGAAGCAAACGGCAGACTTTTCAGAAGCAGCCTTGATTGTATCCGTGTCTGGAAAGTGAGATTGCGTCCAGGCGGGCCCCACCCTCTGCACAGGAAACAGACTCGGGGCGGTATTGAGTTCCGCAGATAATATCTCCATCCTAATCGATACTATATGAGCGTCTATTAATGGATTTTGCTGTGTCTGTGTTCTGTCAGGCAACCGATCACGAAAGACACGTTCAGGCAGTACAGAGTGCTGGGTAAAGGGGGATTCGGAGAGGTAAGAGATTCAGTTTCTGATGACGGTGATGCTGATGATTACGATGACGAGGCAAACGTGCGAGACACCGCTTGTTTGTTTTTCTTCTTCTCAGGTGTGTGCGTGCCAGGTTAGAGCTACGGGGAAGATGTACGCCTGCAAGAAGCTGGAGAAGAAGCGGATAAAGAAGAGGAAAGGAGAGTCCATGGCTCTCAACGAGAAGCAAATTTTAGAGAAAGTCAACAGTAGATTTGTCGTGAGTCAACATGAAAGAAGTTTGTGTCGCCGGTCTGCTTTGCATGCACGTCTGCTCATTTATTATGTTTTCCCTGTGTCGCCAGGTGAGCCTAGCGTATGCATACGAGACCAAAGATGCTCTGTGTCTGGTGCTGACTATCATGAACGGTGGAGACCTGAAGTTTCACATCTACAACATGGGCACGCCGGGTTTCGAGAAAGACAGGGTCCAGTTTTACGCTGCTCAAATCTGCTGCGGGCTGGAGCATTTGCACAGGGAATCCATCGTCTACAGGTGACGCACAGATGTAGTTCAGCTCAAGCTTGATTGGTTTTAGATGACGTTTTCAGATTCCTGCGTGAATCGATGCTTTTGTTCTCTGTTGAATGTTGTTTTCCTAACACGCCGTGTTATTTGCAGGGATTTGAAACCGGAGAATATCCTATTAGATGACAATGGTGAGAAACTCCATCGGCTTACATTTCTGGTTATTGCATTGCACAGCATTCTTGTTTTACTGTTGAACACTTCATAAAGTTTGCATAGATGAACTCTGACTCTTCTGACTGCTGCTGTGCTGCAGGACACATCCGTATTTCTGACCTGGGGCTGGCCATCAAAGTGCCTGAAGGGGAATCCATCAGAGGCAGGGTGGGGACTGTAGGCTACATGGGTAAGAAACACTGAGCATGTTTTTATGCACAAAATATTCCAGTTGACCTTATTCCAAAAAAGACAGCACTCCTACTTAGCTGTTTACACAGCTAGATTAATGAATATTCACTAATATTCCCATGTTTACATGCAGCTATCATTGCTCTGATGAACCCTCTTGATAACCAAGTCTTGATGTCACAATGTTTGAAAGTAGTTGGATTTAGTTTTGTGCATGAATCTCTACTGCAGCCCTGCAAACTGGTTTGTTTACAACACACAGAGCCGACTATAAACAGGCTGCGTGTCACAAACTCATTTTCCAAATTCCCTGTATACATGACCGAGGAATGCTCCCAAAACCAGAATAGTATTAGCATCAGAAAGTGTTACATTCAGGATCGATTGTCATCATGTAAATGATCATAATCTACACTTTAGCGGGTAAATTCACCTGATTAATCATCACCTCTTTCCTCCGTCTAGCTCCTGAGGTGATAAACAATGAAAAGTACGGCATGAGTCCTGATTGGTGGGGGCTGGGCTGCCTCGTTTACGAGATGACCGCCGGGCGATCGCCGTTCCGCGCGCGCAAAGAACGAGTGAAGCGGGAGGAGGTGGAGAGGAGGGTGCAGGAGGAAGAGGAGGAGTATAACGACAAGTTTACAGAGGACACCAAGGCCATCTGTAGAATGGTGAGCATTGATGGGGAGACATGTTTGTACGGAGAGAGAGAAAGATGAATAATCTGATGAGTCATCTCTGCTGCTGCTCACCCAGCTGCTGACCAAAGACCCGAAGCAGAGGCTGGGGTGCTTGGCGGACGGAGCAGCGGGCGTCAAGGCCCACTCGTTCTTCAAAAACATCAACTTCAAGAGGCTGGAGGCTGGGATAGTGGAGCCTCCCTTTGTGCCTGATGTGAGTGATTTATACATCAATCCTCCTGCCAAAACATCCTGAAACTAAAATTACAAAAGATGTGTCTTTTCACAAAGTTTCATGAACTCTGTTGAGTCCTTGTCATGCTCTTTGCCCTCTCCCAGCCTCGGGCAGTGTACTGTAAGGATGTTTTGGACATAGAGCAGTTCTCCACAGTCAAGGGAGTAAATTTGGACCAAACCGACAATGACTTCTACTCCAAATTTGCTACAGGCAGTGTTTCCATCCCATGGCAGAATGAGGTAAGTGTGCGCACACAAAATGTGACATTTTTTTAAGTGCTCGGTGCCGTTTGTGTAACAGCTGGAAGAACTCGCTTAGCAAAGTTCATCAGATTCAATAAATTCCTTTATTTTCCTTTCTTTCATTCCTTCTACCCTCATTTTTTTTCCTCTCCTCCTTCTTTGCTTTCCTCTTCTCCTCTTATCTCTTTTATTTCCTTCTCTGTCCTCTTTCCTTTCTTCCTCCCTCACATCATCTCCTCTCCTCTCGCCTCACATCATCTCCTCTCCCCTCACATCATCTCCTCTCCCCTCACATCATCTCCTCTCCTCTCCTCCTCATCCAGATGATTGAAACGGAGTGTTTCCGAGATTTGAATGTGTTCGGGCCTCAAGGGACGAGACCTCCAGATCTGGACTGGAATCAGCCACCAGAGCCGCCCAGACGCAGCCTGCTGGACAGGATCTTCAGGAGGCATGTGCGTGAACGGACACACACACACACACACACACACACACACAGATGAATGCACATAAAACTAACTCATCTATTTCTCTGTTCCTCTGCTGCAGCACCCTGAGGTGTCTATCTCCCACAGCCGTGTGCAGTCTTCCAGTGTAAACTCTGTGGACTCCATGTCCAACTCTGCCCCCTAGTGGCACAGTGGCAGTGTGGGAGCCACACACACACACACACACAAAGGGAAGGAGCTCCGAGGGGCTTCCCCGCTGCTGATTGGTCCACAGCCAGGGCCTGAGCAGCAGCCGGAGACAGCCTGTCTAGAAGCCTAAATGGTCAGCCCATGGGGTGGGTGGGTGTGGGTGGGTGGGTTAGGGGTGGGTGCGGGACCCCGGGCATTTGTAGTTGGGTTGGTCAATGTTGCGGAGACGTTTGGAAATATTTGGACAAACTTTACTTACCCTCAGGATTGTTGGACTATAGAGCAGAGCCACTGACGCTGACGAAAACAGAAAACGGATAGAAAACTAATTCAGGGGATCCACTGTATAATAAAGACCACCACAGGAAATAGAAGATGGGGTCTTGGTGAATTTTTATTTTGTTTGTTTTTCCAAAAAAAGGAATTTCACTCATTTTCAAGTCCTTTTACTTTCCGGCCTGTATCTCATACCCGTATCTCTCTCCATCTAATCCATCCACACACACACACACACACACACACACACACCTGCGAGTGTCCACCATCTGTAACAACTCTAACTTTTTCTGTTTTTTTTCCACCTCCCATACCTCAGATCACTCCTAAACATTCAGAACACATCACCTCAACAAACCTCAACACATAAAATGTACATTGCCTTGCGTACACTCAGGCCAAAGATTACAGTTTAGTTTTTTTGTGATACTGTTGTCATGTTTGATTTTATTTTTGAAGGTTTTCAGCCGTCGTTTAGAAACCACAGGAGGATCAGAGCGTGCGATCCGTTTTATACACTTTCTCTAAATATGAGCCTGCAGACATATCATAACGCTTAAAGCACACATACACACAGTACATGCATACAGACATGGATAGACAGAATTGTGAGAATCGTGTTGTGTTTTCATTGCATGGACAAGTGTAAGTATGGACAGCTGTATCCCTTTTTCGCTTCTGCATACCTCATTCCATAGTATACCGTACAACACACACACACACACACACACACACACACACACAGACGTCTCCCTCAGTTTACAGTGTCACTTTATATTTGACATTAATGTGGAGTTTGAAAAATTAATTAATATGCTGTACAGAAGCAGAAATCTTTTGTTTTTTTGTTTGTTTTTTTTGCTCAATTTTTTTCCGCACAGTCCCCCCCCCCTGTGGAGTGGAGAGGAACACATGCACTCAGCCTGACGTACAAGTTGCACAATTAAAAAACAAAAAAAAGAAAACTGTCATGCTGTTTCTTCACCAAATGAAAATGTTTTTACCTCTGATCATTAAGGCACATTGTTGTATTGATATTGTCACACGCCGCTTGTTTTCTACATACAAAAGTGTTCTTGTTCTCCCTAGATACTGCTGCATAGCCATTGTTGTCACATGTACAGGTTTTTTTTATATATATATATATTTTCGCCCCTTTACACTTATGCCTCACAAATCTAAAGGGTCTTCCTCTGTCTCGTTCTGTGTCCAACCGTCGCGAGACACACGGTATCAACAGCTACAGGTTTTTATTTCAATCGGTCCAGTTTTTTTCATGCCAGAGGAAGGAGAGGAAGACACCAGGCGATCCCCTGCAAAACACCACACAATGAAGTGGCCTTCTCGCAGCAGCACAGCCAATAAAAAAAAAAATCTCTTCCGCTTGTTTTTAAGAATGTGGTATTTTCCCTATTTGAGATAGTGAAAGCTGGTCCATGCAGTCATTTTATTCAAACACACACAAGCCTGTTTTTTTCTTCTTTATTTTCTCTGCATACTTGATATGAAAAGGATATATATATATATAAATATATATATATATATAAAAAAGATCTCAATCAGACTAAAGTGCCTCCTTGTTAGCATGATCTCCCAGACAATGCCCACACAGACTTCAGCACTTTGTTTGTTCTCTGACTTGTCATACTCTGTTTGTCTCGCTGGGGAAACGCGTCAAACACACACACACACACACACACGCACACACACACACACACACACACACACAGACTTCGCACAGTTTTGTTGGAAGTGAAGGGGAAAAAGGAGGGAGGGAGGAAAAAAGGATGTCGGAGAGGAGATGATTCTTCTTAATGTGATGTACAGCAGAGTGCTGAGTGCATGTGAAAGCCAAACCCACTGTGTCCTTCAAGTCCCAATAAACTCTGTGCTATAGTTTGAGTACTCCACAGTATTCCCGTCTCTTTATTCCCTCCTGTGACCACAGAACGTTTCCTGCTTCCTATTCAAATACATCTAAACCGTCAGAGATGTCATTTTACTACTCGCAGTTTTGTTGTGGAACAGAAAACAGTGAAGCTCTTTGATAGTCACACAATGCTGCTGCTATATGAAACACAAATACAATATATCCTCACAGGTACATAGACATAGTACACTTATTGTGCAGTTGCATGATAAGGTGAGAATGTTTCATGAATGTACCTAACTATAAATACTTATTGAGGATGTGAAATGAAGAAAAAAATGCTTCTAATAGTAAATTATTCTTATTAGTTTACAGTTTAAGGAAAACATGACCATAACTATGTTCTCCTCCAAGCAGGCAAGCGTGCTTTGAATCTATAACTGACTTATTTATTTATTTTTAATGTTTTAATATACTCTTTCTTCATTTGTGCCACTGTCTGTCTGCAATGGCACCTTCCCTAATTAAATAAAGGTCAATAAAAGTGTAGGTTCACACAATACTCCTTTCTTATGTATCTTGAAACAGGTTTTAGTTGCTGTATCTGTCTTTCCTTAGATGTGATTTTGATTTAAAAGATGTGGGTGAGTGTGAAATATGCCTAAAATATATTCATAAATTCAGCCAAAGCAGTTTGAGTTAGACAAATCAAGAGGATATTTCCTAAAGATTCACTGTAGGGAAAACAGAACAAATAATGAGAAAATTTCAAAATAAAAGCATGATAACTTTGAAAAATACTAAGTAACTCTGACTGCCGAAGCCTCATCTGAACGTCACAATACACGTTTGCACAAAGCAAGCGACTGTAAATGTTTTCCTGCAAAATCTACACTAAATTTCTTCATTGTGCACGTGTGCACATGTAAATAATGAAATAACTTTGCATCTTGTGCAAGAAGATGATATTTTCATTACCTCATGCGCCGCGGCATATCTAAAAAACAAACACTGTTATCAACTCTTTCTCACAGTCAACCTTAAGAAGTTACAAACTCATCATATTGCAGGCGAATGCCATCACTGCCTGTCTCGTGAGATAAAACAAAGGTGCCTACTTTGAGGAATGTAAATAAATTAGATTAGTGTAGCCTGAGACCAGACGGCCATAACAGGGTGAGATTATGGAGGAGCTATGGACGCAAACATCTTTTTCTAAAGCCTGCGAGCAACAGAAGAAAAATGCAAAAACCGTCCCAGTGTCCTCATAAAATCCAAGCCTCCAAGGCTCGTAATGCTGTAATACAACATCATCGTTAAGTAATGATTTCCTTGTCTGGACATCAGCAGTTAAAATACAGAAAAGCAGAGACTCTTCTTCAGGTTCTTAAACCTTTGCCTGTATAAGAACTGCAGTGTAATCCAGGGCCGAGGCTCATTAAAATATAATGCTGCTCTTGTCAGATAAGGAGCCATTAGAAACAGGCATATGACCCACTTTGGCTCCTGATTCTTTGTCTCAGAAAAAGGAGCTTCACCGTAGAAGAGTCATGGGTGTCTGGACTGTCCACTGTGGCTGAGTAATGGGTCAGATAATACTAGGGCCGGTGTGTTCCCATATTAAAAGAGAGAACTCACCCTGCAGAAGGCCAGAGGCACTCATGGATAATTCCTGCCATCGAGCCAGAAGGATGTGAGGTTGCAGGTTAAGGTGACTTCAGTTTGTCTTTATTAATCTGTTTTCCATGCGTGCATTCCTGTTGGCTAATCAGATGGCCTGCTCCTCTCTGGACAGGTTTCCATTCCTGTGGTCATGTGCATTGTTGACTCTGAGCTCACGTTTGACGTGCAGCTCGCTGAGGCAATATTGCTGTTAGATAGTTTTGGATTTTGCTTGGACGGAGTAAGCAAGGTTGTCAAAACATGCGAGCGCCTTGATAAAACATGTTATTAACAGATCGTGGTGTGCCATTTGACGATTAAGCGAGCCTTTTGGAAAAAAACTTCCAGAGCGTGATTCAATCCGAAAAAAAGCTGAAGCAGAGTCACAAAGCTGGTGTGTGGATGTTGGTATTATGAAATGTGATGTTTGACAAGTCTAACCGCCATGGAAAAACTGACAGGGCTGCTTTTGAACAATATTAAACCCTCGCTGAGTAGTTTTGTTTAGCCTTCACTTACATACTGGACAGCCCCTGTGGTCTCTATCATCTGTGTCTGTTGTCTATTTTACACAAATACATGTATCTAAAAGTGTTTAAAGGTCCAGTGTGTAACATTTAGGATGATCTGTTGTCGTATTTCTGCAGCAGCTGGTCAAAACTCTCTCTCTCAAAATATAAACTTAGAGTAAAATCCCACACTGTCATATAATTACTGTCACATTAAGGTTATATTTAAATCCTAACTGTAATAACTCAGTTTCGGTATTCACCTTTAAACATTACATTTTGTTTATATTTCTTCCTTAAGGTTTGACCCTCTATTTGTACATGGGAAAATACTAATAATTACAATATCAGCCATACTACTGACCTGGTAGCTTCACATCATTGTAATTATACTGTTATTACACCAAAATAAGACAATATGTTACATTTTATGTGTAATATCAACAATTCAGGAACACAAAGTCACTCACTAATGAATAAATATACAGTCTGCATAATGATGTGACTTATGATTGGGGTCAATTAGACTCCCTGTTAGTCCTTTTATGAACAAACTGTTGTAAAACTCCAAAAACAGATCCAAACAGCACCAGTCTGTGATATGTAGCATAGAGCTGTTTTACAATCTCAGAGACAGAAAAAGAAGCTATGTATCTATTTGTGTAGCTTATAAATCATGTTTATAAGCATTTTTTTACAAAATCAAGAGAAAGCGTTGTATTCTTTTTTATTATTAAAGTGATAAAACAATGTTAAGTATGTTTCTTGAGCTGTTGAAGTGACCCTAGATTCTCCAGCACCCCAAACAGAAGATCAGGGTTAATTAGAGTCATTAGACATATGCTTCTTGTACAAGATATCAATCATAACAGGGAAGAAATAAGTCAAACTCAATAGAAAAACTTTGCCTTTAAATTCCAGTGAGTGTTTAGGCTGTAATGGACCATGAAGGGATGGATGAATCACTCAGGGTCTCTTCCACTGACCTCTTTTTTTGGGCAGTGTCATCATTCTGGTTTGGGAATGCGTGCGTGTGTGTGTGTGTGTGTGTGTGTGTGTGTGTGTGTGTGTGTGTGTGTGTGTGTGTGTGTGTGTGTGTGTGTGTGTGTGTGTGTGTGTGTGTGTGTGTGTGTGTGTGTGGGCCTGAGCACTGGACGTTATCTGACACAGTGTTTGTGAGAGTCTGAGACATGCTCGTCGTGTCCGCCAGGCAACCTTGGCGACATGGCCGTTGGAACAGTGAGGTGATGTGTGTGTGTTTATCTACACAGTGATAGCACTGCGGCCTTGTGACCGCTCCTCTTATATATACAGCACTTGCAGAAGCCTACAGACAGAAATCCAAATCCTCTCCACCGGCACTGATCCGTTCGTACGCTTCTTCCGAGAAGATTTACAGCTCAGTCAGATATATCGAAACTCTGCGGGTTGACTTGCTTTTATAGTTTTACAGTTCTCTTAACACTCCAGTAACAGAAAAAAAAATGCTGCCTGCAACCTTCAAACTGTGTGCTGGCATCTCCTACCGGCATATGAGGAACATGACAGGTGAGTAAAAGAATCCTGTTTAGACTGACTCTAAGTCTCTTGGCCTAGTTTTTCTCCTGGTATGCTCAAAAACGCACATTTTCTCAATGGAGTCCTGAGTCAGAGAGGCGGAATGAATGAAGCAACAACTGTTCATGTTATTTTCCTTCTTTTGATGTACTGGATGAGTAATGAATGGGTTTAGAGTTGTGGTAACTGTGCACATGTTGCCTCTGTCTCGTAGGTTTGAGGAAGAATGCCATGGTGGCCATTCACCATGAGCTGAACAGACTGGCAGGTCCAGGCTCCAGTAACTGGATCAGTCAAGTCCGCCGACGGAGCTCCTTCCTCAGTGAGTGATCATCTGAGAAACAGATGGAAGCTGAAGTGTTTCGCTTGTGGCGTACTTACCCTGAAAATACAGAACCATAAAGTCGACTTTTGACTTCCTGCGCTCTTTGTTTTAGGTGCTCGTATTGAAGAGGAGCAGGGGTACAGTGAGCAGGAGATGTCTTACGTGAAGCAAGGTGAGGATGCACTGCAGAAGGCCATCAGCATCCTCAGCGAACAAGACGGCTGGACCATTGAAACTGTGGCTGTGAGTACAGAGACAGGACACATTTCACTTCAAGTATTCATGAAGTTGCAGATGTTTGATGCTCTCACGACTGATGAGGTTTCAACACTATCCACTGCATATTTGATGAAATGTGAAAGGAAATATGTGAATACTTGCAGTACTTGTTTAAAACCCTTCCTCAGGCAAATGGAGACAAAGTCCTGAGTAAAATGCTGCCCGACATCGGGAAGGTGTTCAAGCTGGAAGTAATGTTGGAGCAACATCCCGACAATCTTTACAATGAGCTGGTGGGAAACATGGAGCAGATGGGGGAGTGGAACCCGAACGTCAAGCAGGTCAAGGTAAGAGACAGAGAGAGAGAGGCGGCACGTTCTCACATTTATGAAAGAGACACATCGATCCAAGAATGTTTGAAATTTCACTATGTGATGCCACAGATCCTTCAAAAGATCGGCAAGGAAACAATGGTTACCCACGAGGTGTCTGCAGAGACACCAGGTAACGTGGTGGGGCCGAGGGACTTTGTCAGCGTCCGCTGTGCCAAGCGTCGAGGCTCAACCTGCTTCCTGGCTGGGATGTCCACCAAGCACCCGAACATGCCTGAACAGAGGGGCGTGGTCAGGTGAGCCAGGCGGAGATAACTCTGCATGCATGCAGTGGAGCCTGTAGAAGTTGGTATAATCTTAATTTGTCCAGAAAGGGATAAATATTTTTGCACATTGCAACTTAATTTGTCCTGCTTTACCGTAGGAGGTATAGAGTATTATGAAACAGCATTAGCCTCAGAAGAGGTGCAGATTTTATAATAAATATTGCCCCACAGAGGAGTGAGACATAATTCTGCAATTTGATTGAATTATTACTTACTCCTCACACTCTTACTGAATGATGTGCATCAGAGAAGATTTATAAGTTATAAGTACAGAGAATTCATATTATTTGTGTGCAATGGGTGGATGCCATTTAAATTAATACAATGATCATTCTGTTTCAGGGCGGAGAATGGACCTACCTGTATAGTCATGAAACCCTGTGCTGAAGACCCAAATAAGACCAAGTTCACCTGGTTACTAAATATAGATCTAAAGGTATATGACTGTGTTTTTCCCCCCACAGTGATCACACTGATTTACAAGAACCAAGCAGCATCATGTCACCCAGCCTAACACCGTCTGTGTCTTTTTATCTGTGTCGTGTGCAGGGCTGGATCCCGAAGACAATCATAAACAAAGTGCTCTCTCAGACGCAGGTGGACTTTGCCAACCACCTCAGGCAAAGGATGGCTAATAATGTTTCTATGGAGATGGCTCACGCCTGCTGACACAAAGATGCCTCTTGAGCTTTGGCACAGTGAAAGGAGAGCAACCCCTTTGCTCGTTAAACAACAAAAATCATATAAATCTGCTTATAACCTGCTGAAGAAACACGGAAAAATACAGAGCGTTACGGAGATGATGCTTGTCTGAGATCTTAGGGGAAAAAAACGGCGCACAGATGTTGGTTTCAGTTGGTAAATGTGTGTTTTTTAGCTCCCTCTGTCATGAGATTTTGAATTTTAACACAACCGTGTGCCTCCTCGATTGTTTCTGACACATCACTTGGCACACTGAGTCTGCACATGGTTTCCTTCTGATAACACCCCAGTCATTGCCCCATCCTTTGCTGTGAAACTGCACTTTTATATCAGTGTTTAATTTATTGAGTTATTGATTACGCTACAACGACTGCCAAGTGAATAAATGATTGTAAAGTCAGTGATATTTATGTCTTTATGCTTTTATTGTGCTGTCGGAGATGAAGACGAAAAAGCAGTTTGGATAATGATTGCTCTGTCCTTTCCTGATGCATGAGAACTTAAATAAAAGCTCATAAAGCATTTCGCTCGTCTTCTTGAACCTGATAAGACCAAAAACACAACACACACACACAATCCTAAAAAACTCATCTTGGAAGCAACACAGAAATTGCACAATTATTCCACTGGATGTTTTTGAAGGTTTCTCTTTTTAAACGTTTGAAAAATGTAGCTGAGAAAAATAATGTTTTCCTGTTCCGTGATGGGTTTTTCGGACTGACAGTTTGCCAGAGCGAGCAGGTGTTTGGCCATTCTGATGTGTGAGGAGCCCAGCAGCGAGGCAGTTCTCCGGCGTGAGCCAGCAGCACATTCCCTGAGATCAAGTGACGGTGGATTTCATCCCAAGCAGGAAATCTGTCCTCTATTATTGCCAGTTGTGTAACTTCTTTTTTTTTTCTTCTTTTCCTCCACCCCTCTCCTATTTTGTGTAGTTTTAATCGATCCAAAATGTTTTGTAACAGCTCATTTTCTGGGATGCAGTGCAGACTGCAGGGGCCAGGATTCTCACTATGTGTCTCACATGAAGTTTTGATGCAAGACGTTTACCAGAATTATGCTGTGATGACATACCACTAAGGCCCTAAGGATGTTTGTGAGGTAAAACCTCCCATCAACTTTTTTTTGACAATTTAGACTCAAGACAAAATGTCCAGTAGATCCAGTGGACTGAATAAAACAAACCTCAGCAGAATAGTTCGACGGGCTGGCTTGTGTAACGCAAAACAAACATTTCTCCCTTTTTTTTTTTTTTTCCTTACAAAGAAATTTTCCACAGGGGTAATAACTGACATCTGCTTGAAATCCCTCAAAATCTGAACATAAGCAGATGTGAGTTGTAGCCACTCTCTCTTTTGTGGAGATCTTGTTCCATTATTTCTGTAATGAAAGGAGCGGCGAAATTCTGGGCTTGGAAGGGGAAAATTATCCAGTGCAGATAAGTTATATAATAACACCAGGAAGACAAAACACGCTATCTGGCAGTTATGTGGAATCCCTGGCACCGATGACAGCCTTGATTAAATCTTTCTATTTTTTCACCCTCATCCAGTATCCATCTATGTGTCCTTGACTGAAACTACAAACATCAGCTTTTTTTTTTCCTCTGTCGAGGAGAAATGAAGGCAAACTCTCAGACTTTATAGTCTGTCAGACTCTAGGAGGTGCCAGGATCACTGACAGAAATGTTCTGGAGCTGTCCTAGATTACTGAACTACTGCAGAAGTATTCTTGCTCTTATAAATGTTGGTTTAAATCTGCTTTTGGTGTGCAATGACGACTTTTGTCTTTTGCAGAGACACTACAGGTGAATAAGTAAAAAACTAATAGATATAGATGCAGGTTTACTTAAAACATATGTTTAAATATGCAAATGAGGCAGTGTCTCATTAAATATGCACATGCTCGCTCAGACATTTTACAATTCTTGTTTTATTTTGTTGACATATAGACATACAGAGGGAATTTTGGATATCTCTTTTTATCACTCCATACCATAAATAAATAAAAACTGCTGTCACCAGCCTTGAAAAAAAATCCCTTTTCTCCATGTTTTTAGGAATAAAAATTTTGCAACATATGAACAATATATGAACAAACCCCTCTGGAATAACTGTAACAATATAGACAGGAATCAAACTGGAAGGTCTGGTGTATATAACTGCGACATGAATACAATAACACATGTCTAAACATGCAAATGAGGCATTATCTAATGCTAACACCTAATTGGAAGAATGAAAGAAGACATTGTATGTTATGGAAGCAAAATAGTCTAAAATCTTTAGTAATTAGGCCAGAAAACACTTTTTTTTCTTCAGGGTGTTGCCTTAATTGGAAGTACAAATGATAAAGAATTTAGATTTAGGAGAAGAAGATAAAATTCTCATTTAAAGGATAGGAGAGCAAATTTAGAAACTACTTCAACCAGAAAATTGAGACATAAAGAAATATGAATACCAACATCGTCACTAGTTCAGCTGAGTTACAGACATCCAGCTTCTTGCCCCAAGTCGGGTCCCAGTCCCCCATGACCCGGGTGAGCAGTTACAGAAAATGGATGGATGGATTGTTTAAAGTGTCTGTGTTGATGTGCCAATTGGTAAGATAATACAGTCTCTGTGTGCTATGCATTTAGAGTCAAGTGTATGTCAGGCTAACTTACATAGAAAGGCCCCAAGTGAGGTTTGAACCCGGAATCTTCTCTTGCTGTGAGCTGACGCCGCTACCCGCTGCACCACCATGCCACCCAAATATAACATTAAAATTCAAATGAATGAAAAATCTAAGCTCTGTTTAAGTAGACTTTATTATGTTAAAATAATAAATCAGAACTCTTCTTCACATCAACCAACTCGGGTGGAAGCAGCAAGGATGCTTTCCACAGATAGTTCGGTCCTAGAGATGTGGGGACAACAGCAGCTGATTTAATTTTTTGTCATGGGGCCCAAAACTCCTGGCAGCGCCCCTGCCTGTGAGGCAGAGGGAGAGAGAGGGAGAGGGAGGGAGCGATGACGTAATGAAGCCAGTCCGACACAGAAAACCACAATTCCCATGATGCACTTGGAATTACCGTGGCCGCTGGACGGGGGAAGGGAAGCTGAGATTGGAGGGAGAAACAGTCACAAACTGAGGTACTTCTTTATTTTAAAAAAAGCTTCGTATTATAGTCGGGCAAAGTCCACGGCCCGTAACGTTTGGTGGCGTTTTTAAAACAGCTTCATGACAGAAGCGGATTTAATCCGCGAGGCTGCTGTCGGGATTTGATCTCTCACCATCCTCCGTTACAGTTACTGCTAGCACCGTTAGTTAGCCTGACAGCTGGCTTTTCTCGTGCTGGCCACCTCTCAACTTCTTTAACAGCGCCGGATATAAACACACACATGAACTCGTGTGTGTGTGTTTTGTCCTTTAAAGTCCGTGCTGCGTGTTGAAACGTGTCGGTGCTGTCTGTCTGTAGCTGCAAGCTGCGTCTTTGTGCCTGCGGGGTTGCTAGCTGACATATTGCTAAGCTCGTCGGTTGCTACGTTCGGTTGCTGCTGTCAGAGCGGCGAAATGTTGCTGCTGTCATCGACCAAAAACACGTTTATTCGATGGGTTTTATCATTTTTCTATGACTATACTGTGTTTCTACTTTAACTCTGACAATTCCTGGCGTTTTTATAATCTCTCTGTGATTTAAAATAAGTATTTCCATGAAATACTCGAGTAAAAGTACTAATACCTCACTGTAAAATCACTGTAACTCATGCATTGAACCCCTGTGAGTCTTATACTGATGTATCAATAAAATATAGCCAATTACTGGAGCTAATCTTTGACTTTTATATGCATTTAATCCATAACAATGTATTAAACTACAGTATTTGTACTGTATTTGAGTAAATGTACTTTATACTACATTACTATAAAGCTTAGGACTTAAAGGTCCAGTGTGTAATATTTAGGAGAGATAGATTAAGGCATAACAATGCATTAAACTACACAACATAAATATGTGTAATGCATGTAAAATGATTTTTAAAGTAATATTTTAATGCAGTATGCGAGCAAAAGCACTAATACCTAACTGTTAAATCACTATAATTCATGCATTGTACCTCTGTGACTCTTATACTGATGTATCATTGAAATATAGCCAATTACTGGAGCTAATTTATATGCATCTGGATAGATTTATCCATAACAATGCATTAAACTACAGTATTTGTACTGTACAGTACTATAAAGCTTAGGACTTAAAGGTCCAGTGTGTAATATTTGGGAGGGGTGTATACTGTCAGATGCATTAAACTACATAACATAATTATGTGTAATTCATGTAAAAAATATTTTTAAAGTAACTAGTATAGCTGTTGAATATGTCTGGTGTAGTAGAAGTGTAAAGTAGCATGGCTCAAATAAAGTATGATTACTACAGATTTGTATTTGAGTACATGTACTTTACTATTGAACTTAAAGGTCCGGTGTTAAATATTTAAGAGGATCTATTGAGGAGAAATGTTCTGTTATAAACTGTTTTCTATAACAATGCATTCAACTACATAAGCTAATTATATGTATTGCATGTAATATTATATGTAAAACAACTAGTATAACTGTCAAATAAATCTGGTGAATAAATCAGTGAATCGTGGTTTAAAGTAGCATAGCTCCAGTAAAGTACAACTACTTTAAATGTGCATTTAAGGTTTTGAGTAAATGTACTTTATAGTACTGCATTTAAAGGTCCAGTGTTTAATATTTAATCTTTATTACATTAAATTGAGACAGAGTTGGTTCACCATGTTGAACTGCCATGTTTTTACAGTAACCTACAATGGGACCAACCAAGCCAGGCTTGGAAAGGGAAAGTGAGGCGAGCAGTTGGTTCCACTAAATCTCAAACAACGGATCTTTAAGTTGTTTGCCAAAAAGTAACAATGATACAACAGTTTGTGGCAATGAACCCAATCGTTTATCTGTATTTCGATATGATTTAAATCAACAATTTTCTCCATATTTTTGTGTTATAGGTGCCGTCATGCAAGTAATATTTAAATCATGCATTGATCATTCTTCTTGCTCTAATTTTCAGATAGTGTTTACATATGACAGCCCCTCCTCAGGACCATACAAGAAGTCTATCCATGACCCACATCTCACTGGACAACTGCTCTTCTTACTTTGGATGTGTGCTGCCGTTTCACGTGAGGCTGAAGACATAACTCAACTGTGCTGCAAGTCAAATTAAACCGTGTTCCGGTGCCTCGACGAGGTGCGTCGTGGGATTTGCCTACAGCACCAAAGTAATGACGTGTCTCGGACGGGGAGAGCCCAGCCCTGAAAAGCAATGTCATCATCCAGCTTCTGTGCACCTCTGATGGGGCTGAGGAGTGAACCCACCGGCCAAGCAGATCTGTGGAGGAGAGGAAGGAGGCAGGTTTCCAGGAAACTTGTGCATTGATGGATAGCCATTTCCTCCTGTCAGCACTTGTAGACTGATACCTGCACATTCCTCTCAGTGTACACACACACTCAAGGTTAGACTCTGGAGTAGCCAATAAAACCATCGACACCACACACACACAATCATCAAGAAAGAGATGCGCCCTACGTGGATTTCTTCTGCCAGCGACGGTTTTCTGAAATCATACGGGTGACTGTGGACACTGAGTTCTCTGTGTATGTGAGAAGAGAAGCATCGATATTAGGCAGTCACTACAAATGTGCACTACAGACACCATGGTGGTCCTTACATCAGCTCCTCAGCCCGTCTCAGTCCACGACTACAGAAGCCTTTAGAGGCCAGGATCAGGAACACGCTCGCCAGCCAACACACTCCTATGCAATGGAAGAAGACACTGATGTCACATGCCACACTGAGGTAACGTTACTTCACCTGACGCTTAATCTCGTTCCAGTGTTTTGGGTTTACGGCTGCTTAAATCCATTAAAGCGGAAAGCTACACTTCCTTTTTGTTGGTCAACAAGATGGAAGTAGGTGTTGCCGCATTGATCGGGGATAAATGTTCCCTTCCTGTTCCACGCTGTTGTTTCAACGTTAAACAATAAAGATCTCATTTGTCCGCCCTAATGTGTTTAGGTTAACCTATGGTCAACAGTTCTCGCTCTGACTCGAGCTGTAATCGTCGGGCTCGCTTGGCATGTTGGCATGGCGGCAGCTGACAGGGCATTTCCCTTATCCCCAGCCTGGGTTTTCTAGCTGTAACATTACTTCTTGCTCCCCTGGCCTCTAGCCTTGTGTGCTGCCTCTTCTGTAAACAGTTGGATAAGTATGTCCCCTGCCTCGCTGGAAGCGACGTAAGAGGGCAGGGACGGCTGTCCTCAGAGGAAGTACACCCTTAAATTACCAAATTCTTAACGAGTTAAAGAGGAAGCAATCAGGACATCTCTGAGGTTTTATTTGGGTTTGGTAGAAATCTATTTCAGGGATGCCAAAACTTCTTAAAAATCAGATTTCAGGTTTTCAAATGTGAATATTTCTTTTTGTTTTAGTCCTTTTATGACAGCAATAAATATCTTTGTGAGAACATTGGGATCTGCATTTTCTGACATGGACCGAACAATTTAATCGATTAATCAAGAAAACGATCGTCAGCTTACTTTGGTTCCAGCTTTTCTCTGCATTTAAGATGCGCAGGACTGTTTCTTTGCATTGTGCACATGTCTGAAGCATCTGCTCTGTGTTGCTGCCCTCCTGCAGGGCCTGAATGGTTTGTCCCGTGAATGTAAACCATTAGAGGAAATCACCAATGGACACTCCACCCATAAGCCTGTGAGTACAACTAAAAAAAAAATCACTCCTCATTGATTACTTACTTTTTCCTGGAAAGTCTTTTATTTTGAAAGTTCCTCTTTGAACTTTTTGTTTCTTCTCAGGTCATGAACGGACTGATAATCAGTCACAATGTCAAAGACCACAACAACGGCAGTGCACCACTCAGATCCCTGCCGGTAATTACATTAAATTCTCAGTATCTGACTTGAACCGTCATGGTTCTCGTTAAACGTGAGGTAATCCGTTATTTGATTTATTTTCCAGATTTCAGCACTGAAGCAGAACGGTCTTCTGCAGACCCTGGCAGCCGGAGGGGACCAGCCTAATCCTGCAGGTAAGGCAGACGTACTCTGACGCGACCTCTCCTCTGTCTCACATCCTCTTCCCTCAGGAATCTCTGAGTGTATCCTAGATACCAGGCAGCAGCTGAGGGTAAAACCTCCCTCAGGACTGTGGGTTGCCTGCTTGGAGGAATCATAGTGTCTCAGCGGCACTTTGAGATGTGATGCAGGTCTGTTAGGAAGGATTTATGACTGACAATGAACAGGAGGGGTGTCGGCCTTCGCATCGTAGCCCGTTGGCTGAGTAGATACTCATCCCCTGTGAGTGATTGTGGCGAGGTTTGTGTGTGACAGTATTAGTTTGTTTTTTTCCTTCCCTCATATTTTTTTTTAAATAATCTGTGCAGAAGAAAATGTGGAGTTGGAAAAGGCCAGACAGGAGTGGGAGGCTCTGGAGAACGTCCAGCCAGGTCAGATACATCCCGCTGTTTCACCTGTTTGCATCAGGATTATTTATTTTGTATGTTGCTGTTCTGCAAGAATCACTTTTCATGTTTGATCCACCAGCTCTCACTGAGGACTCAAACCCAACCCCGATCATCTCCTTCAATGAAGCCCTGCAGTACTTCCAGACCACAGACCTCGGGGACTTGCTGGTAAAGAAATGCTGCACACCAAAAATGGTGTTTCAATGAGGGCCAGCTCTCAAATAAAAGCAGCTCTTTCCAAATAAAGACTGGGAAACAGATGCACCTGTACTATAATGGCGCACAGGGAAAAGAGCAAAGCATTATTTCGTCTTACTGAGTCTGATGATTTCAGAGTCGAAGTGCTGGAAGCATTTTATTGTACTGTCTCAAATAAATACCTGTGTTAACACCCTTAAACTGCAGGAAACTGCACCTACAGGTGAACGATTAAGTATATAGTTTGAAATATTACCGTGGAGTTCGTTCAGATTTTTATTGGTCGCTTTGACTGTATTTTTAAAGCGGTGGTGTGTTTTTGTCCTCGCCTCTCGCCCTGCAGAAGAACATCCAGCCGACCATTCGCAGGACGGGCCTCGCCGCGATCACACACTTCCTCTTTGGACCTCCACGGCTGCACAGGGAACTCCTGGAGGAGAGAGACCTGGTCTTTGCCATCGCACAGTGTGAGTGTGTGTGTGTGTGTGTGTGTGTGTGTTGGTGTTTGCTGGGCCTGTTTGTGTAATCATCCTGCCAGGTATCTGATTTTCACTTTTACATGTGTGTGTTTGCTTTCTATAGGCCATGTGGACAACAGCCAAACAGTCCACATGCGCGTCCTCCAGACCATTTACAAAAGGCTGATTGGCAGCAGGCTGGACTGTCCTCGCTACGGGGCGCACTGGGAAAACATCGGCTTTCAGGGTAAGACACTTTTTTCCCTCCATGTGTAAATGTTTCTCTTATTAAATAACTGAAGTAAATTGTTCTGAAGCTTTTGCGTGAAGCTAAAATGACTTTACTGTTTTTCCTGCACTGCAGGTACAGACCCAGCCACTGACCTACGTGGCACTGGTTTTCTGGGACTGATGCATACTCTGTACTTTGTGATGGACCCAGAGACTCTCCCGCTGGCTAGAGACATCTACAAGTTATCACAACACCCTAGACAGGTATAAAATAAGAGTAAACGTGTTTCATTTGTTTATTAGACAGCTGATTGCAGAGTCAGATTTCAGTAATCCTTCATGGAGACACTGATACTCCCCCCACTCCAGACGTGCTGCTTTGTGGCTGACCCTGACCTTTGTCCTCCCCGCAGAGGGAACTAGAGCGAAAAAGCGAATTCCCCCTCAGGGATCAATAAAGTCGCCTACGAGACTGGCATGTTTTAGGACTTCCTCTTGTAGCCTTTGTAAGTGTTCCTCGTGGACCTAAATCTCCTTGTGTATTTCTCTCCACTTCAGAATTTTCCATTCAGTGTGATGTCAATCAACATGACCCGCATCGCTCTGCAAGTACTCAGAGAGGAAGCCTTGTCCAAGTGAGTCACTGGTCCTTGTGTTGTCCTGTCTGTTAAAGTATGTCTTCATTCATCCCTTCATTTCCTCTCTGTCTCTGCTCAGGGAGTGCAATCGTCGTCAGCAAGTGGTCGGTGTGCTGAATGAGTTCTACGTTGCCACGTATCTGCACTTGTACCAACTGTGGAAGACCCAGCAGAAGACCATTGCTGACTCTGGCTTTGTACTAAAAGGTAAAGGACGTTAAGCACGCTGAAATTCAGATGAGAAGATGGATACCACTCTAGCTAATTCAACCTAACTAGCTGGGTGTATTTTCCAAAATGTTGATGTGACAAGCTCACTGCCACGGTGGGTTCTAGCACAGACCAGTCGTAGACCAAAGCTGATTTATAATAGCTTCTTTTATTCAAAACGCACGGTGTCACGCTGCAGCCGTTCGCAGGCGTCCTCGCTGCCGTCTGCCGCGTGCTTGTCTTTTTGTCCTCTCCCTCCTCTCGTCCAGCACGCTACTGTGTTGGGAAAAGAGGGCGAGAGTGATTAGCCAGTTGGGCACCGGTGTGCCAATCACTCTCACCTGGCGCTGCTCTCCTGAGCCCTCCCCACACCTCTCTCCTGCAGCTGATGCACCACGCCCCCGTCCACATGCCTCCACCGCCCGACTTAGGCCGGGGAGCCGTCCGGCCTAACCCACTCCCCCCCCCCGCCTCCCCAAGGGAGCGGGAAAGGAAGTCGGCCACAGCCATCTGTGCCCCCGGCCTATGGACCACAGTGAACTTAAATGGCTGCAACGCCAGATACCACCGTGTGATCCGGGCGTTGGCATCCTTCATGCGGTGGAGCCACTGGAGGGGAGCGTGGTCCGAGCAGAGAGTGAATGGGCGCCCCAGCAGGTAGTACCGCAGAGCACCGACCGCCCACCGGATGGCCAGGCACTCCCTCTCTACCGTGCTGTACCTGGCCTCCCTCTCGGACAGCTTGCGGCTGATGTACAGCACTGGGCGGTCGACGCCCCGCACCTGCTGGGACAGAACGGCCCCCAGCCCTCTGCCCGACGCATCAGTCTGCAGGACAAAAGGGAGAGAGAAGTTAGGTGTGTGGAGAAGGGGCTCCCCACAGAGGGCCTGCTTAACCCTCTCAAGCGACACCTGGCACTGCTCCGTCCACTGGACCGGATCTGAGGCACCCTTTCGGGTGAGGTCGGTTAAGGGGCTGGTCAGCTCTGCAAAGTTGGGGATAAATCGCCGGTAATAGCCGGCCAGCCCCAAAAACCGCCGCACCTCTTTTTTCGTCTTGGGCCTTGGGCAGGCTGCAATCGCTGCTGTCTTATCTACCTGTGGACGCACCTGCCCGCCGCCCAAGTGGTACCCCAGATACCGTACCTCCCTCCGTCCAACTGCACACTTCTTCGGGTTGGCCGTGAGCCCCGCCTGCCTCAGTGACTCGAGCACCGCGGCCACCTGCTGCACATGCTCCGCCCAGGTGTTGCTGTGGATGATGACGTCATCCAGGTAGGCGGCAGCATATGCAGAATGCGGCCGCAGCACCCGGTCCATGAGGCGCTGAAATGTGGCTGGGGCCCCGAACAACCCGAATGGAAGTGTAACAAATTGGTACAAACCGTACGGAGTGGAGAAGGCCGTTTTCTCCTTGGACTCTGAAGACAGGGGAATCTGCCAGTAGCCCTTGGTCAGATCCAGCGTCGTGAAAAAGCGAGCCGTGCCCAAGCGATCCAGGAGTTCGTCGACCCGGGGCATCGGATAGGCATCAAACTGTGAAACATCGTTCACCTTGCGATAGTCCACACAGAACCGGATAGACCCATCTTTCTTGACTACAAGAACGATGGGGCTACACCAGGCACTGTGGGACTCTTCTATTACACCCATCTTCAACATGGCTCCCAATTCAGCCTGAATCACTTTTCTCTTGTGTTCAGGTAGCCGATAGGGCCGTGAACGCACTGTCACGCCCGGGTGAGTCTCAACATGGTGTTGAATAAGGCTTGTGCGCCCTGGTAGGGGGGAGAACACATCCGGGAAACGCTGCTGCAACCTGGCAATGACTGCTCTCTGGGACGGTGAGAGATGGTTTTCACAAACGAGCGAGGCAGGATCAGCCGATTTTGGTACCTCTGGCCCCAACTCATCTCTCTCTGCAATTGCCGTCACCAGGGAGACAGACTCAGCCTCTCTCCAAGCTTTAAGGAGGTTGAGGTGATAGATCTGTGTCGCCCCTCCCCTGTCAGAACGCACAAGCTCATAGTCAACGTCACCCACTCGTCGTGTGACCACAAAGGGACCTTGCCACTTGGCGAGTAATTTAGAGTTAGAAGATGGGAGCAATACAAGCACTTTATCTCCCGGTGAAAATTGTCTTAACTTGGATCCTCTGTTGTACAGCCGCTGCTGACGTTCCTGGGCCCGGAGCAAATTCTCGCGTGATAACCGACCCAGTGTGTGGAGTTTTGCTCTCAGGTCCAGGACGTACTGAACTTCATTCTTACTTGGGCTCGGACCCTCCTCCCAGCTTTCCTTAACCAGGTCCAAAACCCCGCGTGGTTTCCTGCCAAACAGCAGCTCAAAGGGAGAAAATCCCGTGGAGGCCTGGGGTACCTCGCGTACTGCAAACAACAGAGGATGAAGCCATTTATCCCAATTACGACTATCATCGTGCACAAACTTACGGATCATGGACTTCAAAGTCTTATTCAGGCGCTCAACGAGGCCGTCAGTTTGAGGATGGTAAATACTGGTCCGAATAGACTTGATGCCCAATAATCCGTACAGCTCTCTCAGTGTTCGTGACATAAATTGGGTGCCTTGATCGGTCAGGATCTCTTTCGGGATCCCAACCCGGGAGATGACTTGAAACAGTGCCTGCGCCACACTCTTTGCAGAGATGGTGCGCAGCGGCACTGCCTCTGGATATCGCGTTGCATAATCCACAAGGACTAACACGAAGCGATATCCACGTGCGCTCCGGTGAAATGGCCCGATGAGGTCCATCCCAATGCGTTCGAATGGGACCTCGATCAGCGGTAATGGGCGCAACGGCGCTCTCGGGATGGCCGGTTGGTTAACTAACTGGCATTCGGGACAAGACGCACACCAGCGGCGCACGTCTGCCCGAATGCCTGGCCAATAGAATCGAGCCATTATCCGGTTTAGTGTTTTATCATATCCCATGTGACCAGCCATAGGGTTATAATGAGCCGCCTGGAAAATCATTTCCCGACGGCTTTTCGGGACCAACAATTGGGTTACCACGTCATCTGCTCGAGTGTCACGACTCACTCTATATAACCTGTCCCTGCGCAATGAAAAATGTGGATACGTTAGCGCTGCGTCAGGGCGCACCATGTGACCATCAATTTGTATCACTTGGTCAAAGGCAAAGCGTAGAGTATCAATGCCCCGGGTCAAGCCTAACAATGCCCCGGGTCGAATCAGGTTCTGGTGAACTATAGACTGCATGCAGCCCGAGTCCACCATTGCCTGATGTGTACCCCCCTGAATCCTTACCGGAACGCTGTACGTCTCTCCTGGACCGGGGGAGGGCGCCGGAGGACCGACAACCCGGATCACCTGCCAGACCTCCATCAGAGGACACTCGCGGCGGAAGTGTCCGGGCTGCCCGCACCTCCAACACTCCTGCCCTGCCGCCTGAGGGACCCTCTGTGGGCTAAGAGCAGCGCCCCGTAGCGGCTGGACCCTGTGGCGGAAGAGAGAGAGAGGGGATGTTATTACGGGGAGCAGGGAAGGGGCGGGTGTGTGGTGCGGGGGAGCCGGGTGCTGGCGCGGGTCTCCTGCGAGGTGCCGGGCTGGGACGGTCGGAGGGCGCTGGCCGCGCCTCTGATGCCCGGCCCCGGGGGTGGACGGCCAGATGGTCCTCCGCGAGGGTGACGGCGGCCGCCAGGTCGTCGGGGCGGTGGCAGCGTACCCACTCGAGGGTGCCAGTCGGCAGCCCCTCCACGAACTGTTCCAGCACCACTTTCTCCATCAGCTGTCCCTCGCCCATGGTCTCCCCCGGTTGCAGCCACCTGTACGCCGCGTCCCTCAGCTGCTGGGCATAGGTGAACGGGCGGTCGGCGGGCCCCAGCTTGGTCCCCCGAAACCTCCGGCGGTGGTCCTCGGCCGAGTGTCCCAGTCGGTCCAGGACAGCCCTCCTCACGGACTGGTACTGCCCCCGCGAGGAGGCAGGCAGGCCGAGCGCCGCTGTCTGCGCGTCTCCGGATAGCAGTGGAAGCAGCCGCACGGCCCACTCTGCCTCCGGCCAGCCGCACGCCGACGCCGTGGCCTCGAACATGTCGAGGTATGACTGGGCATCATCGTTCCCGGTCATCCTATGCAAGATCATGCCGGAGAGCGCGGGACCCGGTGACGCTGCCCCCGCCCGGGCCAACATCGCCTCCAGCAGCTGCGTCTGCCTCTCGGCCTGCTGCTGCAGCGCCGCGAGCTGTTGTCTGCTGGCCACAGCCTGGTCCCGGCTCATCGCGGCGACCTCTGCCACCATCTGGGCCAGCGCCGTTACTGGCTGCACCTGCTGTGGCTCTGACATGGTCTCTGTGCTGTGTCCGTTGGGTGCCAAAATGTGACAAGCTCACTGCCACGGTGGGTTCTAGCACAGACCAGTCGTAGACCAAAGCTGATTTATAATAGCTTCTTTTATTCAAAACGCACGGTGTCACGCTGCAGCCGTTCGCAGGCGTCCTCGCTGCCGTCTGCCGCGTGCTTGTCTTTTTGTCCTCTCCCTCCTCTCGTCCAGCACGCTACTGTGTTGGGAAAAGAGGGCGAGAGTGATTAGCCAGTTGGGCACCGGTGTGCCAATCACTCTCACCTGGCGCTGCTCTCCTGAGCCCTCCCCACACCTCTCTCCTGCAGCTGATGCACCACGCCCCCGTCCACAGTTGAACTCTCCCTTTAAAACGTGACTCACAGGTCTGTGCACTGAACTCACAGATTGTCGTCCCGGCGTGAGTCCCACAGCCTCTGTGTTTTCTTTCCCTTTAGAGGTGGAGCTGTTTGCCAAAAAGAACCCCAAGCAGATGCTGCGCCGACTAGAGGTCTTCCTGAAAGAGAGGCGGACAGGTGGAATCCCCCGTGGGACGTCGCCAGACCCTCAGGCCCAACAGCCGTCTCCCAGCCTGGGGGAAAGAGGGGCCAGAGCCGGGACGGGACAGGGAAGCAAGGGAAAGGAGATGCACTTCACAGGAGTGTGTGATCTACCGCCAGACATGGAGGGAGAGGCCAGACTCATCTAAGCTAGACTCTGTGTGAGTGTGTGTGTGTGTATGTGTGTGTGAGCAGTTGTGAGTGTATCTATTACGGTATGTGCGAGTGGCTAGAACCCCACCAGACCCTGATCTAGGACCTGCTATCTGAACCCATTCAAACACTTCCACTCCTTCCACTGATGCTGGGGTGCTGCACTTTGATCAGATTAAGCTTTTTTTTAAATTAATAAATAATTTAATTTTTTTTAAACAGTCGAATCTTAAACCGCTGATGCAGGTTCAGAAACAAAAGATGTCACAAAAAAAAACAAGAAAGTGAAATGTTTGCGCTTTTCTGTTTTCGTAGCCAAATTTATCGCTGCCAAATTCTTGTGGTTAAACGCTACCTGCCTAAAAGTCCAGAACATACACACCTGTGTCCCCAGAGTCTCTGTATCAGCGAATTGTTAAATGCTCTGTTGACTTGTTGGTAAGAGAGGAAATAATCAGTGAAGCTCCGCGACAGCAGCGGATAGAAAAACCCCCACAGAGAAAAAGGGTAGTGATTTTTTTTTTTTTTTTTTTCGAGCGGGGAGCAGAAATGTTCTCAAACATCTTTAACACAGTCGACTTTGAATGCAGCTTGCTTTGAAGGTCCGATCACTTTGCATTCTCTATTACAGCGTGAATGAAATATATGTCATGTGACAGATGTGAAAGATGCAGAAGTCCAGATGTGCGGAGGTAAAGCTGTTGGTGTCAGGGGGGGGTCTGATAGACTAGGTCCAGAGCTCCCACTTTAATATGGGGGAATATATTTTAAATAATTAAAAAAAAAAAACTATTTTAGTCTTTTCTGAAGCTGTCATAACTTCAGTTACCTATGAAAGCACTTCAGAAACTTTGTGAATAATCCGATGGCTGAGCGACCGAGAGAAGGATTTTTAAAGTCCACTGCAGCGTCTGAAAAATCTTGGCGG
Organism: Collichthys lucidus; assembly: GCA_004119915.2. Classification (NCBI taxonomy): domain Eukaryota; kingdom Metazoa; phylum Chordata; class Actinopteri; family Sciaenidae; genus Collichthys; species Collichthys lucidus. The sequence continues at coordinate 31,987,881 of CM014088.1, forward strand.
TTAAAGCCACGGAGACGCTTCATAACAGAGTCTGTGTGTTTGGCTTAAAGTCGAAGGTCTGGTATGAGCTTTCTCTACATTCCGTTATAAAGCATGTGATTGTAATTTTTTTGTTTTTGTTTCATCAGTTGAAAGTGGAGTGTGTGTGTATGTGTGTGTGTGTGTGTGTGTGTGTGTGTGTGTGTGTGTGATGAATGAGCTGATATTGATGAAGGGTGCCTCTCTCCAGGAGACGTATGGTACAGTATGCAATCCCAGCTCTTACTCAACGATAATCAAAACGATAGTGCTGTGTGACGATAGAAATCGTTCCTAACTTTCAGGGTTTGTGCGCTTGTTGCAAGCGAGTGTGTTCATATGGGTGTGTGTGTGTGTGTGTGTGTGTGTGTGTGTCGTATGACAGGAACTGACTACAGATGGGGTGCTTTCCTCTGCACACAATAAGCCAGCTTTACTAAGTACTTGATCCATCAAGCTGCAAAGACGGTACTTTTGTCATTTTAAAAATGGTACACAACATTTCCGAGGACAAGATTTATCCTGACAGGACTCATTTCTTTCTTTGTTTTTATTTTATTTTTAAATAAAGCACGTTGGTTCTGGATGCAGCGGCTCGTGTGGCCTGGAAATGGATAGAGCTCCTCAGCAAAGCTGGTTCCTGCTTTGTGCTAATGTGAAACCGTCTCCCATCGTCGTAGTCTTCAATCTGTAGCATGTTCAGGTAGCACTAGTACTGTAGCATCCTATAGCCTCCTCCTCCTCCTCCCTCCTCTCCTCTTCGTAAAAGCTTGTTGATGTCACGTCTCAGTTACAGTCCGTAGTGTCGACGAGTGCGCAATCTGTTACTACTATAGCACATTTATTTGCATTAAGTCTCCTTCAGTAGGTTTATAGGTGGTGCAGCCGGAGAGATGCGGGATAGGCTCGACTTGTTATTGAGCTCGACCTTGTCTTCTAAGAAGGTAACAGTAAACAAGAAAAAAAAAAAGGTGCCTACATCCAGTGGAGCCATGTTGGGGTTAGAGCGCTGGTTGGTCCTCGCTTCCTTTTTATTTTCTGTCTTTCATTCGAGCCACCGTGCCACAGTAGACTTCCTCCATCCACGTAACGCAGTAAACCCCTAAAACATGCAGGCCTAATGGATACATACATAAAAACACACACGGGCATGTATAGTTTCTGTTTTCTCCACCTTCAAATGAAAAAACAAGCTGATGTAGTTTAGCCTAATCGTTTGCGAGTGTTGTTGATCGAACAGGAAAAAAATCTTTGCACTGTTGTAGATATTTGATAGTATGTGTGACGTATGCAAGAGGAAAGAGGCCATCTTCAATAGCCATAAACGTTTTGCCATCGTCGTCGCCCACCTCATGAAAACAGGGAGTCCGATTCCCCCTCCTCGCTCTAAAAAAAAAAAAGAAAAAGAAAAGAAGTGCACCACAGATATGATCTCACATTTAGTTTTATTAAATTTTAAACTGAGGAGCAGTACAGTGTATGTAAATCAGGAAGTTTGTATATAGAGAATTAATGATTGTAACTGTATGATTGTCTGTAGGGCATTATACTGAAACACATTGCTTACCTCAAGACTTGAGACAAATCTCTCCTTTTCTCTCTCCTGACGTTTGTTCGGCCTCTCAGTCAGACTCTTTATCTTTTTACGTTTCCTCGTACCCAGGCCTTCTCTCTCATACCAATTGGACATGTTATATAATGTATATTCAACACCTGAAACACTACGTAATAGCAAACTAACACAGAAGCTGGTCAATGTTACGTGTATTCTATTTAAAGACACATTTATAGACAATATATAGGCCCACACACGCTCTGATGCACATCTGCAGATAATAAAAAGAAGTCCTTTGTTTAAAAAAAAAATCAATCTATAATTGGCTGATGTTTACCATGTTTGAAATAAGCTGGTTTTCTTGTGGCTTCAGTGATAGTACAGTATACTTTTGCTGTGTTTAAGTGTTTGATGTCCGGGAAAACACTCCAGAAACAATCCAGTCTTTACAGCTGCGGTCACAAACAAACAGTTCAATATATGATTGTAAAGATATAGGCTTGATTAGCAGTCATAATACGGTGTATGCTTTGACCTTGGTATATATTCAGTATCCAAACAAGGCCTGATTTATCCTCTCATATTACCAAAAGTTATATTTTCAGCCGTTGTAATAGATCATATTCTTATGCGTTGATCATCGTTTGGAATCTCCTCAGTTGTGAAACCAGAACCAAGAGAAGAAAAAAAAAAACGAGACAAAAATATATTTAAAAAAACAAAAAAACGGGTTCTTGCAGGATGTCGGATGCTCTGAGAGGTGTGGTGTGAAGTTCTGCTCCTTGCAGCAGCAGCAGCAGGTCGGCAAATTTACAATCACTTCTCTCGAGACCCTGCGCTTTATATGAAGGTGTTTTACTGTCGCCGTCGTCGTCATGTCCCTCAGAGCATTTTATGACTGTACCTTGATTGTAGAAGCCCTATTTTATACTGAGAGTTATTTCAGAATACAGTATGTGCTGTTGTACATTAAATGTATTGTATGGAGAAAGCTAAATAAATGCTGTTTAAAATCTACTTCACCTTTTGTCACTTTGTGTACTGGCATGTGCTTTGTCCCAAATTCAGAACACACTTTACTAATATATTCCTCCAACAGATCAATACTTCAGAGCTGCAATCCAATTAGGATTAACTTTTTTTGATAATTGATTCGTTTTGAGTCATTTATTTTAAAAGATAAAAATGTCAATTCTTTGATTTCTTTCTTAAATGTGAATATTTTCTCTCTTCTGTCCTCTTTGACAGCAAACCGAATATCTTTGCACAAAACAAAACATTTGACGATGACAATTTTATGGACCCAAACAGTTGAACAGAACAGAACAGAAAATAGTTGATGGATCCTTTTTCAAGACAGCAAATGATAAAAAAACATCAGTTATAACTCCCGACTTGAGACTTTCCTGGAGCTTTTCTATCACTACTCGTTACTCGAATGATCAATTAATCTGTTAAAATAATAGTCTAGACTTCAGTCTCATCCAAAGAATGAGAGGAAACAGACAAATATTTTCCACTTCAGTTAATATATTAATCAGCGTCCGTTACCTTTTTCCAGCTGTGAGCAGCTCGTCCCATTTTATCGTGCAATTCACTGTGGTGGCGATTAATTCTGTATGCATGCTGACATTTTGGGGCACTTTCAAAAAGTTGGAGGTGCAGCTACGTTGATGACGGTGCTTCAGCTTTTTCTCTGTTCTGTAATTCAGCCACTAGAGTGCACACTTCGACAGATCCGCAGCTGAAAGGACCAAAGCTTTAATGGCACATGACACAGGTGCTGCATTATGCACAGGCTGAGTTTGACAACTATTTGTCCGTGCCTTAAAATCAGTGTAGATGTTATTATAGAGTTCATGTGACAAAACCTAAACAAAGGCTTCACCACAGTGGTGTGACATCCCAAATCTATTGTGAAACAGTTCGAGTTGTTGAACTGTTTCAAATCCTCCAACTCCTGTGAAATTTAAAAACCCCAGTCCTTATTTATTCTCTCTTTGGTTGTTTAGTTTTAAGTGAACCTCTTAGGTTCCTCTGGTGCTTCATGATTAGGGCGGAGCGCACAGATATTGGCAGGCTGCGTAGACGCTCTTGAAAGTCTCATCTGAAGTCCAAGGCCCTTCAGTCTGCACTTTATCTCTTTGGGGAAACAAATTACTCAGACGTCACTGAATACCTATCAAACATAAACTCTAGTAAATTCGCTTCCCTTGTGTTTTGCCGCCGCTGCAGGACAAAGTTGAAATATTTGCAACTGATCAGAGACAGAGAGGATTTTTTTTGGTCCTGGTCAATAGAGTTGGGATGCTTCCAAAGGAATCTTGGTGCTGCTGCATGCTCCTACATCTGTGCCTAATCAGACTCGTGGCTCCAGTCCCACACTGCCAGATGACTGGGCTGTGGTGGACCTGCTGAATCACAGCACACATAGCATGGAAAAATACTTCAGCCAACCTTTTTTTTTATCATTAATCCGAGTCGAAATCGCAGTTCAACAACCCTTATTTTAAAATCTGCTAATAATTTTCCATCCTGTCTATACGCGTTCATGGCGGTTTCAGTGCAAAGCAGCGGACAAATAAAGAGACACATCACTCAGGAGTCCATTAAAGGGTTAATGATCTAATATACAGACATCCGTTATGTGTCAGATATCCTGCAGGAGTGTTTAGGTGTCCACGTGCCCAGTGAGAATGAAGAGAAAAGCAGGATGGAGGTTTATAAAACTGTTTCCATTTGTACCTAGTGAGCCTGCTGGAATACAGCATTTTTCTCTCACTCCCTCTCTCTCTCCCGCCTTCCCTCCCCCAGCTCTCTTCCTCTCTCTCTCTCGCTCTTTCTCTCTCTGATGTCATTGTTTCCTGCTCAGTAGATGCTGACGCTCAGCTTAAGTCTGTGTGCACAGACCCTGAACTTAATGTATACCGCTCGGCTGAGTTTGACCTATGGGGATTTACCAACGCCCACAGATCCATCAACAATCCCAAGTCTGTGAAGTGTTCTTGTTTCTGTTGTCTGTGTTGCAAATAAACTGTGCAAAGTGTGACCGGTTGTCATATATAAGCTAATTTAAGGCCCCTCAAGTGTTCACGGTCGCTGTTTTATTCACGGTGTCTGTTCTGAGCTCCTCGGAGGAAAAGTTGGCACCGCTCACGCTCGTATACTGTCTGAGTAGTAATCACCATGTGAGTGACAGAAAAGATCAGTGTTTGTTTTATTGTGTTTGGGAGTACACTCCCATTCTTGTGTACGATGGTGGAAGAAGTTTTCAGACACCTGAGTGGCAGCACCGATCTGTAAAAGGACATTTTATGTGAAATGAATCCATTGAAATGCATGTTTATATCAGCAAAATATACTCAAGCACTGTACTTCTACCCTAGTATACATCACAGGGAAAAAATGTACTTTTTATTCAAATCAGATTTTATTTGTATAGCCCAAAGTCACATTCTGTACAGCGAGTGACACCCTCTGTCCTTAGACCCTCGGTTCGAGTGAGGAAGAACTTGCCCACATAAAACTTTTAACAGGGAAAAACATGTGGAAGAAACCTCAGGAAGAGTCACAGAGATCAGGATCCCTCTCCCAGGACAGACAGACGTGCAATGGATGTCACATGTACAGAACAAATCAACACAAACATATTGTACAATTACAATGAATGATAAAATGACAATGAGAGAGAGAGTTTTCAGTAAAGGGAGATGTGACTGCATCTTCATCCAATACCGTGCCTGACTAGGTATAACCCTGAAATAGACAGACAGAGACAGACACTACTTCTAACTCAGCAGTTATAAATCACTATAAAATATGCTGCTATACCAGTTATAAGTAACTAAAATTAGCTTGATCTCAACCAACTACAACAGTAAAATTCTACTAGCGCACATATACTTCATAATAATCCAAAGAAATATATAAAATATGGGCAGTAATAAGAATATAACGCTAGCAGATACATTTTTTCTGCACCATGTTTCAGGATTTACCAGTTGTTCTGCAAAAGATAGTAGATAGTATATATATAAAACCATTCTGTAGGCTCATGGCCACACTAGAACAAATCATGCTGTGCACAGTGGCAAAGTTCAGTATACTGAATTGAGCAATGATATAATGTGTTATTTATACTTAAAATGTCCTGTGTGGAACATTTATGGGGATATTACAGCAAAAATAGAATATATTAAGCATAACTATGTTTTCATTTGTGTATATTAACCTGAAAATAAGAATCATTGTGTTTATTTTACCTCACAATAAGAAAAAGGACAAACTTTTTCTTAAGTTTCACGGCTGCAGTAGTTTCTCCTTTATGCTTGGAACAGGAGGATGAGGTGAGTGGTATTCAGTTGGTTGCAGTCTGCAACTTCACCACTAGATGCCTCTAAATCCTGCACACTGCACCTTTAAGTTAAATTACATAGCCTCACTCTAAAGTATATAGTGGGTAGTTTAAGTGAACTAAATGAAGAATAAGTATATTTGTAAGTATAAATGGCCTGAAATAGAAATACTCAAGTAAAGTACAAGTACCTCAAAACCTTACAGTATTATAGGACATGAAGTAGTTCCTCTACTGCAATATAAAAACTAAATCCTGCAGTTTATCTTCCCTCCTTTACTAGATCTTTTATCCGGAAGTAGCTGCTCTGGTTTACTTCTAATGTCTTAGTAGTGAGTAACTGAAGTGATTCACATGTTGTTTTCCATGCTTTCATTCGGCCGCACGCAGATTTCTCTCGAAAAAGTGAAAAAAAGTATTTTCCAGTTAGCTCCCCTGCGTGTGTCGGTATCGTTGCCATTTGAAAAGGGCTCTGCTTGACCTTACTGTAGTCTGAACTATCTGCTGCATTCCTCGCAGCCTTAGTCATATCCTCTGCAGATATGGTTGCTAATATAGTTTTCTTAAAAAACAAATCCCCTATTATTTTACTTTGTGTTTTATCTGAGAGTGTATGAACTGAATTATTTCAGCAGATGTGGGTGTTTGCATGCATTTTCAGTGTTTGCTCCTTCCGTGCATGTCTGAAAATTCGCTAAGTTTGAAACCCATTCAGGGGAAATCATTCTTAAAACAGTCTGAGTGGGACTTCAGAGTGCTGGACAGTGTTTTGATTACACCAGCATTTCTGGATAATAAACCTCCTCTCATGGAAGACGGTGACAGCGGAGCCTTTTTTTAAAAGACTGGAGCAAAAAACTTGAGCTGAGGTCATCACATTTCCCAGGAATGTCTGCAAATGTGGGCAGCATGACACCTTTTTAGTCTATGTTGAGGAGTTGGATGTTTCCTATTAAAAATGTTGTCATTTCTCGTGTGGAGTTGCATCTCAGGTTTGAGACGTATCTGTCATATTCCTCGCTGAGAATAAACATCTCTGAATTACTCAAGGAGGAGTAGAGGATGTGCTTTGACTAGACTGGTGGCAAAATAAACGAAACACCCTTGACAGGCTCTCCAAACAGTGAACTGAGGAGGAGGAGGAGGTGGAGGAAGGAGGCTGGGGTAATGGCAAAGAAAACACCAAATCTTAAAATTCTGTCATCTGCTCAAACAATTCTGACGTCCTGTCCTGTGTGTGTGCGCTTCACCACGGCCCCCTTGACTACCGTAACTCTTTTTCTCCAGAAAGCAGAAAGCGAGCTTCGCAACACACTGAGGAAAGAGTGACAGAGCACGATGAGGCGAGATGGAAAGCGAAGGTCCATTCCCAACCAAAACAAGGCCTGGACTGAAGAAGAATTTATGTTCTACTCCTGCCTGTTTTCATTTTCTTTGAATTCCTCCCCCTGATGATTGGTGGTGTTTGGTTTTGTTAACACACACACACACACACACACACACACAATCCCTTTTCCTCCCCCTTTTCTCCTCCTCCTCCTCTTGTTGTGGAATTCAGTGTCTTGAGGAGTCACTCTTCTCTCCTGCTGTTCTGCTCTGTGGATGAAGTCTGCAGGGCGAAGGGAAAAAAAAAGAAGCCCTCCACCCGAGGAATTCAACGACGAGACGAGACGCAGACGAAAAGGAGCTTGGCTTATTTCTCTCGCCCAGGAGGTGCAAGCCCTGCAGTCTGAGGCCTCACCCGCCCTCCCTCATCCACCCCCCCGACATCTCCTGTCTGAGCCCTGCACCTGTTCTGACTCGTCAGCCAGGTGAGGGGGATCCTGTGGCCTTACGCTGTTTTTTCAGCTGACCATAGCTGCAGGGCAATTAGGGAACCGGTCTATTCATTTGACTGGATTGCTGCTTTACTCTGTATCTCTCTCTCTCTCTGTCTCTCTCTATATAACCCACCTCCCTTTCCCTCCCTGCCTATCCCTACCCCCCTCCCACTCCATCTCTGTCTAGCCCAGTCTCAGCCTGCTTGACACTGTGGCTGTGGGTACGGTGTGGAGCTGCAGAAGTTTCCCTGCTGGAGTAAAAAAGTGTGGATCACATTGCAAGGGACACGGGTTGGGGGGGAGGACAGAAAGGGTGAGAGACGTTGGAAAAGTTGGACTGAGCATTGGACGGCAGAGAGAGAGAAGTTGAAAACTCCAAACCAAAGGATTCTGCAGTTGGAAGAGCAGCAGGTATGAAAAGCCAGGCTGTGGTTGTGTCTGTGGCTCTGCTGGCCCTGTGCTTCCTGCTGATCCCCAGAGGAGGGGAGAGTGCAGGGGGGATAATTTCTCTCCGGCAGACTGAAGCGGAGAGGCAGGCAGGGGATGAACTGCAAGACGAGTCCCTGGATGACCCAGAAAGTGATCATGGACTTGCAGTGGACGCACACCCACAAAGAGACACAGAGGAGGCAGGTGAGTGGAGAAAAGTTTTATCTTAACTCTAAAAAATACAGATATGTTACGCAGTCAAAGCTGTCCATGCTCCAACATGGCACGGTAGAGCAAACACAGACACAACCGCTCAGTCACTGACAGCTCCAACATGAAGAAGTCCATGTCCTCACCTGTCTACTACTAAGTCTTCACAGAAATTCTTTGGCTCACAGCTGGAGAAGAAGACACTGAGTCAAGCATCTTGCTGGCAGATTTTTTTTATGACGCTGACCTTTTCCACTGACTCTTTCATGCTGACTCTGGTGCACAGTCACGCTGACAGAAAGGATACTGTGATAAACCTCTTTCTAACAAAGCTTGAAATGCGATACTGTCAGTCCAATCAAACTTTTTAATGAGTCCCAACTGAGGGGAGTTTTAGGGGTCGCATGTTGTTGAGGTGATTGTGATATATTTATTGAGTATTTGGACGGATTTAGTGTCATTAAAACTGAATTGTGGTTAATGGAGCACAGCTAATGGAAAGAGAGAGAAGTGTTTTCCATAAAAGAGTCTCAGAACTTCAGACAACCTCAGAAGGAAATACTGATGGACCTCAAGCAACCACTGAAATGCATCTGGCTGTCTGGATTTTCCCTGGCAGCGTTGAGTTTTGACATCGCAGGAAAGAAATAATTGCATAATTTAAGTCTCACATTGATTCATAAATGTTACAAACAAAAACAAGAACCAGGAATACAGATGTTTTGAATTTAACCATCGATCATTAATAATAAGAGATGGAGAGGGTTGAATACGGGATAGATTTGAGAAACTAATTTAATATTTATGCATGTATATGCATGGAAAAACCTCTCTCATTACCCGTTTTCATCGTCTTTCCAGGTGTGTTGGGCAGGGTGAGGAGAGCGCCAGAAGAAGGCAAAAAGAAGAAAAAGGACAAGAAGAAGAACAAAGACCCAAACGCCACCAAAAAGCCCAAAACCGACAAGAAGGGCAAGAAGAAGGACAAGCAGACGACCACGACTCTACCGCCGACCACAACACGTGAGGGCAGGACGGAGCCGTGAGCCATGTTTGAACTTGAATGACTTGAACTTGAATGAATGTTGTTGACCTTGTGTCTTTTCTGCTGCCTTTAGCGAGCCCGACTGAACCACCCACTGAACCTTACACAGACTACCCCTATCCTGATGGTGGTGAGTGACACACACACTTGGACGGAAAGGGAAGGGGGCAAATCTTATATTTCAGTCTCAACATCTGCAACACCTCCCAACTAATGTTTCAAAATATAGTAATGGGTTGGTACAACTAAAAAAAAAAAAAGCATTGAGAATTTAAAGAGTTCGGGTTGGAGAGTTTGAAAATCAAAAAAATATGGTTGTGAGGAGTTAGAAAAATAAATTGTTACCAGACCTCTTTACCCGGCTCGCCATCTCTGCTTGGAGGCCAGCAGCTTTTGGTGGTCAAGTTGCATTGTGGGTCATGTAGTCCCCATGTTTTGACAGGGAAGAAGGATGCAAGGAATTGCAACGACGATATTTCTGGTTGGAAGATTAGAAGTTTTGCAATTTAGGCAAACAACAAAACAACTTTTGGTAGTGAAAACACCTTCCCCCGCCATCCACTAAAAAATATATGTAAATATGATAAAATGTTTAGTCTAGACATCTGAGACTACCTTTCCATCTGTTTCTCTTGTCAGACGGAGATTACTGGAAATCGGAGGATGACTACTGGGAAGGTGAACCCACACCGTCCCAGCCTCAGCCAGAGACTCCAATCACAGATCCTCCGTATGACTACTGGAAGCCAGAGGAGGAAGACCCAGTTGTTCCAGAACCAGAAAACTATGAAGACTTCTGGCAACCAGAAGAGTCTGTGCCGTCCAGTCCAACGCCTGACGCCTACAGTGATTACAACTGGAAACCAGATGAGAAAGAGGTGACCACCAAAACGCCTCTCTATGAAGACTACTGGAAACCAGAAGAGAAAGAGGTGACCACCAAAACGCCTCTCTATGAAGACTACTGGAAGCCAGATGAGAAAGAGGTGACCACCAAAACGCCTGTCTATGACGACTACTGGACACCAGATGAGACAGAACCATATGCTCCCGTCACTGACAACTACGACAGCTACTGGAAAGAGGTGGACCCGACGCCCGCTGCCCCTGAGGTTGATGGCAAGGCTGGGACAGATGACACCGATTACTGGGATGCCACATGTACGTCTGACTCATCTTCTTGCTTAGTTTTGATTGAGGATGTTTGTGGGGGGGGCATTTTGTCAAACATGAATGATACGAGATGATGAGTAGGAATCATTAACTTTACTTGATTGCAGCCTGCAGATTGTTGCAGGGTTCAACGTTGAATGTTTAATTACACCCACTGAAGGGGTGGGGTTGAGCATTGATTGGTTTAGACATGGGTTTCTCAGTTATCTCATTTAACCATGCAACTCGTCACTTACTGTACAAAAACACAACTTATTATAACTCTTTTAAGTGAGGTGGGGCACCGAATTTGATTAAATTCAAGATTTTGGTGGAGAAAATGTTTTCTGGTGGACGTCCAACAGCTGCTCTGTGATTCATGGAGTTTACTGGTGGACAGATAGCTTTACTTCCGTCCATGGTTTCCACCACCGTTCTCACTTGTATATCCTGCTGGGTCCTCGATTCCCTGGGCCCGAAAACCTCCTCTGGTGGCCCAAAGCTCAACAGTCACAGCCAGCATCCAATCACAATTAATATTTAACTCCACCCAAATTCAACTATTAAAAAAACAATCAAAACATGGTGGGTGGGATTGAACCTCCGCCCAAGTTTGTATAATCCAACTTGAAATTGCAAATAGTTTTTTGTTCGGATAATTCAAAATTAGACAGATCAATTAAGCTAAACAAAAAAATAGTTTTTCATATTCCCAAGATTTGACTACACACATTTTCACCAGCGGTTTCAGGTTCGATCCCTACATGCGCCACGCTACCACATCACTGCTGCTTTTACTGCGTCGCTAACAGCCACAGCCAAACATAGATGCTGGTTTGAAATGTGCTGCTGACGCGTGTTTTAAAGAAAAAAAGTGTGGGTAGTAGTTTAAGTGGATCTCCAACGTGGATGACTTTGTTTTTCTGAGACGCAGACACATAACTTTCCTTAAATTAGAAACAACGAGCTAACGACAACTTGTGTTCGGTGGATATTCAGTCGACTCACTGGTTGCTATAAAAGGGCGCCGCGACTAAAGAACATGAGTCAGCAGAACTCTTCTAACTTTGTAATGAATCACAGCGAAACATTTTATTTTGTCATGACTCACTCGTTGTTGTTGAAGCAAAAGACTGTCTTGTTTAAATATTATTTTTATGTCCAAACAACTTCAGATTATAAACTGTCATTTCAATTTGTAACATAAGACCATTCAGCCCCCTGATAGAACACATTGTTCTACTCTTACCCCTCCATGGTCTAATTTACAGACTTCATGCTGAAACCTTTTTGAATCTTCATCATTGATATCTCTTCCAGCCTCCGTCCACCTGAAGTCGGCGATGACTGAACTAGTTTTTCCGCAGCATCAGATGTAGGAAACAGTGTGTTGTTGTGTGGTTCTGTGACACTCTGGACCGGGCCGACATGTTCTCATTACTCTGTGTTTCCAGCATGCTGTACCATACCTCTGGTCTTCCAATGTTTCCAGTAATTCCCTCACATTCGGCCTTTTCTGTCTCTTCAGTCTGTTCCTCAGTCTGCTTCTGACACTAATAATCCCTCTGTTTGACCTTCTAAATCTTTTTTTATTGTCCTTATTTTTCCACTCTTGCAGTCGAGGTGCCAGACAATCTTCCATTCCCTGACGGTAAAGAGGTCAGCCCTGAAATTAAAGTAGAAACCCTCCCAGGTAACAGCACAAATTCAACGAACATCAGTCAATCAATATGTCAAACAGTTAGCTGGTAAGAAATCTCTCTAGGCTTTTGATTCAGATAAAATGTCCGTTCCATCTGTGCCTTTAAGCCGGGAGCAGAATTCAACACATGGGAATAACATTATAGCGAGTCTGTGATCTAACCTGCCCTACTTTTTCAAACAGGAGTGGGTGGGTTTGCTTGGTTCCACAGAGTCAACAAAACATTCCTCAGTTTTGTTATGGATTAAAGAAAGAAAAGGCCCTGTCATCAGATCACGGCTCTGTTATGATTCTCGTAAATGTGAATTAGAAGAGTTACAGCTTAATTGCACGCTAGGCGTCACGGTAGCATCCAAATAGGGAGCAGTTGTTGTGGTTGAATGAATCAAGGCTGTAAAACTGCAGATTAAACCATGATATCTCGTAAAATCTCACTTTTACGTAGCTGCGCCTTCGAGTGATTGAACTTGATGTGTTTCTTCTTTTACGCAGAGGAGCCCACAACCACTCCTCCGTTCGAGGGGACGTGGTATGATGATTACGACGAATATGGAAGTATGTGCACAACCACACAAGCAGCTGAAACATATCCATGCACAAATGTTTTATATTAGATTGGTTAAGCTTCAGTGACTTCCTGCCTATGAAAGGGGATAAACAGGTCAACAGCTTTCCAGATTTCTTACTGATCCTGTGTGACCTTTTTATTGTTCCTAATGGCTTGCACGTGAGGCTTGTGTGTTTTATAGGTGTTTCTATTAAATCATTCTTGATTATATTATTTTTTACAGGGAGGAAAGAAGACGGGACAGACGACAAATGGATGGAGAAGGAGAAGGAGAGAGCGGCTAAAGAAAGAGAGAGGCTGGAGAAAGGTAAGACAACCCAGATGTGGATCCTTTTTTCTTACATAACATCACTCTGCACAATCATGTTAAACTACATACAGCGGCATACAGCATGGCCTGTGACCTAAGTTTAAAAGTCCTAACAGATAACAGGTCTAAGGTGGATCACCTTTCTGTTATAAGAGAATGCAGATGTGATTTCCCACCACGCTAACGTCAGCGGGCCCTTTGGTTACTTGCTTTAACTTGCACGGCAGGGACAAGGGTTCACCCTTCCAAAGCGAAATGGAGATAATCCGGAAAAAAAAGTTCAGTAAATCTCTTTAGAGATGTGAGGAGGAAGGGAGAGCGATAAGAAAAAGACAGAACAAGGGAGAATTCGTTGGCAGGGGATGTTGTAATGTGTATTCACGTCAGGTTCGGCTCTTTCCCGCCACGTGTCTTGCTGACTGCGAGGTCAGCTGGCGGTTGAGTCGAGCACGGAGGCGGTGATATATAACACTGTCAGGACTGGTGTCAATAGGGCATTTCCTGCGTGGACGCGTCACTGCTAAGGTGAAAAAGCATTTCTCAAATCTCGAGGCACTCACACAAGCGCAGATGTGTGTGCATGCACCCACACACATCAGTGTGTGTTAATGGGTGCATGTGTTTGTCCACAGCTTGGAACAAGCATCAGCAATAAACTACAGTGTGTCAGTGTGCCATGCGTTTCAGCGGTCTCACAATATGAATAATGATGATGATAGATGGGATACAGCAGTCTTCTTCTTCAATGGTAATCTCTCTGGGCCGGGATGATCTCAGTTTGATCAGAGCACATTTGGAAATCACAACATCTGGGTTGTGTCTTTTTTTTTACACTGCACTCCAGCCTTCCAGGTTCTCTTGGGGTTTTTTTTTTTTTGGCATATAAAATTTGCAAAATAATGATGAGTTCCTACATCATTTCTGGGCAGAGTAAAAGAGACAAAATATTCAGCCAAGACAGCACAATTTATTTGGCATTAATAATGTTTTCCTGACCTCTGCCAGAGAGAGCGCAGAAGCTGAAGGAGGCAGAGGAACGGGCCAGAAACAGACCACGTGTCTACAAAGAGCCAAAGGGTAAGTCGTCTACTTGTTTAAAGCTGGAAAACATTGCTCAGGCTTCGCTAATACATTTAACATATCATCTGATGGTCTGTGTTGTGTTTCTGTGTGTACGTGGCAGAGTGTCCTCCCCTCGGGATGGAGTCCCATAAGATCGAGTCAGACCAGCTTTCAGCCTCTTCCATGTCTCAGTATAGATTTACGCCTCAGCGGGCGCGCCTCAACATGCAGGTACACAACAATCAGAGTAGGACTGCTGTGGTCTGAAAGCTTACATACGCTACAGCTATCACTTACACACTTCCAAGCTTTGGAATAAACACCAGCTACCAGACACGTGTTGGAAAAATACTGTTATTGCTGAGTCTGTCGTCTCCATTAGCTGCTTTTGGCAGTTTATGTTCGGCAGTGTTTATAGTCTGAATCTTTTCAGCAGCTATGCAATTAAATTAAACAGATAAATCTTTAAAATGTTTCTGCTTTCTAAGTCAAAAGCGGCTTTGAACAATAAACTCCAAAGGTTATCACGGCATCTATGGTGTATGTGCAGAGTTAAGGGGTTGGTGTGTCAGATTTAGTGGGTTCTGTTTGCAGAATATAATATTTACAACTGTGTTTATATTCATGCATAATCATCTGAAAAGAAGAATCTTTTTGTTACCTTAGAATGAACTTTTTAAATCCATACATGCTCTGAAACAAGGAGCTCGCAATAACCACTAGAAGACGTTAAATCCAACACATCTGTTTTAAATCACTGCCATGTCAGTGCATGATTAGCTGATATTCTGGCCTCTGTGGTTTCCAGGGCACCGATGATGAAGACGACATGAGAGGCGGTGCGTGGTGTGCCAACCCAGAGGACAGGATCCATTGGTTTGAGATAGACGCTCGCAGGGAGACGGAGTTCACGGGAGTCATAACGCAAGGACGGGACTCCTACAACGAGTATGACACAAACACACAGACGAGTGCGCTGCTTTAACTGTTTCCAGACTCAACACTTCTTGCTCACGTCATTTCTTGTTTCAGGAGCGACTTTGTCACATCGTACTTCCTGGCTTTCAGCAATGACAGTAGAGAGTGGACCACCATCCACGATGGATACGCTGACTGGGTGAGTTTAGCTGAAATCACCTCCTCTGGGCACCACGTCTGACTCAAACCCTGACTCACTTTTCTGCCTCTCTTGTCCAGTTGTTCTTTGGAAACAATGATAAGGATGTTCCAGTCATGAATCAGCTGGCAGAGCCCGTGGTGGCCCGCTACATCCGAATCATCCCTCAGAGCTGGAACGGCTCTCTGTGTATGAGGCTGGAGGTCCTCGGCTGCCCCGTGCCTGGTGAGCCTCAAACACATGGATGTACTTAACACATGCACACACAACAAGACACGCAAAACTAATCGGGTTTTTGTTCCACAGATGCTGTTGACACTCAGTACAGGCAAAATGAAGTGACACCGGTAGACTACTTGAAGTTCAAACATCACAACTACTCAGAGATGATTGCAGTGAGTATCCCTGGTCCGATGTTCACGATTTGAACAGTTACCATCAGCTGTTTTATAAATAATGCATAAATATGATGCACACTACTTCACACGCTTCTTCTCATGTGTTCAGCTTATGAAGTCGGTGAATGAGGAGTGTCCAAACATCACCAACATCTACAGCCTGGGACGCAGCTCCAAGGGACTGGAGATCATGGCCATGGTCATCTCTGGAAACCCCACAGAGCATGAAATAGGTGGGAAGGTGTTCATATGACCATGAAACAGACAGATAGACAGCTCTTCATTTTAATTAAAGTGAATGCAAACTAGCAGTCTGTCTTTCTAACAGTCTGAAGCTGAGGGCTGGTGGGTCCTGATGGCACCACCGATGATTCCTGTAAATCCTAATAAACACCAGGTGGAAGTCGGCAGATTATGGTTGGGGGACTAATAACTACAGTCTTGTCTTGTCTGGTTGTCGTCGCAGGTGAGCCAGAGTTGCGCTTCACGGCCGGTCTCCACGGAAACGAGGCAGTGGGTCGGGAGATGATCCTGCTACTTATGCAGTACCTGTGCAAAGAGTACAAAGACAGAAACCCCAGAGTCCAGCAGCTGGTCGAGGGAATACGCATCCACCTGGTGCCATCTCTGAACCCTGACGGACACGAGGAAGCGTTTGAGGCGGTTAGTAGATTTTGATCATTAAAATCACGTGTTTCTACTTAACTGGCAATCCAAAGACAAGAGAAAAACAAACAGGAAATGGGAACCATGCTCTGTCGGTGGTCTGGGGTTGTCTCGGCTCCATGTGTCACTTATTCTCAAATCCTTCCCTGCAGGGATCAGAGGTGAGTACGTGGACCACAGGACATTTCACTGCAGACGGCTTTGACATCTTCCAGAACTTCCCAGACCTGAATAGTATCCTGTGGGATGCTGAAGATAAAGGCTTAGTGCCAAAAATCTTCCCCAATCACCACGTACAAATACCGGAGGACTTTCAGTACAACACCTCGGTAAGGAGCTGATCATAAATGCTGATTGTGTTTTTTTACTATAAAATGGATGTAAAAGACTTAAACAGACTTGTGGTCTGCTCAGAAAACACTTTTTTCTCCATTGTTCGTGTGATCCAGATTGCTGTAGAAACCAGGGCCATAATCTCCTGGATGAAAAGCCATCCATTTGTGTTGGGTGCGAACTTCCAGGGTGGGGAGTCAATTGTGGCCTATCCTTATGACAGCCTGCGTCTCAACAAGCCTGCAGAGAGCCAGAAACGCCACAGCCGCAAGAAGAGACAGTAAGACGTGTCCTCTCCTTTTGTCTCTGTGCTCACTCACATAGCCAAACTCTCATTTTCCTCCACTGTCCTCCTGCATATCTCTCTGAGAACCTCTTTTGCTTTCTTACAGGTATGAAGACGAAGGTTTTGACGTGACAGAGTGGGGTAGGGGGTACCAGGAGGAGCCTGAGGAAGACTGGAGAGGAAGGGGATATGCAGAGCCAGAGGAGGAGTGGAGGGGCCAAGGCTACGACCACAGGCAAGGCTACGACCACGGCCAAGGCTACGACCGCAGGCAAGGCTACGACCACAGGCAAGGCTACGACCACAGGCAAGGCTACGACCACAGACAAGGCTACGACCACGGCCAAAGCTATGACCACAGGCAAGGCTACGACCATGGCCAAGGCTACCACCAAGGCTACGACCAAGGTCACGGTTATGACCAAGGTCACGGTTACGATCAAGGTCATGGTTATGACCAAGGTCACGGTTACGACCAAGGTTATGGCCACAGAGAGGAGGAAGAGGACGACAGAGGGAGAAGTGCTGGCTACCAGTATGCTGAGCCCGAAGATGAGCCTCGGGTGATCGCAGATGAGTCCCTGTTCAGGTGGTTGGCTGTGTCCTACGCCTCCACACACCTGACCATGACACACAGCTACCAAGGCTCCTGCCACGGAGGCGGACCCACAGGGGGGCACGGCCTCGTCAACCGTGCCAAGTGGAAGCCAATCACAGGAAGTGAGTAGAAGCCAGTAGGTTTATCATATGCTTCACAGGTCTGCATGTATTTATAACACACCCTGGTGGACGGTGTGTGCAGTGCATGCTCTAAGGTTTATGTGTGTGTGTGTTCTCCCTCTGTAGGTATGAATGATTTCAGCTACCTGCACACCAACTGCTTTGAGCTGTCCGTGTTCCTGGGATGTGATAAGTTCCCTCATAAGAGTGAGTTGGCGTATGAGTGGGAGAAGAACAGAGAGGCAATGCTGATCTTCATGGAGCAGGTCAGTCACAACCTTTGTGAGAGCTCACATATGTAGTACTCCAAAGTACCCCCTATATTAGAGCCCCCATTTGACCACTGAGGCCCAATAAGACCAATTCAACTTGACCTGCTGGCAGCATAGGAATGTCCAAGCATTTGTGGTCCCCAGAGGATGAATCCCTCTGACATTGGTCATCTTCTTGGGTTTTCCTTTAGTGCCACCATCAGGTTGACATGTTTGGCTTTGGGTGAAACAGCTATTGGTTGGATTGCCATGAAGTTTCAATATCAAAAGTCCCCAAAGGATGAATTCTTGACTTTAGTGATCCCTGCAAACAAACGACAGCCTCAGCTGTACTTGGTGTTTAGTGCTACTTAGCAAGTTCTTGCATGTTTGCATGCTAAACTAAGGTGGTGAACATGGTAAACATACCACCTGCTAAACATCAGTATGTTAGCATTTAGCTCAAATCACTGCTGTGTCTAATTACATCTTCACAGAGCCGCTAGCATTGCTTTTTAAATTTCAGGGTGAAATTTAGTGTTTCCCCAGGACTTAGAAAAAAACACAAATTGCCATAAGATCAACGTCTATGAACTACACACTAGTCACCCACTCAATTAAAAGTGAGGGAATCACAGACAATCACACTCAGAGTGAGCTCAGCCAGAGAGCGTGGACACGTTTTCAGGTCCAGATTTGCAAACGGAGAGATAAAGAGGGGCCCATGCACACAACCAACGTTGTGTATTGGAGTTACATCAAGTATTTAATTGATGTAACTCCAGTTCTGTGAGTATGTGTGCAGCCCTCTAAATGCATTACCCTAATTAAAACAGAAGAAGACCCATTTGGGGTCCAGACCATAAGTTTGGAAACACAATTTTAAGGATCCTCACCAGCCAGTGGTTTAATTGACGAAAAAGTTAAATGTCCGGCCTCCTGCGTGAAGCTCTGTAACTCTTTCCTTTCTAAAAGTACTTGAGTTTAATGTTTCATCAAAGATTATCCTCAAGAGGGAGATAAGAGAACATATATCGAGTATAAACCTTTACCCTCTCTGCCTAGGTGCATCGTGGCATCAGGGGCATTGTGAAGGACCAACAGGGGAACGCCATTGCAAATGCCACTGTGTCTGTAGAGGGGATAAACCATGACGTCACCACAGGTTTGATGAAAGACTTCCTCTCTTACTCTTTAACTTTTGAAAAACAACAAAGCACCGTCTTTAAACTACATGTGTGGCCACTCTTTGTCATTGCAGCATCGACAGGAGACTACTGGCGCCTGCTTAACCCGGGAGAGTACCGCGTGACGGCTCGAGCTGAGGGCTTCTCCCCTGTGACCAAACTCTGCGTGGTGGGTTACCAGTCAGGAGCCACCGCCTGCAGCTTCAACCTGGCCAAATCCAACTGGGACCGCATTAAACAGGTGAGGCAACGCCACCCTGAATGAACCACACCCACATTTTATGTTTGTTTAGTACTTCACAAGTGTCTTTCATAACCTCCCTGCAGATCATGGCCCTGCATGGCAACAAGCCTATTCGACTCAGCTACAGCAACTCCAGGGCACAGCCTCCAGTTGTTAGTAACAGCAACAGGCGTGTGGTTCACGGCAGCGGTGGGTATTCACCAAATTCACAAATCGGCGCTGAAAGGCAGAGGAGGCTGAGGATAGCTCGCATCCGTCGCCTCCGGCAACAGAGATTATTGAGGTTAAGATCAACAACTCTTCCTCCTCCGACAACGCTGCCGACGACGACAACGACGACAACAACGTTACCCCCAACTACCACAATTCCCACGACGCCAGAGACCACCACATCCTGGTATGACTCATGGATAGAGGAGGAACAGTCCTCAACGCCTGGCGGTTTCACAGACTCCATCCTGGATTATAACTATGAGTACAAGATCGATGACTATTAGACCAAACACACGACTCAGTAAACACGCAAACTGTCCTCTCCCACTTGTAGTTCTCATTGCCACGTTGTACTTTGAGCAGGTTTGATGAATCAAGCAAGGAGTCCTGTCTGTGTACATGAGCAATGGCAACGTACAGAATATTAACTATATTAACTGTATAAAGTTAGTGTATCTACAAAATGCCTCTTCACAGACATTTACCCTGTTAACTAACAGTACTTCAGTTTCATAGTTCACACTGCATTTCTCTGGTCTGTTCAGTCTTTACGAATGCTTCATGAAAAAGATGTTTATTGTGGATGCACATAAAAAAACACTTTTACACCAGGGTTGAGTTATTTTCACTGTCTTCATCAAAGGCAGAAACATTTTTTTTACTGAATGAACAGTCATGAAAGGTTTAAAAAAAGCATTTTGTTCAAAGTTGGTAACAAAAGTCAAGAGGAGGGAAAGTTCTGTCACGTTTCCTTCGAGCACAGTTGGGGTAGAAGAGTTATTTTTCAAATAAACGCTTGTTAATACACAACGCTTGTCTTCTCTCTCTCTCTCTTTAAACACCTTTGTGAATACTGATTTCTCCTCTTGCAATTCATTGACCTTTATGATCGTGATCAGTGCATCAAAGACTGGAGACATTAGGCATGTTGAAGGCATGATGTGCGCGATATGGACCCTCAGTGGCTGATGTTCATCTCGCTTTCCTCGTCGTCGTTGGCGGAGAAGGCAGAGAAGCTGACCGGCTCACATTCAAGAGTACGTAAATTAACCAGGCATGCCGTTTGGGTGCTGCTGAACTCTGGAATAGTAACTAAAAGGACTTCTTGGCCATCAGGACCTGTTAGGGAGAGAAGAAGTAATATAGTGAGACATTAGTTTGGAGGAAAACGGTAAATATTTTGTCCATTTGCAGTCTAAAAGTTTAAGTTTCTACACATTGCACGCTGACCTTTGACGAGCTTGGACCCAAAAGTTGTAGCGTTGCCACTGAAGTAAACATGAGGACACTCTTCCAAGATGAAAGGATCTTTTTGGTAAAACGGGAAACATCCTGACACAAAACACAAAAAAACAGTGTGAATAATCTGAATCAATTCAAGGTTTTTCATTTATCCGGTATTAAACTTATCTGACTAACCGAGAGTATCAGGAGCTGTCGGGGCCAGATGTCGGAGCCGTAGCGTTTCCTCCAGGATTTCCAGGTGACTGTCCATGCTGCTGTACTTCTGAATGTCCAGAACATTTTGGCCTGAAGTGCCCAGGAACCTTTCGTGGGAACACAAACACAAACTAAACATCTGCACACTTGTTTGGGAAAGAACCAAGAAAGATAGTGACTGTGTGATACCGCTTACCTCACTCCATCGATGTTAGCTATGTGCGGATTGGAGGCCAACTGTAGTGTGGGGTACACGGAGGACAAGGGGAACATGCAGCGGTGGAGAGGCTGCTGTGGGAGGGTGTAGTTGGTGGGGTCATACTGGCCGGGCATTACATCCACTGGAAGTGAGGCCTAGAATAGCAGGAGGGAGTGACACACATCATCACACATCATCTTTGGCCACATTAGTTATTTCTAATGCTTATGATCACAGAAGACTAGAAAATCTTCACATTTAAGAAGCTAAAATCAGAGTGTGGACATTTTTCTGACTCAAAATGACTCATTATCAGAATAGATTCAATAGTTGACAATTAAACAATTAATTGTTGTGTATTAAGTATGGTTAGAGGTGGACTCACCACCAGCTGAAGCAGCAGCTCATCCAGCAGACGAATCGCCTCCACGCTGCCAGCCTGAGTCTTCTTGGTCAGGTACTTGGGCTTGACACACAAGGGAGGATAAAACAAGTATTTTAATGTTGTAAAAATGGATCCAGTTCATGTTTGCTTCTTTTCTAAAAGAGTAAAACTAAGAGGAGGTTAAACCAGTTCCAGATACCTTCGTTGATGCATCCTTATCCTGGGTGCTTTGACTCAGGAGGTTTCCAGCCAGCAGGACCCTGGAAATGTTGGCTGCCCCGCTCTGCTCCCCCTGGTCACCAAGCTGACCGGTCACCATATCAATGAGCAACTGCAAGCCCAGCATGCTGTCAGCATGACTACTGCCGAGGCCAAGTCCTGAGGCTAGGAGCACGAACCTGGATGATGACAGAGAAACATTTTTAGGATATGATCTATCAGCACAAAAGGTTTGAGATTTAAGCCGTGTGTGTATGTATGTATGTACCTGTCCGAGCTGAGCGCAGGTCTTGGTGTCTGTGGAGGAAGATCAGCCATGCAGAAGTCCTCAACTGTGAACTTCCCATCGTTCCTTTCAGCTCCATATATCGCAATTACACTACCTGAAAGAGAAGAGATGCCATGACGCACAGGAGACATGATTATGTATTTGAGCAACGCCGTGCTCCTTCAGCAACGTGTGATCTCACCTGTGACACACTTGTTTCTGTCGATTTTGCCCTCCAGTTTGATCCTCTGCAGCTCGTCCTCCAGGATCAGCTCGTCCGTCTCACTGATGTATTTGGCTCGTGCAGGCTGGGGCAGCAGATTGTGCTGCAGGCGAAAAAACGAAGAGATGTGATTACATGACATGATTTTTTTTACGTTTCTCTGGGGACGGAGGTGTCCAAATGTCTGCAGACCTCATCGCTGATCTCTCGCAGAATAGACGGCTGCAGCTCCATACGCTTAAACAAAGTCCCTACGATGCAGCATTGCTCCGCTGTCTGCAGGTCACACAGCCTCTTGATAAGCACCTCTGATCCTGGCAGAAAAAAGTCAGAACAGGTTAGAAAACATGTTGAAAATAACATACTTTAACATGGAAAACACCATCCTCAGCTCACCCCACTTCTGCTGGGCTCTCTCTGATAGCAGGGGCCTCATCTGCATGAGTCGTGCTGCGTAGATATGAGCATACTGGCGACTGAAGCTTCTCTCCCCGACTTTGTAGCGCTCGGAGCAGGGACTGTAAGCCAGCGACAGCCTCTCAAACACCGGGCCTTGGTCCTGATCCTCCGAGGCAGGCCGGGAGAGCAGAGAGGAGCCCTCCTTCTGTGCGCTCAGGGCGGAGAACATGACTGTCCTGCAGCACAGTTACTTTGTTAACATGCACCCTGAGTGACTGTCATGCATGTTTATAACGTGTTTTAACAGGCAGCTAGTGGTGACATGCCAACTTTAGACAAGTTTAACGACCTTACCTTGGCAGTGTGGACCGTGGAGCTTCAGCTGTTACCTGCCTTAACTCAGGTGTTACGGTATACGTCCAGGTGACACTGAACTGACTCCCTGTCAGCTTGCAAAACAGAAGATTCCCGCGAAATCAACCGCACTAGTGTTTTTTGTCAATGAGACCGCGTATTCTCGCGAGATTACACGGAGACAGCCCGAGGGAAACATATAACACGCAGCATTTTTAACGAAAATTACTAATATAATATTTGAACAAATATGATGGGATACTGAACATAAATCATGTTTTAAAAGACATGATCCTTGTTTAAATAGTGACGCACTAAACCTCGCGAGATCCTCTGGACGAAAGGCATTAAGGGGTAGAGCGTATTCTCGCGAGATTACGTAAACGGAGAACTAGAACATAAACCTTAACAAAACACGTGCATAAACTTTAAATAAACAGAACATATAATTAGATAATATTTTACAAAAGACGTAACAGGTCTATAACATTAGTTTTCGCTCAACGGTTATATTTTTCATGGGGACGCACGTAATCTCGCGAGAACGTCTGGATGAAATATAAATGGGGGCACGTATTCTCGCGAGATTATGTAAATAACGTAAGAACATAAACATTAACGAAAATCACGTACAAAAAGTAAATATAATATATTTTTTTTTATAAAAGACGTCACCGGTCTATAACACGGTTGTTGTCTCTCGCGAGATTAACATCTTCCTTCCTTCATGTAATCCCACGACATTACGTGAAGAATAACAGTCGAGTGTGTGAATTCTCGCGAGATTACGCAAATGGAGTAAGAACTATAACATAAACTTTTAGAAAAATTAGGTCCATAAACTTTGAATAAACAACACATATAATATTACATCATATTTTAAAATAAAATTTTAAATAAAAAGTTTTTGTTTTTCCTTGCCTCGTCGCACAGAGTCGACGTCACGCATTTATATACAAAAAGTCGCGCGGTAGTGAGGTCACAATAGCGCCTCGGCAGCCTCGCCATTTTCCTGCTCTTTGTGCGCCACTCGGGAGTTTTGCGCGTTTTCCCACCGAGCAGCTTTGAATCCTGTCGCGGAGACATGCAGGGGAACAGAGGCCCAGCGCAGCAGAACCACGGACCCAACCGCCCGGGAGAGCAGAAGAAGCCCGGCGGCGGCGGCACGAACACCAACGGCCAGCAGCCGGAGCCGAGCGAGCACACCAACCCCAACGAGGCCTTGACCCTGGACCTGCAGAGCTTCAGGAAACCCGGGGAGAAGACGTTCACCCAGCGGAGCAGGCTGTTCGTGGGAAACCTCCCCACCGGGGTCACCGAGGAGGACCTGGAGAAGCTGTTCGCCAAGTACGGCAAGGCCAATGAGATCTTCATCAACAAGGACAGAGGCTTCGGCTTCATCCGGCTGGAGACCAGGATCATCGCCGAGATCGCCAGAGCCGAGCTGGATGACACTCCCTTCAGAGGCAGGCCCATACGGGTGAGGTTTGCAACCCACGGTGCTGCTTTGACTGTGAAAAACCTGCCAGACTTTGTGTCCAACGAGCTCCTGGAGGAGGCCTTCGCCGTGTTCGGGCAGATAGAAAGAGCCGTGGTCATAGTGGATGACCGGGGGAGGCCCACAGGGAAGGGGATAGTGGAGTACACCTCGAAGCCGGCTGCGAGAAAGGCTTTGGATAAGTGCAGCGATGGTGCCTATCTTCTCACGGCGTTCCCTAGGCCCATCACGGTGGAGCCGATGGAGCAGTGTGATGAAGAGGAAGGGCTGTCAGAGAAGCTCATCAACAAGAACCAGCAATATCACAAAGAGCGCGAGCAGCCGCCCCGGTTCGCCCAGCCCGGTTCCTTCGAGTACGAGTACGCCATGCGCTGGAAGGCCCTGATGGAGATGGAGAAGCAGCAGTACGAGATGGTGGACCGCAACATGAAGGAGGCTCAGGAGAAGCTGGAGGCGGAGATGGAGGCGGCCAGGCACGAGCATCAGGTGATGCTGATGAGGCAGGACCTGCTGAGGCGGCAGGAGGAGCTGCGGAGGATGGAGGAGCTCCACAGCCAGGAGGTGCAGAAGAGGAAACAGGCCGAGCTCCGGCAGGAGGAGGAACGCCGGAGGAGAGAGGAGGAGATGAGGATGCGCAACGAGGAGATGATGAAGAGGCAGCAGGAGGGCTTCAGAGGCAACTTCCCTGAAAACAGGGAGCAAGACATGAGGATGCACATGGGCAATCACGGCATGCCCATGAACAGAAACTCGCTGGGCAGCAGCGCCGGTTCTGCCGGTACTCCCAACATGGCTGCTGAGAATGCTCCGATGATGCCTGGAGCGGGAAACAACAACAACAACAACATGCCCGGAGGAGGCCAGGGCGGCTTCCCCAGAGGCCTCCCCGGGCCCGGAGACTATAACAAACAACGCAGATTTTGAATCAAATGTCTGTTTTTTTTCCCTTTTCATACTCACTGTATTTTAAAGTTCAGGTAGTGAGCGTTACTTTTTGAACTTTGACGGCCGATGCATGTTTTATTTTTGTTTTGTTCTATTTTGGTTTTTCTTTTTGTACATTTTTATTTGTTCCCTTTTTGAGTTCGTATTTTTTAGTACTAAAATATCCTAACTCTCCAAAATGAGCCATGTCTTTTACTTTTAATTTTCACCTTTAATGTATTTTTCATAGGGATAGAAGATGTTTTTGTCCTGGATATGTTGACTTTTCTGGAATAAATTCATGATTCCCTAAGGTTTCTCTTTTGACATTTAAGATTTCTAAGTTTTCTTTCAGAGCAGCCACACGCGTCACCAGCAAACCGAGACACACACACGACATGGATCAGTCTGTTTAGTTTAGGAGTATGGCTGCATCTAATATCAATTAATCTAACGATTATTTTTCTAGTGATTAATCTAATGATTATTTTTTATTAATTATTCTGTCTAAATTCCACATCACTGCTGTTATGATATTAATAATAATAATAGATCGTATGGTTATGACATGGAATTATTTCATCACTGCAGTAATGTGCAGTTAAGATAACTGGCAAATGCATTTTTTAATCAGTGTGAGGTTATGGAAAATAATTGAATCGATTTCCATACTGTCTGTAATGTTAGTTTAAGCCATCTTATCACTCATACAAGCAGTTAAAGTAAACAGAAAATATAAAATATTGTTGTCCTGTCTTTACTATTTGTGAAAATAAAATAAAAATATGAATACATTAAAAAAATTAAAGGAAAACTGACGAATAACAGTGTTAGATGACGCATGGTGTAACGTTACATTACCAAACAGCAGTGCTGAGGAAAGTACTTTTAATACCAATATATATCTGGGCGATTAATAAACATTAAGATAATCACTATTAAGTAACAGAAACATGTTTCGCGTGCTGCTTCGGCACTTTGCTTCAGTTCTGAAAACAGTAAACAGGACTTGTTGCTGTTTTGCTGTCATCTTGGCACAGCGCACCGGGATGCTTTCGCTTCAAGTGCTTATTCATTGCGGTCGTACTGCTGTGATCTGTCAGAGGATTGATTTCACGAACACTGTGACACTGACGAACCAGTGACCCCGAAACACAATTCAAAAGCAGCATAATGTCACATCAACAGCAAAATCTCAGGCCCATCCCAACACAGCTTATTACTGAACACCTGATAACGTGAACACTTAACTTAAACTTGCTGAATGTTAATTATTTATTCAATCAGCTGATGTCACCTCCGGTCAGTAAACACAGGAAAACACAGGTGTAATTCATATTAATAACGACTACAATACATCAAGACAGAGGTTTCCAAGTCTGAGACTGTGGAGAAAGACAGACACCTCCTCGTCCTCCCTCAGTTTACTAGTTTAGTTTCATCCAATTTCTGGACACCAGTGAGGATCATGATGATGTTATTTCATCCACATACACTTAGAATTGAGCCCAGACAACCTAATATAGCCGTTTGACACAACTCCATGTTACACCAAATACATAAAGGTATGTCCAAAGTGGGAAATAAACTCTGTATCTGAACATTTAGGCTCTTGTTTTGATAACTAATGTGCTGTTATGTCACCTCCCTTCACAGATCCTCCTCTGAAACTGTGCCACTGTTACGGCCCACTTTATTAATACCAATAAATCATACCTGTGGTTCTCCTTCCATAGCAGCATATGGTGTGTGGGAATGCTCACTTTTTATTGGTGGGTGACTCCCTGGGCAAACCCCTACCCACCCAACAAGATGTCTCGTGACTCAGAAGAAGGAAGAAAGAAGTTCAAACACTCGATGCCCACACAGTCTAAAGTGACACTGAGGGTGGTGACACCTGCATACCAACAACTCTGATTTAAAGTATCAGTGATTTCCTTTTCATGTCCAGCTCTGTGAATTGCTTAATATTGAAAAGTTTAAAGGTCAAAGTCCATCGATCTCAGCTGTGCAAAACACAAGTATTAACTCATTGACGTACCTCACGCTCTGCTGTTTGAGTTTCATGAAGAAATCACTCGTTTAGATGAAACCCAAATAAAAACAGCATGCGGAGAAAGTCTAGTTTGTGTCTGCGGACCGAAACCTTTCAGGGCTTGCATAATAGCCAAACTGCAGTGTGCCAGACTTGTGCAGCAGTAGCAGCTGCTCAGCACGAACCAAAACATCTGTACAGAAGTATAACCAAGAAACCTAATTAGACAATCAGATCAAATCAGATGATTTGTTGTTTGATAACTGCAGATCTTTGAGGAGCCTCATATCTCCATCACTTTATGGTTTTATTATCCATTCAGACAATTTTCGGCGGATAGCCAAGAACTTTCTGAGAAAACTGCCCTTCACCTGTATCGGAGTCCAAAAAGTCAAGACAAGTTTGCACAATAAACCATAAATAATGACCGATAAGGACTCTGTCATAAAGAGGGGAAAGTGTGATATATTTCAGGGACAGATCGCAAAGGTCTGAGAGACAAAAAGCACGATTCAGAAACTTTTCAGCACTTTTTTTTTTCTACAGCTCTGTGTGTAATATTTTTCTTTTCATATTTCATACAAAACAAAGATTTTTGTGCCTGCACAACAGAAGAAAGCAATGAAATATTTTAATTTTGTATTAAGAATAATAATATTTGAAAGGCTGCATGAGTATATGAATATAATTCATGTAAGGCTCAATAAATCAGACCATGCAGCATTGTATTAACTTCTATAATATCAGGTCATATGTTTGAATCATTTGCATGTTACTGTGGAAGGAAACCATAACGGCATATTTATGTCCATCCTTTATGCAAATTAACAATGCAAAATTCTAAACAGACACACGCACATGACATTAAATATATTTACATACACGTATGTATTGCAATAAAAAACAAAATATATTTGTTTACAAACATAAATAAATGGTCTCTTTGCATTTCAGTGGTAAAACACACAAATACAAACAGTAATATATATTTTAATGTCCCATCTTGCATTTAAGTGAAATATACTACAGCTGAAGTTGTGTTTAAAATGAAGTATTGCAAAAATTTAACTGTATTATATAACTTGAGTGAGTTGAGTTCATTATTAATTCATTAAAAGCTCACAGCATTAACTTCATCTGCTCCCTTTTTGAAACTCTCGGTGCTGCTGCTCTATGTGAACAGTTTCTATGTTAAATGTTAAAATAATTCAACAACATGACTTATCATATTAAATCGTTATATATTGTTGAGACTCTCAGAGAAATGATCTACGATCATTTAAATAACTGTAGGTATCTACAATATATATTGCATGTGATCAGGTGTTCCAGCTATTGTGTCTACCCTGCTGAAATTACTTGAAATATGATATGAATATGAAATATCATAGTTTATTTTGTTACGTAAAGGTACAGGTGCCAAATTGTTACATAAACGTGTTGTTTGTGGATCTGTTGCCCATTCTTGAATATTTAATAAAAAATGTTACACATACGAATGCTTCTTGAATAAATTTTTGGCCTACTGTTTGTTACAAACGGGCAGAGTCCTTTACATATGAGGAAATGATCATCTGTGTTTAACCTTGAGAGGTGCAGAGTCTTCTGGCACCCATTTTTTATGAGTGCAGTGGTACTCATAAAAAAAACGAGTGCCATAAGTACAGAAGTACTCATAAAGTAGAAGTGTAGTGTAGGAATAAAATGAACAAATAAGAATAAATTTATTCATCCACAGAGGAGGAAGTTAAACACCAGAAAAGAAAAACAAAGTTTTCAGATGAATGAATCTGCTCAGTCATGCTGCAAAATGACAAGCAGTAGATAAATCGATACCAACACTGATAAATCATGTGATTTTATCTTTTGATTTGAATCCACTGTAGCAGTTTTCCGTGTACTGGAAAAGTTATAAAATTCGACGTGATGTCGTGACTTATCAGCGTCTGAAAGAACAAAGACCATCACCCTATCTGCCCCATTTCTTCTTGTCTTTTCTCCTCATCTCTGTTTATCGCAGATTCGCCCTGATGAGGTCGGTTACAGGTTTTTATCTCGGCTCCAACCTTGACATGTGATAACGAGATTAATTACGAAGTTGATCTTGGATTATAGGATGTAATTCAGGAAAGTGATAAGTCATGCTGTCGTGAATTTTCTACTAAACTAAATATAGAAACATATCCGTGGCTCTTTGCACCTTACAGATCCGATAGTCTGCACACAACTACACAACTTGATGATGGTTCAAAGCTCATGCTCTGATCCACTGTAGTGTTGCATGTTTGTGGCGTACCCTGCCTTAACGACAATCCTATCTTATCCTGGTCGATCTGCTTCAGGTCAACCAGTGTCTCCGTGTCCATCTGCCTGCAGTAGAAACACTAAAAGAGTGTCAGCAACAATGACTCAGGCGCCAAGTGGGTGCGGTTGTTGTTTCGGATTCTCCCTGTTACTTTGAATCTCCTCAGCAACCCTATCAAAATCTCCCCCATGTTAATTATCAGACAGGGAAAGAGATTGATCGAAGCTGTGATTGGCCAGCCGTCACATCACACCAGATAAGAATGATGTGACATCACAGGTGTAGTGACGTTGGACATGTAATGATGTCTCTCCTTTCCCCCAACCCCTCTAACACTGTGAGACAGGCAGACGATAGGAGAGGACGACTCAGAGCACCTGTCCAAGTCTCGCTTTACCTGATGTGTCTTCCAACAGGGCAGCAGTGATTATTCTACCCTGTACTCGAGGATCCTGACCTGCAGGAATCATGGTCCCTGTCACAGCCCTGATCACTTTTCTGACTTGTCTGGTAAGTTGGTTTAGTTATTTGTCTTTGTGAGGTAATAATAAAACATATACTGTAATATAAAATGTTCAGTGAACAGAATAACAACCTCGCTTTGCTTTATTCTATCAAAAACTTTTTTACCGGGATATGATCTGTGACCAGGGTTCAAAAGTAGAAGGATACATGTAATGTAAAATAAGTGTAATCATTTACAGGTGAGAGCGTGATTAAAAAAAAAAAACTGTTGGTAGAAGTTGGTAAACACAAAAGAATTAAAGTTGAATTCATGTCGTTAATAAAGCACCATGAACGTCAAAGCAAAAATGATTTTGTCAACGGGTTAGAGTCGTGTTCATGCGGGCAGCAAAGAGACTTAGATAAATGTTAACGAGGTAACACAACAACAACACAACACATATACAATAAAATACACATATGACAATAATAATTTGTATAACTGTTTTAAAGAAAGAAGAAGAAATGCACTGGAAAATACATATAATGAATATATAATGAAAACTGTGATAATTAATAGAAAATAAAGACCTACGTCATATATAATAAGGTAAAAATGAATATAAAATGTAAATAGACAGAGTTCCATATTTTTTGTAAAATATAATGGAAAATAACACCCACTTGATAATAATAGTAAGATAAAATAGAGGAATGCATAACATACATAACATATAATACATCTTCACTTATAAATACATAAACACATAAAACCCAGTGAATCATAAAAAGGAGTAAAAAACAAATGAAAGTGAAAGAGGTGCAGATGTGTGTTATATATATTATATATATATGTTTGTTTGATTTGTTTTGGCATTAAATTCCTTCCACCTACACCTGAAAGTTCTAATGAGTTAGTAACACTTAATTAAATTAAGTCATTTAAAATAAACTAGTTGTAATTTCTAAAAGATAACAATTAAAAGTAAAAGTTTCGGTTAATGGAATAAGAGTGAAAATAAGTGATAAAGTAAATCAGCCCTGGATGAATGAATGCACTCTGCTGTAAACTTAAATATATGAAGTAAATCTACACTGTGTTTAGTTAACTCAGTTTGATTTAGTTATTGAACCATTTCACCAAACTGCTTTTACAAAAAAGTGGAAGAGAAACTCCATCAATACAAATGAATAAAATATGAATTATAGTGAAATGAATAGTAATAGAATCAATAAATAAGTAAAAACACTTTTAGGCTTTAGACGGATTTAAAAAAATACCATGGATCGTACGGTCTGATGATCATTAAAAAGTTATAAAGTTATACATGTATATATCTTTTTAGCTGTCTGTATGAAAACAAATATACAAATATATACAAATAAATCCTGATTTATCTTTAACATGCAAAGAGTCAGTGTTGCCGTCTTCTTCTTCTTCTTCTTCGTCTCTTACCTGTGACTAAATGTGGTTTCTCCAGGTGCTGTCGGAGGCCCAACATGAGCCAGGCTACTGCGCTTTCTATGAGGAGTGCGGTATAAACCCGTCTGTAGACAGCGCCTTAATCACTCCTATCGTCCCCTGTCTCAACTACAGTGCTGCCCGTCACCTCACAGGACTGCACTACTTGAAACTCAAACAGGTCTGTAAATCCTTCTGAGAGAACAGGACCGAGTAAATCATGGTAGAGAAGATCTGTTCTTAAGAATAAAGAGTCTCCGTGTTTTAGTCTGTCAGTTTTTTCTTGCTGCAGGTGTGTCCCATGTTGGACCGTGGACCGGGCAACACATTCGCCTGCTGCTCCATGAAACAGCTGGGATCCCTGCAGGAGAGTCTGGGCCTCTCCAAGGCTGTACTGATGCGGTGCCCTTCCTGCGCTCAGAACTTTGCCCACTTGCACTGCATCAATACCTGCAGCCCCAACCAGACCCAGACAGTAAAGGTCACAAAGGTGATGAATGTTACTAACAATGACAACAAGACTAACGTAGCTGTGGTAGGTTACCAGGCATTCCTCACCACCACCTTCGCAGATGCCTCCTTTAGGTCTTGTCAGAATGTTCGGATCCCAGCCACAGGGGGCTTCGCCATTGGCACCATGTGTGGTCGGTATGGCGCCAAGCTCTGCACCCCCCAGTATTGGTATGACTTTCAGGGAGACTCCAGTAACGGCTTGGCTCCAATGGACATCAAATTCAAACTGATAAAAGAGGGAGACACCGAGGGGCTACCACCGGGCGTGATTCCCTACAATGGACATGCTCTGAAGTGTAACGAGACCACACCGTCCGGAGGAAAGGCCTGCTCCTGCCAGGACTGCGAAGACGCATGCCCGAGGGTGCCGCCTCCTAAAATGCCCCCCGGCCCCTTCAGACTTCTGGGCACAGACGGCTTCCTCGTGATTTCTATCATCTTACTCTGCCTCCTGATATTTGGCTTTATTTTCTACAACTTGGTCGCTTTCTGGGTGAGGTCCAAGAAGAGAAAAGATGAGGAGAAGGGAAAGAGAAAGGGGAAAGGCAAAGACCAGAACAGTAACGATGTGACTCAGCAGATCATTGATCCGTCAGAGGTGACGTGCACCGACAGGAACAGCTTGGCTGCTCAAACTTTCCTAAGCTTGAAGTTTCAGCAATGGGGAACCATCATCGCCTCTTGGCCCCTCACGGTTAGTTTAAGTATTTTTTAACATCTATAAACAGATTTAAACTGATTTGAAGAACAAGAAATGTTGTCAGCCAGATGGATAAGATGTTCCAATATTTTATCTTCCTTCAAGGTGCTCCTGCTGTCGGCTATAATCGTGGCTATTTTCTCCGTCGGCCTCAAAGACATTAAGCTTTCCACTGACCCAGTTGAGCTGTGGTCTGCTCCCAACAGCCGTGCCCGCCAAGAGAAAGAGTTCCACGACACGCACTTCGACCCTTTCTTCAGGACGAACCAGCTGATTCTGACAGCGCCGAGCAGAAAAGGCCACGTTTACGACTCTCTGCTGTTTGGGCAGCAGAATTTTAGCGGGATTGTATCCAAAGATCTCATCATCGAGCTGCTGACGCTCCAAAAACGAATCCAGGTAACCTGAGAGCCCAGAATCAGAGCTGACCGCTGTAAAAAGCTCACCCTACGAATCCACGCACTGATTCCTCTTTTTTTCAGAACATCGAATTCTGGTCAGAAGATCTAAACCGCATGGCGAGTCTGAAGGACGTGTGCTTTGCGCCGCTGAACCCAACCAACTCCACCCTGACAGACTGTGCAGTCAACAGCTTGCCACAGTACTTCCAGAACAGCCTGGAAAACATTAACGCCAAGGTGAACATGACGTCGCTGGGGGTAACCAAAGAGGTGGACTGGAGGGACCACTTAATCTACTGCCTCAAGTAAGGATTCAATTTCAAATCAGACTGCAGTCCTCATCTGCAATTGCTCAGGAACTTTAACATCTTCCCTTTTCCTCTCAAGCTCTCCCCTGTCCTTCAAGGACATCACTGATTTAGGCATGAGCTGCATGGCTGATTACGGAGCTCCAGTATTCTCCTTTCTGGCTGTGGGAGGTTATAAAAGTAAGTGGCTTTCACCAACATCTTTGAAATAAACACACACACAAAAAAAAGGTGACTCAACTGAACATTTTGGTTTTCCCAGACGAAGACTACACCAATGCCGAGGCTTTGATAATGACCTTCTCCCTCAACAACTTCCCTCGCACCGACCCCAAGTTCAAAGTGGCCATGCGGTGGGAGAAAGAGTTTCTTGATATCATCCAAGAATACCAGAGGGACCCTGCCTGCAACTTCACCTTCGCGTATATGGCAGAGGTGAAGTACGATCTGCTGTCAGAGCTTTTTCAAGGCGCATGTTGAGTTTTCTCCATCACCTTAATCCTCCGACTTTCCTTCTCCCCGGTTCTTTAGAGATCTCTGGAGGACGAGATTAATCGGACGACGGCGGAGGATATCCCCATCTTTATGATCAGCTACGCTGTCATCTTTGTTTACATTGCCGTGGCACTGGGGGAATACTCTTCATGGAAACGCATACTGGTAAGGCATTCGTGGTCCCCCAGGGGATGAACCTCCTATTGATCTTGGTCATCCCCTGACGTGCTACCACGTGAAATTAAGATGGTAAACATCATACCTACTGAAGCATGTCAGCCTGCTGATGTTGCCATATAACTTTACTGTAAAAACAGAAGTATTGGAATGTTGCTGGAATACGGTAAGCTTCCACAAAGAAATTAAAATCGATGAAACTGTACTTATCGCATATATGATAAGAAGAAACTGCAGTGGCATGACTGCGTCAGCTGTTTAGCACTTATCTCTGCAGTGTACTACAGCAGGTTTATTGGCTGTAAGGACTTACATGAGCTGGCAAAAGATATGGGATGCGGGAAAAGGTTCATCTGTACATCTGAATTCTTATCTCCGTGTCCTGTAGGTGGACTCCAAGTTTCTGGTGGCTCAGGGTGGGATCCTGGTGGTCGGCTGTTCCGTCCTGGCCTCCATGGGCTTCTACTCCTGGATCGGCATCCCGTCCTCACTGGTCATCCTGCAGGTCGTGCCTTTCCTGGTGCTTGCTGTTGGAGCTGACAACATCTTCATCTTTGTTCTGGAGTACCAGGTGCGTGTATATTTATGTGCACCTACTGATTTTGTAAGATGTGATGTTACCTGACTCTCTTATTCCTTGCAGAGAGATGTAAGGAAGCCCGGAGAGAAGAGAGAGGAGCAGATCGGCCGCGTCCTTGGAAACGTGGCTCCCAGCATGCTCCTGTGCAGTCTCTCCGAGTCCGTCTGCTTCTTTTTAGGTAGGAAAGTCAACAAACATTTAGTGAGAAAAGAAGGAACCGTTACATTTCTGAACAACGTGTTAATCTCTACTTGCGTCTGCTACCCAAAGGGGCCCTGTCCACCATGCCAGCAGTGAAGTCCTTCGCTCTGTACGCTGCCCTGGCAGTGCTCATGGACTTTGTCCTGCAGATGACTGCCTTTGTGGCGCTGCTGTCCCTGGATGCCCGGCGCCAGGACAACAACCGCTGCGAATTGTTCTGCTGTGTCAAAGTGTCGACCAAGCGTCCCAAAAAGCCCAACGAGGGCTTCCTGCTGCCATTCATGAGGAAGTACTACGCCCCCGTCCTGTTGAACCGTTACTCCAGGATCATAGTGGTAAAGCTACCCCCAAAATCCAGCGAATAAACATAAACTCATGCTCTAATATTTAATATATATATATTAATTTCTGCCCTGTGTCCTTTTTCAGATGTTGGTTTTCATCTTCATATTCTGCGGATCCTTATTCCTCATGTTTCATGTGACTGTGGGTCTGGATCAGGAGCTGGCTATGCCTCAGGTCAGTGAGCGCTGTTATATAAACGTGACTGAACTCCTGCACTCATCTCTTTCTGTGTAACCTCACAAAGATCATTGTGCTTCTGGTGCAGGGCTCCTACATGCTGACCTATTTCCAGTACCTGTACAAATACTTCGAAGTCGGGGTCCCCGTTTATTTTGTAACAACACGAGGCTTCAACTTCACCACCCGGACGGGCATGAATGCAACCTGCTCCAGCGTGGGCTGCGATCAGTTCTCACTAACCCAGAAGATCCAGTATGCCACAAATTACCCTGACCTGTGAGTTTGTTCATTTATATGATCTGAACAGAAGAACATGCGTTGTTGAATAGTTCCTCTGTTCAGTCCAGTAAAGGGCGGCTTTCTGCCTCCGTCCTTCGAATCATTATTTCTCACTGACAGATCCTTGAACCCGCTGATATCGTAGTAGCAACCTCTTACATACTGGCCATCAGTTAGCAATCAGATGAGTTAATGATAAACTCAGTTACATGAGCAGCACAGGGCAGATAAAGAGTGCCTCTAACTGATTATACCGGGCAGGGAGAGCAAACACCCAAAATATCTCCTACGATTACTCTTCAAATGAACAATCACTGTTCAAACCGCTGTGTTATGGTTATGAGGCAGGTTAGGTAATAAAACTTATTAATACTTCCCACTAAACAGTTAACCTGTGATACAGCAGAGAGAAAAACACAGGTTAACAATTTAAATGTCCTAATAGCAATGACTGATGCAACCTGTGAGCAGTCCATCCAGTGCATTAATCCACTTCCAATATATAATTATAATACCTAGAGATCGATGTAACATAGAGAGATTATAATTAACAACTTCCCGGAGATAAGGAGCTGGAGTATCGGTGGCATTATCAGCTCAGCAGTTCTCAGGAGAGAGGAATTTTTCCAGAATTACACCTCTGTCGTACGAAAGTGAAAGATGTAAAACAGATAAAAGAATGACACTAGGTAAGAAATGCATGGAATTTACAGGAAGGGTTTTTATTTCCAAGCTCAAATGAGGCCGCGACTAATGAATATTTTGATTAGTCTTTAAAATATCTCAAAGATGTTGTCTTTAGGCGGCTCCTTTCAGTTTAGTGTGATATGAACAAGAGAAAAACAGAAAATCTACAGATTTAATCCATTTATCAAAACAGTTAATAATTATTTTCCTGTCGGTCATTGCAGTTGCAGAACTGGTTGCTATCTTCAGCTCTATTCTTCTCACCTAACACTTAACGAGTACTGTCTCTGTAGCACATGCTGTAATATTTTTCTTAATTACAATTAACGTGAGTCGATCCCGCACAGTATACTTCTGCAAATGTGTCTTAATCCACCGCTGAAAATAGTCCCCAGCAACAAAAACAACAAACCCCAGTTGTTTCAGACTTTTAAAGAAATCCAGCTTTATATTTGTTTTTCTGTTTTTTTTAAGGATTTGCATCACAGTCTCCTAACTGACCTCTTTTTTTTTAATGATCTGTAGATCCTACTTGGCCATTCCCGCGAACTCCTGGGTCGATGATTTCATCGACTGGCTGAACCCTGGATCCAAATGTTGTCGTCTGTACACGACCGGTCCACATATTGGACAGTTCTGTCCTGC
Source organism: Collichthys lucidus (assembly GCA_004119915.2). NCBI lineage: Eukaryota > Metazoa > Chordata > Actinopteri > Sciaenidae > Collichthys > Collichthys lucidus. Next base: position 32,025,187 of record CM014088.1, read on the forward strand.
AACTGAAAGTGAGAATCACCAAGTTTAGTGTGAATTTTTCCTTACATGAAAAAAACCCACATTACCCTTCTTTTATTAACACTCTGCTCCCATGTATCAACAGCTGAATACAAGTGTAACCGCAGGTGTATGGGGCTCTCTGTGGATGGCGTCATCAGGCCCAGCGTGGAGAAGTTTAACCGCTTCCTTCCTCACTTCCTGAGTAACAGGCCGGACCTGCAGTGCCCAAAAGGGTGCGTATTGTAGCTGGGCACAAACATCACAGCATAAAAAACATCATCTCACTCCGTGTTGTCTCTCTCAACAGCGGTCTCGGAGCGTATGACAAAGCTGTGGTGATAGAGAATGGAGAAATTATAGGTAAGTGTTCAGAGATCATCTTAAAGCTGGCAGGGATATTTATTTTGGTTGAATTGGTGCAATAACTGAACCTTTCCTGTCTCCAGCCACTCGGTTCATGGCTTACCACACACCTGTAACCAACTCCCAGGAGTTCACAGCTGCACTGAAGAGGGCCAGAGAGCTGGCCGACAACATCACCAAGAGCATGAGGTTAATAGAGGGCACCTCGCCGGACTTTGAAGTATTCCCTTACACGTATGTACTTTAACCTCAGTCTGCAGCTCTTTTCATATAAATCTGTCTGCAGTTTCTAACCAGTATTTTTTCTTCCAGGGTGACTAATGTATTTTACGAGCAGTACCTGACTATCGTGCCCGAGGGGCTCTTCAACATCTCCCTGTGTCTGCTGCCGACCTTCGTGGTTTGCTGTCTGCTGCTGGGATTGGATCTGCGCTCCGGCCTGCTCAACCTGATCACCATAATCATGATCATCGTGGACACCGTGGGTATCATGACGCTGTGGGGCATCGACTACAACGCGGTGGCTCTCATCAACCTGGTCACGGTAAGAGCTGGTCTGGGGATGGGGATTAAAGAAGCACCGTGTAAAATATCTTCTGTGGCTCAAGAGGGAAAAAAATAATAACCCTGATGATGTCATTGTGATGTCATCGGGGTTATCGTGATTTGAGCAAACACTTTAAATTCTAACAATACAAACTGGAGGAGTTTGAAGGATGTGGGAATTGTAGATTGAACAATACCAGGGCCTAGAAATAATGATATTTAAACTTCTGCTGTTTGGATTTGGACCAATTAATTAATTATTACAATGGTTTATAACATTTTAAATCTGAATTCATAAAACTAACCTTAAATTTATCAGGTGTCAATTAGTCTAACACTCTATATTTAACATTCTCAGATTTTTTTATGTTTTGATACATAAACAGTGAGTCGATATTCATTTCTACTTCAACTTTATTTATTTATATAGCACCTTTCATACAGAATTGTAGCCCAGAGTGCTTCACAGAGCAGTAAAAAAACAAAAATAGACAAAAACTAACAGTTCTTAAGGTAAGAGAGCAGTTGCATGAAAAACTAGAGATTAGAAGAAAAGTCCAACAACGAAACAAATAAGAAGAAGAATTAAGACCTATAGGGTAAAAAGCAGAATTTAAGAACCTCCAGTCATTTCTTTATTTTACTAACTGATATTCTCTGTGTTGTTTTCAGGCGGTGGGCATCTCTGTAGAGTTTGTGTCCCACATGACGAGATCCTTTGCACTCAGCACGAAGCCCACGCACGTGGAAAGAGCTAAGGAAGCCACGGCCAACATGGGCAGCGCAGTACGTAGCAGAAAACTCACAGAATCACTCACATAACATACCCGGGGAGATAAAACTCCACGTTTAGTTCCACATGGTGGATACAAATAGAGTTAATCTGGGTTTTTTTTTAGGTGTTTGCTGGTGTTGCTATGACCAACCTGCCCGGCATCGTTGTGCTGGCGTTTGCCAAAGCACAACTCATCCAGATCTTCTTCTTCCGGTTAAACCTGATCATCACACTTTTGGGGATGGCTCACGGACTCGTGTTCCTCCCTGTGCTGCTCAGCTTCTTTGGTATGTGTCATATACTGTATGTGTGCTTGTTTAAGTAAGTAGCTCAGGGGCGGCAGTAGCTCAGTCCAGCTGGAGAGGTGGTAGTTCACCTCCTGAGCAAGGCACCGATCCCCCAAACTGCTCGCTGGGCGCTTCTCAGGGAGGCCGCTCATCACTCCACCATCTCTCTCCAACTGCATGTCTATGAGCCCGTGTACTGCATGTGTGTGTCTGGGTTAAAATGCATGTAACATATTAAAAAATAGAGTTTAAAAAGAATTTCCCCATTGCAGGATTAATAAAGTATAAAAAAAATAGAATCATTTTGTTCACATCTTCATATTTCTTGTCTTCTTCAGGTCCTGGAGTGAATAAAGCAGTGCTGCTGCAGATGCAGCAGGACAAAGCGAGGGCTAGGAAGGAGCTGGAGATGAGAAATCAGGCCTATGAGAACATGAGCTACGAAGACAACGAAATGAAACAGGGCCCAGAGTCGGCCTCCACGACGGCTCCCAAAGACGACAGCAAAGCGTCACAAACCCATCAGGAGGCTGCGATTACCCATTTTTGAACATCGGCAGCAAAACTGTTGTCGAGCTCTGACGAGTAAAATACCTCCGGGACAAACTGAACAAGGGTGGACACAGAAAAGAGATAAGGAGTCGTGCAGACGGCTCAAATAATTAACAGTGCACCTCAATTAGAAATAGCCAAGTGGGACTGCAAGATAGCAACACACAGTCGTGCAATATTTCTGAGCAAAGCAAGAACGGACAGCTGCAATGAATCGACCTTCCTGTCTCAGCATGTGGAAAACTACACATCTGTCTTCACAACACAGGACAGGAACTCGAGGAATATTCTTGAATTAGTTTGTTTTTATTTTCTTTTTTTTTTGAATGAATGTAATTGTTTTGTATGGGTGAATTATTTATATAATGTTTCACATTGGTACTGTTTAGAGTGATTCAAAAAGGACACACTCCAGCATTTCTTATGATAGTTTCTTCAATAGCCGATATGGTGGCATTGCTGTAAAATGTGCAATCAGTGGAAAAAAAATATATATTTTAAATGTGTTTAAACATTTTAAGTTATTTATGACACAAAAAAGAGATTCAGCACCATAAAAAATAATAAAAAAAAGAACTGTGACTGATAGTTTGCATATGCAATGAAATAAATTGTGCAGATTTTAGTGTGTGAACGTTTTTATTTGCATTTTATTTTAGCCAGGTGGGTGAATGTTGTTCCCTCTTCTCCGTTTTGTCTGCATGTTTTAAAATAAAATGTGTCATTAAAACTGTCAAAAATCAAGTAGTATTAATTAATTATATTTACCATTGCTACATGAATTGCAGGGGCAATGCAGCTACTTAACATCCTATTAACTATTGTACATGTCAGAGCTTCTTATTCAGTCACGCCACCAGGGATGCCACAGGGTTCTATCCTGGGCCCACTGTGGTTTACTTTGCACATAAATAACAATTTCTAATTAATACAACGTCTAGTTTGTTGCTTTCGATCCAATTCTATACAGCGCAAGTTCCAACTATCACTGTGCATGCTCCACCAGTGATTTTTAGGAATTCGACTCTAGAATTAAAAATCAAACTGGATTTATAGAATTAAATTTCACGTCTGTCCTTCACTATGGAGACATTCTGCTTGTTATGCTGCCTCGACACTTCATCAGCTAAACACATTACACCATATCACAAATTTTGTCCTTATCGTCGTCCTCTGTGTTAAACAGTCGGTCTCATTTATTTATAAAACTCTACTGTTACATCCGGGCTCTCATTTAAACAGAGTACCTACATTCCTTCATGTACACACACACACATGTTGGTTTTGGATACTATGCACCCGTTAAATTGCCCTCAAACTTTAGTCTTACTATATGATTTTGATTTGATTTGTCACAGTTAAAAAAACAAATGAAAACAAATGTGCAAATTATTTTTGACCTTTATTCAATTAAATCCAAAAAGAAATAATTAATGATATTTAATTTTCAAACTGATAAACATTTTCTGTAAATAGACGCACTCTTTTTTTTGACTTTCTTTGGAATCAAAGTTATCAATGTTCCTTCTCTAGTGCGTCGCCTCGGTCTGTGGATTGTGTTTTTGTTCCTGCTGCATTAATCTCAATGAAACTGTCTTATTACATTTGATCTTTATATAATCAGAGCAATTCTACAGTTTTAACAATGAAAAAGAAAAAAAAAAAAAAGAAGCTTGTCAAATATTTTGGGTATTTCAAATTTTGTTTTATTAACAATGCATCCCTTTGATAGGATTGTATGTTTCTTTAGGTCATCAATGCCCCCCAAAAACATACTGTACACATTATACAAGGGAAACCACGATTCAGGCAAAAACAAAAAAAAAGAAAGAAAAAAAAAATCTTTTTAAATTATAATACAGTCTTGAGGAAAAAATATAAATAACTTTTTTTTTCTTCTCTGGTTGAGCTCACTCTATGGTACAGACATATAATAAATAGATCGGATCTGACATCACTCAGCTGATCTATGAATCATCTCTCTATGAGTCCATTTGTGTAGCAGCATTATAGCAAAAAACAAGCCAATGGAAACGGAGATCCCCCGTTTCCCTGGAAACCTTTTACAAATCCTTTGCTCATCGCACCTCCTCCTCCCTCCTCATCCTCCCTCCTCCTCCTCCATCTCAGCCAATGACAGACAGTGATATTGCATTGAGGAAACAGATTCAGGTTTTTTTTTTATATATTCCTACAATGTAAATGGCAGCGTGTAATGGCAACCCTACTTTTCTTTTTTCTTTTGTTAAAGTTTTACAAGCGAGGAAACATGTTGACGGGTGACGTCACGACTTTGCAACCATGCTTGTTGCACATGCAGTGGAAGTGGAGCACAGAGGTAAAGAAGAAGAAGAAGAAGAAGGCGGCACAGAGTCTGTGAGCGGGAGTTTGGCGCAAAGTCTGTAACGAAATACAACCAAACGTCTTTCCAAAGATCCTAAAAAAGGTTCCTAATAATGCAATGGCTGTAGAAAAAACAAAAAAAAAGGTCCTAAGCAGGTAAAGGATGGCATAAACTAGCATTAAATTACATGCTATTCTCTCCTCGTGTACTGTGTGTAAGGGTGGCGTATATAGTGCTTTTAGAAAATACAATACTAGTGATGTTTGATTGTCTGAGATACAAGGAATAGAAAAAGTAAATTGGCTGTCTGTGCTGACGAGAGGCTACAGGTTGTGGGAAGTGGAGAGGCAAGAGAAGCGAAAGCACGTGTGTGGCTTAAGAACAGATCGCAGGTCAGGATGGGATGTGAACCCGGAGGGGGAGGCTCCAGGTAATAGATTTCTTTAAAAAAAACAAAAACCAGCAGGACCCCCCCCTCTCTGTAGTGTTTTGTTTCATGAAGGAGAAAAGAACGTGGGGTCTGAGGAATCACTGGGTCGACACAACAACATGCCTTATTCATTTCATTACAGGAAAAAAAAACAAACACCACCTCTGGAAAAAAAGATTTTTTTGTTTGTTGTTGTTTTTTTTTGTCAAACACATCGTGAGTCTTCGTCTTAATGATCCAGCTTGTCGTCCTTAAACATTATGTTGATGTATTTTTAAGATTGCCAACCCATATGAAAACAGTATTTGGTTAAACTGCTCCCCCCTTTTTCCTGTTTAAAAAAAAAAAAAAGTCTGAGACAGCATTAGGCGTGTTGGGTTAAATTTGTGTGTACAGATACTGACGTCCTTTTGATTCCAGCTCGTGTTTGCTAGAAGAAAGGCGAGCGATGAACTCCTCCTCCTCCTTCTCTTCCTTCTTGGCGATGGTGCTCTCTGTTTGGAGCAACAGAAACATGTCCATCCTCACAGCCACGTCCTATATTCTCTCAGTCGTTCTTTAAATGTTTGTAGGGTGGCAGGACCGACCAACGCAAAGACGAGGGAGGACGATCAGGACTCTGCAGGAGGGTCACCGTCCTCTTCAACAGGTTTTGGTAGCTTTGTCAAGATTGCCTCTGCTTCCTCATACATCTGGAAAAAAGGTTAAATGTTACACATGCGGACAGTAACCACCAAAGAGCTTCGAGAAATGATGGTATGACGTCTTACTGGCATGAATTGCACGTCCTGGAAGAGTTCCTGTATGAAGCGTCTTGAGGTCAGGCGAAACATACAGTGGGCTAAGAGGTGAGAGACCTCGGAGTACAGGCAGATGTCGTCAAACGCGTAGGGGAACTTCTCCTTTATCCTGCAGGAAAAGAAGATACTGAACATGCATGTCCAAAAAATATATATCTAGCAAAAGGACAGAGAGAGAGAGAGAGACTTACGTCAGTAGTCCTGTTTCGTGGCCTTTGGTTCCTACAGACGAGCTGAGGTTGATTATGAGGCGGAGCACCTCCTTCCTCAACAAGACTCGGGAGGCTGGGCCGTCTTCGGATATCGCCTTGCCACCTGAATGACACATCTCAATGTTTAATATTCTCTGCAAGAAGTCAGTCTCATTGGAGTGGTCTGTCAGCTGGATGTCAGCACTCAGCAGGGACTTCTAGTCGAGTCTATTCTGAAATTAGTTGTTAATTTTTTTAAGTGCAGAACCAAACTGGAGCTTCCAGCTTTTAGTTTGTTTAATTCTGATTTTGTAAAGAGTTGTTGATGCTCATCTCGGCCAAGAAAAGAGACTTTCCTGGTTAAATTATGTTCAAATAAATAAAAATAAAGGTTACTACGGCAATGACAAATCTGGTTAATGTATCAGTATCGGCCGTGAGAAGCGGAGTAAAAACATGTTGTTTTTTTTAAAGTTGCAGTTCTTCGTGGTCTTACCTAAAACAATGTCCCCAGGTGTGGGCGTGCTACAGATCGAGCCTTGTGACACGGCAGCGTCGCTGCAGCCCGACACCCCTGAGAACTTGGACTGAGGCATCACCTCCAGACGATGGCCGCTCTGCCCTCCCCATGACGGGAAGTCGACATAGTCTGGTAAAAAAAAAAAAAGATCATCTGTTATCTTCTGGGCTTAAAGTTCGTCCACAAAAATGAATATGTGTGTGTTGACTCACCTGTCCGAGGGTGTGTGCTGTTGATCTGTGGCTGTGTGGGGTATCCGAGGACGATGGCTCCTACACAGTAGAGGCAGTTTTCGTCGGTGTGGTCCTGCAGTCCCGTCTCCTCTGAGCCCACCGTGTGGTTCTGGCTGTCGCCTCGGCACACGATCAGCTCGGAGATGCTGAACTGCTGCTTCAGTATTGGGAGAGCAGGGCGATCACCTACAGAGGGAAAACCCACGGTCAGCACAAACGCACGTTTTTGTGAGTTAACCGTCATCTGATCCGGTACGAGGATGCGTTTACCGTCTCCGTCGCCAAAGAGGAAGCGTTTCCGCTCTTCGGACGGCGGGCTGATCCTCTGCTGGAAGTAGGCCGAGTCTCTGATGTGGAACATGTCGTTGATGTCCATGGGCAGCGCTAGGCCGATGTAGTCGTCGTTACACCCGTAGGTGGCGCTGGAGACCATGGAGCGCACTGAGGAGCAGCGGTGTAAGGTGCTTTGGTTGATGGGACTGAGGAGTTCCTCTTTGTCCAGAGAGGCGAAGCTCAGAGCCTTCAGAAATCTAGGGAGGGAAAGAGGAGAGGCGCGTGAGAGGATTCGGGGGGAGAGACTGGGACAGGAAAAGGAACGTGAGGTGAAGGAAAAAAGAAACTTAGTAGAAGGAAGGTGGGATCACACCTGGGCTCTAATGCCACGGATAAGAGGTTAAATGGAGGTCATCGGAAAAGAAGGAGTTAGCTGCTCATGAGACCCAAAACTTATTAACTTAGTCGTACGTCATTCGTTTGTTTTCAGGTCAATCAACAGAAACTGAATCAGAAATGATTTCCACATAGTTTTCTGACGCTAAACAATGAATCAGTCAAAACTACTCAGAGGGCTGGGATGATTTCACAGCTCTAAGAGGAGGGAACAACCACCAGCTGACTATCGGAGCTACAGGAGGCAAAGCAACGGCCAAACAATCGGAGCCACTACTGAAGGACATTTGTCTGGAGGCTACATCTCTCTACTGAGGAGGACACCGGGTAGGTCCACCCACCGCGGTACGAGTGTTCTGGACATCCTGCGGTACGGACTTAAGACGCTGGGTTCTGGACAGGTGTCCCTCCTGTCTGAGAGCCTGACATGGAAGACATGGTGCACAAACAATTATTCTTCAGAGCGCTGGGATGACGTTTTCTATAATATAATGATTTAATCATACATTGGTTTGCTTTTTTAACACCAAGCCAAGAGAAAAAGTTGAATCATTCACTCCTAGTGACTGTTGGTGAGTCGTACTCCCACAGGCAACGCATCACGGCAGCTTCACTGCGCATAAAACACCGTCAGCTGTTCCTCCTCATGAAGCCAGTGCTTCAAGAATAAAGACATCAAATATCAAATATAAATATATACACACAGCGTGTGCTGCCCTCTCTTGGCCACCGAGCTGTGAGTTAATAATTAATAATTAACAATAAATGAAGTCACGTGTTGTTTTATGTTCAGCACGTGAAGTCAGATGGATCGATGGCATGTCGTTCAGATAAAACGACGTCACCTCGACCTCTGGGAACAAACATGTTCACATATGAAGAGTTAATCTCTAGGAATGCGATTTAACTTGTGAAACCTGAAACTTCTTAGTAGTAAAATACTCAGTATAGATAAAAGCATGTCTCCTCACCTACCTTTGTTTTCACATTCACGAGTGACTCAACAATGTAAACCCACAGAACAAACACTAAAGCTACCTACAGCTCTAAGAGGATGGAACAACCACCAACCGCCAACCACTAGGGAGCTACCAGATGGAGAAACAACTGTAGGTGCTAAAGTAAAAGCATAAATACATATTTGTTTTGATCGGTGATAGAAGCTACATCTCTACTAAGGAGGACACTCGATAGGTCCACCCACCGCGGGACGAGCGATCTGGACAGCCTGCGGTACGGACTTAAGAGTGGGGATTCTGGACAGGTGTCCCTCCTGTCTGAGATCCTGACAGACATGGAAGAAGGTGCACAAGAGAAAACACTCGTGTCACTGGCAGGGTAGAAAACTCTACCCCACTCTACTTCTACGAGAACTAAACAACAAACAGATCATTTTAAAACCTTCACTGTGCGGCTGACTTACCTGCGAGGTGTTAATCTGGAGTCCAGGCTGCCGGTCTTCATGGTGATGGTGTCGGTGAACAGCACGTCCTTGGCCGGCGAAGCCAGCGCCTCGCTGTGAGACAGAGACGGGTGTATTCTCTGCTGCTGCAGCCTCTTCAGCGTGGCGTAGCCCAGCGCGTCCCGTGGGCTGGTGTACATGAAGCTACAGTCGGCCAGGCTCTTGATGGTGGTCACCGAAGGAGACTTGAGAGACTGGGCTCGGCGGGGGAGAGTGTGCGAGGAGCCGGGCGGTACCAGAGAGACAGTGGAGGACTTGGACATGGACATGTGGTTGGTCTGAGCCTGCGGGGTTAGGGAGGAGAGCGTCTTAACAGTCTTGGCTGACACCACCGTGTTCAGGCTCACGCAGTCAGAGGAGTCTGGTTCGGGTTCGGGGTTTCCAACGGTCTCCCTGGAGGGGCTGGAGCTCATGGAGCTGATGCCGCTGGTTGTGGTGTCCGTGTTAAAGCTCTGACTGCGGCTTTTAAACTGAGTACCTCCGCCGCCTCCTCCGCCCCCTCCCACATTGCCTCCGATAGACGAGGAACCACCGTCTCCTCCCGCTAGTCGCTCTCTGCTGCTCTGCTCCTTCTCCCGGCTAGGGTTATCCACGCCCCCTTGCCCTCCTAGACTACTGAGCCCAAGACCTGAACCTCCTCCCCTGGCCAACCTGCCGTCCACAAGCTGCTCCTCAGAGCCCCCTCTAGTCCCGACAAAGGACGTCTCCAGGCTGACTGTGGGACTCTTCGGCATTCCTCTGCCATTGAACACAGTGGTGAAGACATCCCCCTGGTTTGGGCTGTAGATGGAGGGCTCCGTCACCGTCCTGTTTCGCCTCTTGATCTCAGTAGGGGTGCGAGAGCCTGATGGGGTCTTGGGGTCGCTGGTGGAGCGCAGCTTCTTGCTGGGGAGGGACAGGGAGTTGAGCAAGCGTGTGCGGACGAAGCGTGTGGAGGCCAGGATTGTGAAGGGGCTGCGGTCCTTGACAGGTTTGGGGTGTAGATAGAAAGAAGGCTCGTCTGACTGGTCCAGAACATCACACTTGTCGTCATCCAGGATGTACATGTCTGAGAGCACAAAGAGTGAATTAAGAAACACACTAAAAACACGACAGGGCTTATTAACGGTCTACAAATGCAAAGCGGGTCGCGCGTACTTGGATGAGACTCGCTCTCGCTGTTGTGGCGCGAGCTGGTGGATTCAGAGTTCAGACTGAGCGTGCTCGGCACCGAGGAGAGTTCAGAGGTCAGCTGTGCGTCGACCTCTTCTGGAGTGACGGGCCACAGCGTCCTGCGACTGTGTCTAACCGCATCCCAACCATACTGCTTCAGCACCTCACACCCCTGCCTGGTTTTGGAGATCACACCCAGCACGTAGACGCACGTCCTGTGGACGAGAGAGGACGGTTAGCAAACAGATATGTTTCCTGTATTATGTCGAAGGATGGCTTCAGTCCAAGTCCTTGTTGTTTTAAGAGTAGTTCCCAAGACATTGCTGGGAAATACTTTAAATACTTGTTACATGTGGTCCTAAGCTACGTATTACGCAGTTTGCCACATATCTGACAGCACGGCTGATATTTGAAGTAGAAGAAGATATACTTTCTAATCCCTCAATGGGGAAATTCTTTTTTCACTCTATTTTATTTTTGACATGCAATTTAACCCAGACACACACACAAGCAGTACAAGGTACAAGGGCTCATAAACATGCAAATGTGGAGAGAGATGGTGGAGTGATGGGAAGCCCCCCTGAGAAGCAGTTGTGGGGGATCAGTGCTTTGCTCAAGGGCACCTCGGCAGTGCCCAGGAGGTGAACTGGCACCTCTCCAGCTACCAGTCCACCTTGCATATTTTTGGTCTATGTGGGACTTGAACCGGCCACCCACCGGCTGAGCTACTGCTGCCCTTTTGGCGGTGCACTTTCTGTTTGCAACCCCCTCGCCTCACTCCTCTCCTTTTTCTATCATGCAGGAGAAAGTGTGGCGGCTGCAAAAGGCGTAAAACACAAACATCAAAGTCCTGTGAAAGTTTAGATTGTTCGTTCTGGGCTACTGTAGAAACACGTGGAAGAAGATGTGCAGCGTCTAAATGACTCATTCTAAGGTAAAAACGTGATTCTACACTGATGAAGACATTGTTATGAATATTATATTCCATTTCTTACATATTTTGTGAGTAAATCTGAATCACTGGACCTTTAACGCTGAACCCTGCATTTACTGTCAACATTGTGCCCTTGCAGAAAGGGACTAAAAATCTAAATCCAAATCAAATCTGGGTACTTTTTGGCAAACCTGATGATGAGCTTACCCTCGTACTGACAGCACCTCGCAGTGCTGAGCCAACGCGAGGATGTCAGGAATGACGTTCTCCTCCTGCAGGAGATTCAGACCCCAGTTTGAAGAGCCAATGTTGCCCTGAGTGGAAAAAACAACAACAACAACAACAACAATCAGATCCATCTCTTCGTAATTATGAGTGACGAGCAGCTGAGGTGAACTGAGATACTGACCAGAGCCCAGAGAGCAGCCTTCAGCTGTTTAATGCCCTCCCAGGTGTCCAGCATCGGGGAGCGAACCGTGTAGCTGAGGTCAGGAACCACGCTCTGGAGAAAGATAGACATTAGGAAAAAAAGGCTGCTGCACGACGTGAGTGCAGGGAATAAAGGAGAGCGGTAATGAAGTAAATACCTGAGCCTCCAATAGATGACAGCCCGTCTTATCATGGACCAGCTGACCGTACAAGTGCACGGGGAGATAGACATTTGGTCTTTGTAACCTGGAGACACAAACAAAGAAATTAGACACACGCACATTCAGCAGTGAATCCTGTGGCTCACGAGACGATGACAAACTCAGTGTCTCACCTTTGGTTGCTGCGTCTGACGTAGTTGTCTCCATCAACAGGTTTGCGGTAGGTTGTTAGTGCTTCGTTGAGCTGCTCCTCTATCAGGTCCACGTACTTTAGGTTGTATTCCTGCAACCAAACAGCAAAAACAGAAATTATAACATAGCAAACAAATGAAACAGACGAGAATTTATTTTGCTGCATGCCGATATCCTGACTGTACCTTCTGCCATTTATCCAGCTGCTTGCTGACATAACCCCTCTCATTGAGGTAGGAGAACCCTTTAGGAATGGACAGGAACCTGAACAGAGGAAACAAAGAGTGTAAATGCCGCAGGACAGGACACATACATCGTCTGGTAAAGCGGCGCCGTCGTGTCAAACACGCACCTGAGGAGCAGCAGGAGGCCCTTGTCTCCCAGGTGGGACAAAGCCGGTTTCAGCTGGATTAAAGCGTGGAGGTTGGCCTGTGAATCGAACACACACCGAGTCAGACAAGAAAACACTCCTTCGGTTAAATGTGTGTGTTTTCGCAGCGCTCTAAAGCGATGCGTGTGTTTTCAAGCGGTCACCTTGTCCTCGCAGGCCTCGTCCAGTATGTCCAGGGCCTCCATGGACACGGCCTTGCTGTGGTCGTGGAGCTGCGTGACCAGCAGCTCCATGCCCCAGCTGCTGAAGAACTCCACGCTGGCACGCAGCAGCACGCGGAGGTGTTTGGTGGCATACAACCTGCACGTCTGCTCAGCAAGACGGGAAGCATCGCGAGAGAAAGAGGGAACATTAGGATGAGACCGACAGAGCTCGAAGATGCATTTAGTCTCAATCCAACTTTTTTATTTGTTTGTTTGTTTGTCACAGCTTCTCACATCAGTAGCAGCAGTGAGGATCTTGGAGAGGATGACTCTGGCCAGACCGTCTCTGCTGTAGTCCAGTGTGGATACAGCAAGTTTCAGCACAGCATCCTGGTTCTTCACAGAGCACAGATTCAGCAGGCTGCGAAAAACACAAGAGTTGTCGACTTAATAAAACAGGACAATTCATTTGAACAAACATTTGTTTTGTTTTTTAAACTCACCACTGAAACAGGCCACATTTCTCCAGCAGTTTGACTCCCTGCGGGTGAGCAGAGACCGTCCCCAGGAAGAGGAAGTAGTGTTGGCTGAGTGTGGTGAGCAGGCCGTTGCTCTGCAGACAGCGCTCGGGTTTTAGTCCTGAGGACGAGGACAGCCATGACACCATGTCCCTCACCAGGTCCTCCAGGTAACCCTGGCCATCCTGTGGACAGTGTGGAAGAGGAGAGAGGGAGAGCACAGATGGGAGAGGCAATTAAGAAAACAGAAAAAAAAGGTAAAACATGAATTTGTGTGTGTTCGTGCGCGCTTCTCTAACCTCATCCGATTCCATGAGGAACTCGACAAACTGACAGCCGACCACAGTGAGTTCTCTGGCCTTTGAGTGATCCAATGCCAGTCCTGCATACAACTTACTACTGGGCTTATAAAAGTACAGCAGCCTCCGCACAAACCTGCATCCCACAGAGAACAAAACAAGTGATTTAAGACGAGACGTCAGAAAACTACGTCAGCCTGAGGATCATATGAAGGAGTCTTACTTGTGCATCTGTTCATCTTTGTTGTTCCTGAGGTTTACGTTTGGCCACTGGGAGAGAAAAATGACAAACAAACATGAGACAGGAACAATATCACTTAATAACCGAGCGTGTGATGATGTTGGAGGACAGCCTGACCTTAAGGATGGTGGCAATAAGCAGCCAGTTCCACTCCAGGTTCTGCTTGTGGTTGAGAATATGACTGTCTCTCAGGTTCATCATCAGTGCTTCTTCTGTGTCCTGAAGGCACGAGCAGAAAACATTGAGCTGACATTCATTTTATTTATTTGTTTCACATTGTGTCTGTCCTAAACCTGCAGGAAACTGTGTGTTACTGACAGTAAAGGGAAACGGCTCACTGGGCGTCATCGTGGGTGCCTTCTAATAACTTCAAAGCTGCGTGTCACTCATGTAGAAATAGGAAATGAGTAATTTAAGGAGTAGTTCGTATCCGCATTGAAGCCATTTGCTCTGGCTCCAGGTCTCTCTCAGATGAACTGATGGCTCGATGATATCTTTCAAAATGTAATATGAAAGTTGCTGAGGGCGGCTACACTTTAGAAACACATGTACGCGTTTACCTTAATGACATAGATGTCCCTGTGGACGCGCGAGTGTGACTCTCTGCGGTTGTGTGAAGACACAGACTTGCGGATGATGTGGTCCAGGTACAGACTGTGCGGCTTCAGACCTCTCTTCTTCTTCTCGTGGAAACGCTTCAGATTGTTGACTGCTGCACTCGCCCGGCTGGAACGACGACAACAGTTTTTAAAAACAGAACAAATTCTTGATGGACACAGACTTTTTAAGAACATTATGAATGCAATTTAAGACCTATTTTACATCACAGGAAAAAGGCAAAAGAATTAAGAATTACTTATACGACATTATTTCATTTATTCACCTTCAACCGAACATTTCAAACCTCCCATGTCAGTCTAACACAGGACTCACACCGCACCTCACGCGGAACGGAAGCGGAGCGGCAGCGTCGCGGTACTTTGCCCGGTGTCAACTCACACAGGTGCAACTGCAGCGGAGCGAGCCGACTGTATTCACGCAAGATCACGCGAGAATCCTGGACGTACCCGAGACCCCGCGACAAACAGTGTATAAAGAAAACAACAACAACAAACAGCTGACTTTGCTTCTCCGACGTGGAGGAGATTATAAAAAAGCATCTGTTGTGTCAAAAATGATTGTGTGTTGTTCCACTTCAACAAATAGTCTCTCGTCGTTCATGTTGAGACCCTTTGATCGATCTTTGATCACCTGGTGCCACCGGTCATGACGTAACGTTGATGTGAAGTTGTAAAAAGCTACATAAACTGCGTATTGTGTTTTATTTTGAAAGGGGGTGGAAGTTTGTTACGCGGCTCGCGTCAAAAATAGAAATGCAACGGAAAGCTCGTGCCGTGGCGCGGAGAGCCGCCTATGGGACACTTCTGAGCCGCGCCCGGTGTGAGTGCTCTCATTGACTAGACTGGCTTCTATTTGCTACAGTGACCGCGGCGGTACCGTTCCGCTTCTGTTCCGCGTCCGGTGTGAGTTGGCCTTAATGCCTTTATACCCAAAGTTCTTGCGGCACAAATAAAACCGGCTTCAACGAAGCACTAAATGTGCCATTCTCAAGACAGAACTGAAGTCTGTCGCCCTTCAACATATCAGATGAAAGTAAGAACATCATGACACTCGCTCAGTGTGCTCCAATAAATTCTGACCGGGCTGCACCGGTTTGTTTTGTGCTTTTTATAAACTCACAATTTCTTATTTATATCGACCTGAAATGAGAATTACAGATCGGTGCACCTTTATGGGAGGAGGTTTAGACATAAATATGGTGTATCGTGAGAGAATATATCCGGCAGTTATGCCAACAGATACGTGCACTGAGTGTACTCACAGCCGTTTCTGCTGTGGGATGTCAAAGGAGGCTGCCATGTTGATGAGGGTAGGGAGGCAGTGCAGGTGGTGGCTGTGGGAGTGAGGAAGGATGGTGTTTGCCTAAACAAAAAAAGAGGCGGGTGGAGGGAAAAGAACACATGCATTTAGCGTTAAAATCACAATAACTTATGCAGTTTTCGTTTTGCAGTGACAAAAACAAAAACAAACAAACACATTACCATGTGTAGAAGTTCTCCCAAGAGGATGGTGGCTCTGACAGCAAGCTGATCATCACTACTGGTCACAACTTCAACAATACCCTGCAGTGACAGAGACGGGATATTTTAATAGTAAAACTGGTGATCAGAGACGTGAGACGTGGTGTGTGATACACCTGTCAGCTCACCTCTAACAGTCCACTGGTGATGAAGGCAGACAGAACAAATGCCAGGTAGTTGTCCATCAGATCAGGCCTAATGAAGCAAACAGGGGGGAGAAAGAAAAAAATCATGTAGACACTGAACCGACAGATGATTTGTTACATTCTGTTAATCTATTTCTGTTCCCTCATATCATCTCCCACCTGGAGCGGGCCCGATGGGGAAGGATGACTTTGGCCTCAGCAGCAATAAACCCATCAGAGAGTCTCCAGGTGTCCTGGAACCTGGCCGGGTCTGAGGAAGGACCAGAGGGAAAGATTACGTTAAACCAGACTCTCCAAAGCGTTGTAGACACACCCAACTTACTAGATACCAAGATACATAGACGGATTACTCACCGACACTTAGAAGAGCCTCTGTGAAGTCTTGAGTTACAATGGGCACAGGGAGCCTGAATATCTCATATAACACCTCCAACAAGCCTTTCTGCAGGGCAAATCATTTCAGAGCCATCAGATACATACACATGCACATTTGATACAACACAAGCAACCAAGACGAGCACTTCTAATATGTCAGGATTACTGCTGTGTGGCACGATACTCAAATTACTCGACAGTAGCCTTGTTTTTCTCTGAATCCACTGAAAACATGAATAATATCGGATTTGATCTCAGGCAGCATATCTTTAGACAAATATATATCGGCTATCAGTAACGGGCTGACAGGAGTCCAACGTTGGATGTTTTTTTTTTTTGCTTTTGGGGAGATTTTATTTTGTTAATTTGTGGATTAAGGATTTGTTTCGATGGAATCATACAGTAGTTGGTGTTTGATGGAAATGTAGAAAGATTAATCAGGACGGTTTCAGAGTTTTATTTTGTTTCTGTCTCTTGTGAATGAAGGGTGTTTTTACGGCAAGCCAATTAAAGCCAGTCTTTGAAACTTCAATCTAAGTTGTTGTTGTTAAAAATGTTACATATCATCCAACTCACAAGTATGCCATCTTAAAAAAACGGGTAGATCATGTCATCGCTGGTGTAAGGTGTGGAGTAGTTTAGGCCATAGAAATGAATGCTAACATAACACTAAGACTGCAACCATTATTGGTCTGTGTGCATCTGTTTCAATACTCACCCTAACTTCCATATTTGGTATGCAAAGTAAGCCAATTAAAGACTGGATTCCAGAGTTTCCAGCCTTGCATAGGTTGATAATCCCTGAATAAAGAAAGAGACGTTTAAAGTTACGTTCAACACTGAAACACAAAGCGATCTTAAACTCATTTATCGCTTCGTTAAAAGTGCTTACCAGACCAGGAGCGGAAGGCCGCCACTATGGCCATCCTACTCGACAAGAAGCGGGACTCTCTGTCCTCCCTGTGAACACGACAACGCACGTTAAAAACAAGAACACCAAGAGTGACTGGCTTTCAGAAGGAGGGACATAATCTGCTTTTTTTAATTACACCTCAGATAAAAAACAAACAATTGGGGAGACAGTGTGGGCAGCTGAATGCCAATCACTCGCTCATTTTGTATTTCTTTTGTGTTTTATGCTGCAAGATTTCCATGGATCCCCAGATTGTGCACCCACTGACATGATTCAAAAGGACATCTATCTCTTCAAAATCCTGATACTTGCATGGAAAAACAGGGCCCACCACAAGGAGCTGGCTGAAATGTGAACCTACAAGTCGAGGACAGTGGCTGGACATTGTTGAGGAAATATACTCCATGGAAAAACCGACTCATTATCTCATAAGGAGCACAGTGAACAACACTAGAGGGGAGAATGGACTGCGCGGAAGAGATGGGTCTGATGAGAACGGATCACAAAGGTGGTGCCTCTCTTTTATCGTTTTATTTTAGCGTGCACACACACACAGGACGCCGTGTTCCATCGCGCAGCATCATTATGATCGTTCACAAAGAGACTGCAAAGAGAGGGCTGGCTCAATTCGTGGCAGCGGCAGCTAGTGGTATTTCCGGTGCCAGCTGCCACCGGAGCTGGTGGAACAGCTGATCCCGGTACTGCAGCCCCTAGGCAAACGTTACCTGGCTGTCCCAGCGACAAGCACGCCAAGCGAGAGGCTGGTAATACCATCACGCGACAGTGGGCGAGCCTTCACCCAGCGCACGTAGATGCACTTGTGTTCCTGCGCGCAAACCAGGACCGAAAAACGGAAACTGTGACTAAGCAGGACTGTGACAAAGACTAGGCTGCAGGTGTTGTGTTGTTTTCCTCCCAAATTGTTTTGTTCAGTATTTTGTTTTCCACTATGGGAGATGTAGATTTACGTGTAGATATGTTACTGTTAAATTTAACAGCTGAGTTGCTGCTTGTTGTTGATGCTTGCTGTGTAACAGCTGTGCATTGTCAGTCAACACAGATTATTGCAAAGCATTCCCTCCTCTTGTGATTTTTTTAATTACTGAAAATATCAATGACGTCACCGGCGACTAGTCGGCGTTCATCATATTAGTGTCAACTTAAAAAAGTCGTGCAAGAGTCAAGGAGAATCAATAAAAGAAAGAATAAAAGGATTATTGTGACTTCGTCTGCTTCACCTGCTCGGGCGAGTCGAGTATGAAGGTAGATTAGTGCCATATATCTGAAGAAGAGCAGACTATGATTTGCACTTGTAAAACCCGTAATTCACAACTTGTAAACGCGCATCTCAGAGTTTGTAAGTGTAACTTCAGATCCACACATCTGCAAAAAGCAAACTGCAAGCATATTTCACAACTTGTGAAAGCGCGTCTTCGAATTTGCACTTGTAACTTCAGATCTGCAAAGCTGCACAACATGATTTGCATGCGCAGGTTCCTATTTGCTCGCTCAGTTGCGTCATCCTTCTCACGTGAATTTTGGCACGATTCTCTCGGATGGATTTGAAGGAAACGATTTGCGCGCAGAGACCAGGAATGCCTGTTTTACCACTCTTGTCCAAGAGGTGGCAGTGTGGTTATTGGCCATGCAAAAGTCAGGGATTATCTCAATAAACGGCTGTCCATGAATCATGGTCTGCGACGTGTACAACGTGTAAGTAACATTATGGTTTACACGTTGTTGAACACTTCTCTCCATGTTCTCATGGCGCCGTGTCGTAGACCAAGAGTCATGGCCAGCCACCCACCACCACCACCACTGAGCCGTTTATTAAGTCCATTTTAAGATTCTCCACAAGATTTACCCTACAAATGTTAATATTTCAAAATATACTGACATAGACCTAGATTTACATTGCTCTTTTTGTAATAAGGAAGATGAAACACTTGTACATTTATTTTTTGAGTGCGATACTGTTAAGAAATTTCTAATAGACCTTAGTTTTCACCTTTTTGCACAACAGGGCCATTATGTCTTCACTCTCAAAGACATCTTCTTTTATTATGAGAACTCTACAGATTCATCATTTGAATTTTTAGTTAACTTTTATGTTCTACAAGCCAAATTTTTCATTCATAAACAGAAATGGCAAAAGAATCAACCTCTCTTTGATTTTTTTATTTTAGAAATTTCCTCTCTTCTCAAATCTCTTAAACTTGTACATAATAAGAAAAACACAAAGCTTCTAAATGTTCTTTAAGATATATTCCTCTTGTATGTCTATGTATGTTTTTTATCTCTTGTTTTTTTTTACTGACTTTATCTTGATGTAATGATCAGCAATTTCTGTTCTACCTGTCACGTGTCATTGTAATACTCTGTCTTATTGCAATAATAAAATAAAAAATAAATAAAAAAACGGAGCCGTTTATTGATATATTATCCAATAACCACACTGCCACCTCTTGGACAAGAGTGGTAAAACAGGCATTCCTGGTCTCTGCGCGCAAATCGTTTCCTTCAAATCCATCCGAGAGAATCGTGCCAAAATTCACGTGAGAAGGATGACGCAACTGAGCGAGCAAATAGGAACCTGCGCATGCAAATCATGTTGTGCAGCTTTGCAGATCTGAAGTTACAAGTGCAAATTCGAAGAAGCGCTTTCACAAGTTGTGAAATATGCTTGCAGTTTGCTTTTTGCAGATGTGTGGATCTGAAGTTACACTTACAAACTCTGAGATGCGCGTTTACAAGTTGCGAATTACGGGTTTTACAAGTGCAAATCATAGTCTGCTCTTTTTCAGATATATGGCACTAATCTACCTTCATAGTCGAGCAGCCCCGATATAACAAGTCTCGAATCACATACACACAAACACTACACGAGCCCTGAACTTTCTCAACGCATGCTGTTACCAATATAGGAGAACAGTGCAAACGGTAAACAAGAGGCAAATGTCAGAACACTGTATTTTTGTTTCTGCTGCAACAGTGATACTCTTCATACCCCCACACACACATACACACACACACACGCATATACACTCACTTGAGTTGCCCTTCAGCCGTGTCTGCGTTGTGACGGTAGTGAAAATCTGTGAAAGGCGCCAGGATTTGCTGGAGGACCAAACACACACACACACACACACACACACACCAAAGATGGATGAGCACAAAACACAGCAGACTTTAAAGCTCTTCGTTAGTAATAGTTGGAGATATTATGACTTCTGTGAGGAGATGCTTCTACCGCAGGTGTCTGTTTACACACAATGCTTTAGAGGAAGGCTGGAACTGATTTCTCTAAGAGACCTACAGCTAGTAATCCTGACTCATTTAGAAACAGCAGCTTCCGCTGATTTCACATCTGTGTGTACCTCCAGCTCGACGTCAATACGCACGTACTGACGAGTACGTGGGTGGTTGAGTAGATGGAGGACGGTGGTGATCAGTGCTTCATTGATGCGACTCAGCTGACAGTCGATCACGCTTTTCAGGATGGTGCTGAGGCCTCCCCGTTTGGCCACGACCTCTGGGTTCTTCAGGGCTACGGGAGCAGCAAGCGAGCGAGAAAGAAATATTAGAGGCTTGTCGTATTACTGAAGGTATTTCAGTCCACGTCTGTCGTCTTTATTTGATAGTAGCAGCTGTAAAGTGATAGAAAAGTGAGGAGAGGGGGGGGCACAGTTATGTATTCACCTAGCTCGCATACGATGGCGATGGCTGCGCGGACCATGCGGTCTCTCTCCTGGAGTCCGTCGGTGCCCACGGCGATTAGAGAGTTTGTGATAGAGGTGGGGAACAGCATGGCATTGACAGTGATAATCTACGGAGAGAGGTAGAGGAGGGAAAACATGAGTCATCAAACAAGTCTGGACAAACGGAAGAGAAAAAAAATAACTACAAAGCTTTCTATTTCTATTTTCAAGGCCTCTAAGAAAAGGAAGATCAGTTCTTGAAATAGACAAACAGTGAGTGAATGTTTTCTGACCGTCACGCAACTTATGATCCAAGAGGCGATAACGGTGTTTTAATGATAGGAGGCTATATGTGACGGAATGAAAACAGGGTTTGTGTTACTGCCTGGATAGCCAATAGTACTTTCTTGAAACCAGACCCTGACTCTATGTGTGTGTGTGTGTGTGTGTGTGTGTGTGTGTGTGTGTGTGTGTGTGTGTGTGTGTGTGTGTGTGTGGGGTATGTGTGAAGAGAGTTTACAGTAAACTACAGTAAGAGCTAAAAATAACCTCGCCTGCAGACTTGTGCAAACCGTCCACACAATGACACTGCAGCTAACCCGATGATCTCTGTAAGAATCACAGAGGAGGTGCAGATGTAATAAACAAAAAGACGGATTGTTATTACCTTTCGGACTAGTCTCAGAGCCTGAGTCCTCTCCCCCTCGTTGCTCTGTTGGATGTCAATGCATCTAAAAACAAGCAGAGAAAAATAATTAGTCATGTCCGTCCAGCCTGGAGGAGAAACAGAAATGTGTGAGCAGGAGAATAACAAGTGTGACGGAAGCACGACGTTTCAAAAAGGAGCGGACCTCCCGTAAAAAGGAATATTGTTTGATCCAGTTGGACTTCTCCACCCGACAGGTGTCACTCACCTTGCTATCAAATAGTCCACCTGTAGTCTGAGGACCTTCTGCAGCACGGCGGTGTCTCTAATGAGGTAGCGGAGCGACCGCAACCCTGCAGCACGCACTTCCTTAGCCTCATTTAGTAGAGCTAGTCGCAGACTGGAGGGTTAAAAAAACAAACAGTTAGTTTGAGTCTATCGGGAACTCTTTCATGCGCATGATGATCTCTGATTCCTGCTTAGCCGCAGGGCCGACGTACAATCTTATTACAATTTCATGCTGCGTAAATAAGAAGCTGGTGCATGTGGAAAAAAAACACGTCGGTGACGACACTTACCAGACGATGATTTCTTCGTATGTAAACCCAAAGTTTTCCTCACGGTGGCTAATGCTGCATAGCAGCTAGAACACAGAGACAGGACACAAAATAAGTGACTTGGTTCATACAAGGAATGCATTAACGTGAAGGACAGAAGTAAACCTGGCAGGAAGGTTAGTGGGAGAAGAAGAAGAAGAAAGACTTGACCTTAAAAGTCAAATCGTGGAATCGTCTGGATTTGAAGATTTGTGTCAGTCCTAAAAACATCGCCCTCCAAAAGTTGACAGTCTGACAGAGTTAAAGCATCAAACTAACAAACACCTTCCTGCAGGCCTGCTGCAGCAGCCACGCTTTAGGTGTGTTTGTTGTATTTTTCCACTTGTCTGTTTACATGCCGACTTCTTTAGAGCTGTGGGAGATGATGTTATGCTCACTGCTGGTGGACGGAGTTTAATTTACAAGGGGAGCAACACGTTCGCATTCGCAGGTCCACTAGTGGGCGTTGGCTTGTGTCACCGTCACCATTTGTTGTTTATGCGGCCGTTTGGATACGCGACAGATTGGAAGTGACTAATTCTGTTGTATCCGCCGACTGTTTGCTCCTGTTTTTTTCTGCACCGTGCCGAGGCCTCGTGATGAAACCTGTTTTTAAGTGTGAATTGCCACTTTTCGCGGCGCAGGTCCTCCATCATTAACGGAGGCCCACACACAGCTGGTGTATACAAGACTCAAAAATATATGTACGCAGAAGCAGTTCATTATAAAAACAATACATTTTGTGTCTGCCAGCTTCGTGCCACCAACAAAGTAGTTCGGTCTAGAACAGATGAGTTTACTGTCAATCATTCCTGGACATAAACGTCCCGTCATCGCACAGCGTGGAGCAGCTCAGGATGGGACGGGTGATGAGTGGCATGGGTGAGTAAGGGGGGGTTTAAACCAGCTGTGATGTCAGAGCTCAAGAAGGCAAGAGGAGGGGTGAGAGGAGATGGGGGAGAGAGGGGCATGTGACACAGTCCGGGGGTGGGTGGGTGTTGTGGGGGATTAGGTCACCCTCACTGTCCTGGAACCCTTATAAGGAATCAGAAGCGCGGTGCTCTAACAGACGTACGTATACACACACACAGACACGCACGTCATCTTGGCTATTACCCTCCCTGTCAGTTGTAAACAAGAGCGTTAGGTGCACGGATTACAGACGCACAACTCAGCCTTAAGCCTGCTAACAGTGCCAGCTGCACAAGGCCAACACTTATCGGGTGCATGGACGTCAACGGCTGGACAAAATGTGACAGACAGTCAGACCTGGTTTAAGGCAGAAATCAGCCGACGTGTAAAATCAGTGGTCAGGGACGGTGAATACAGGAAATCTTTCTGGCGACTTTGGCGGGTATGTGTTGGATTGAAGGCAGAAAAACACCCCGGAGAGGTCGCCGCTCCATCGCAGACCACGTCCACACTAAGAATAACAACAGAATCTAAAACCGCTGTTTATACGTGAAAATAACTTCCATCTGCACTTGTTTTTGAAAAAGAGGTTAAAGAAACTTCTCTAGCCGCTTACTGTAAGGAAATAACTGCCCGGATCTCTAATTCTTCCTCCTTTTTTTTAATTTGCAAACAATAAATCTGTACATCGCAGCCTCCAGCTGCAAACACAGCCCAGTCATTCAGCTTCGTCTCAGCATTTTAACCCTCATGCCACAAACGATCACCTGTTTAAAGCTTCAGTTTTGCTTTCACTGACTTGATAAGTCTGGATGTACATCGTACAGTGTGTACCAGACAGGAAAAGCTTTTACGAACAAAACAAAAGTGTCTGAGGTTCATAAGAACAAGAACCAGACATTAGAAATCCCAGGTTTCAAAGTCAGAGTGCTGCTTTTGATGCACATTAGGTCAGAGTGCTTTCACATCCCTAGAGCTCCTGTTACATTCACTGTCAGCCTCACAATGACAGGCACGGCTAGGCCTGCTGGCAGCAACACCCAAGAGAGGAAGATCAAGGAGAGGTCGGTGGTGACACTACCGATGAGGAGGAGGAGGAGGGGGACGGATCTCTGACAGATATCTGAACAGTGAGTTTGTAGCCACGGCTCCAGAAAGATGACAGTGTTTCAGAAAGATAACAACTTAACAGCTTTGGCAGTTTCACTAGTTCACAGTGTTGTCGCCTAAAATAAGAGAAAGCATCATAACAGCATTACCTTTATGAAGTTGTTCAGGTGGCCCAGTTTTCGCATGTTACTGACTCCGTGCGGTTTGGCCACATTTTGAAGGATTTCACGGAAGTTTTCTGACGGTTCTGTAGGAGAAGGGGGAAAAAAAAAAGGAAATACAATGTAACCAAGGCAAGCATTAAGCCGTATTGCCATAATAACGCTCCATGAACCATAAATGATATGTTGCAGGAAGGAAGTTGGTTTAGCTGGTCAAACTAATTTGGTGTAGACAGTCAAAACAAGGTCTAGACAGTAAAAGCAAGACTCGAGCAGGGAAGTGTTTTTCGTTTTCAGTTCCCTTCGACTATTACGTGTTTACCGTGATGCTCTGCACAAAACACAAAAATCGAAATTAAAAATCAGTTAACACGACTACCGCAATGACTTAATTCAGTCTAACTGAACAAGAACAAAATGTACTTTCATCTGCAGGAGAAAAACACTACTGTACTCTGTAATATTAGATTGGAAGAATGTGATGCTGCATAAATCTCTCAGGTATAACCAGAGGTCCATTAGCTGACAGGCCACTGATGATAATCTATCTGTACGTGCAATAGTTTCGTGCAAATGGGTTTAGGCTAGTTCGAACACATGTCTGCAAGAAACCAACAGCTGAGTCTGCGTGAGAATTTTGGAAGAAGAAGAGGAGATACTTTTATTAATCCCTCGAGGGGGGAATTATTTTTTCACTCAGTTTGACGCCGTTGATTTTATCTTAACGCAAAATTTTATGTACACATGGTTCACATGAAAATGTGGAGGGAGATGGTGAAGTGATGAGCAGCGTCCTGCGAGCGGTGGTGGAGAGTCAGTTCGGTGGCTCGGCAGCGTCCACCACCAGACTTTGGACTTGGACTTCCCAAGCCAAGTCTCTATGGACTGAACTACTACTGCCACCGTCCCTAGGGCTTCATAGTCTTGAAAATTTGGGACACAAACACAGTCTGGTCTTCAGTTTTAGATTACAAAAAACTTGTGACATATCGTCCTATAACGTTATGAAGCAAACACATACTCCATCTCTTGTGTAAAGGGTGAACATATTGTCCCTCTTGTGCTTACCCAGGGGAAAGCAAATTGAGGTGGTGGTTCAGTTTCTTGCCCACTGGAGGAGCTGGGGGTCGAACCACCAATCATCATGATTAGTGGACAACCACCTACTGCTTCACCTCCTGAGCAAGAGCCGCACAACCATTGTGCTGCATTCAGGTGCAACACATCCCCTGGTTTTTTAATCGTTTAACAGACAGACAGAGAATGGACACTGCAGCGTGTAAACAAACTGAGCAGACTGTGTTCATCACTGTGCCACAAAACAAAAAACACCCTGAATGCTACTAAACTAAGATTTACATTCAGCTGATGGCTAATTTGGGGTGGTTCAGTATCTTGCCCACTGGAGGAGCTGGGGATCGAACCACCGATCATCATGATTAGTGGACAACCACCTACCGCTTCACCTGCTGAGCCTACAACCAGACAACCATTGTGCTGCTTTCAGGTGCAACATATCCCCTGGTTTTTTAATCGTTTAAGAGACAGACAGAGAATGGACGCTGCAGCGTGTAAACAAACCGGCATGCTGCTGCTGCTAAAATCTGAGCAGACTGTGTTCATCACTGTGCCACAAAACAGTATTCAGTATCTTGCCCACTGGAGGAGCTGGGGATCGAACCACCGATCATCATGATTAGTGGACAACCACCTACTGCTTTACCTACTGAGCCTACAGCTGCACAACCTTTGTGCTGCATTCAGGTGCAACATATCCCCTGTTTTTTACTTGTTTGTGCCCACCCCGCACACACACACACACACAAACAAACAGACAGCGAATGGACGCTGCAGCATGTAAACAAACTGAGCAGACTGTGTTCATCACTGTGCCACAAAACAAAAAACACACCCTCAACTAAGATAATACATTTAGTCATTTAGCTGACGCTCTTACACAGGGAGCAATTTGGGGTTCAGTATCTTTGCTCAATGATTGTGCTGCATTCAGGTGCAAAACGTCCCCTGTTTTTTTACTCGTTTGAGAGACACACAGACAGAGAATGGACGCTGCAGCATGTAAACAAACTGGTATGCTGCTGCTAAAATCTGAGCAGGCTGTCTGAGTGTTCATCACTGTGCCACAAAACAAAAACACCGTGAATGCTACTCAACTACATTTAGCTGTTTGTTTTTTATCCAGGGAGCAATCTGGGGGGTTCAGTATCTTTGCCCAAGGACACGCAGACTTGGGGGTGGGGGAGCCGGGGATCGAACCGCCGATCATCTGATTAGTGGACGAGCCGCTACAGTCTTTAAAAACACATATCTCACACAGCCAGCGACTCACAGTTGTCTTGGCTAAAAAAAACAACAGGCTATGTTACACCGACACAACAACAATAACAACAACAACAACAGCGTCGTGTCATGGCTGTTGTTGTTGTTGTTTTTTAGCCGTTTAGCCGTTGACGCTAACTCGGCTAGTCGGTTAGCCTCTCTCGCCGCCTTGTTGTTGTGATAGCGGCGGCGTTATTAGACGACACCGAGCGGGAGAACCGGGCACTGACGGTGTTTTTATTTTATTTTACTTCACGTGGCTCGCTGTTTGCATCCATTTTGAGCAATAATCGCTGTGGGTGATGTGATGAAGCCTCCTCCTCCTCCACCTCCTCCTCCTCGGTGCTGGGCTTACCTCTGCTCAGATCCAGCGGTACGTTCTCCTCCCCGCTGTCATTCCGACCTGTCAGAGAAAAACACACACACACACACCGGACACAGTGAGCGGCCACACCGGGCTCAACGCACAGATCGGAGACTCTATTTTGTCGCTATCCGGTTATTACGAGCGTCGCCCGGTCGAGTTTTTCACGCTCACCTCGCATCCGAAGACTCCGGATAGGACGGCCGCGGAAGCTGGCCGCCATGTTTCCAGGAACATATACACACACACACACACATACACACCGGAAACTTCGCGGCTTCTCGCGAGACTCTTCAGAGAGGAGGGGGAGCAGACCTCCCACCACGCAGACCTCAGATCAGATTCATCTGCTTTAATCCCGGTCTAATCCCATCATACATCTGACCCGGCGACAGTGTCATGTCTGATGTTTATTATTATTTAAAGTAATGGGACTAGAGGTCAACTTGAAAATGCAAATTTAAACTTTAACACCTACACCCAAACATGCATGTATTATGCAGATTAAAAACTATAGATCATCTTGGTTTTTTTAAATCCCTGAATGCCCTGGCACCGACCCACCACCTCTGTGACATGCTCCAGAAGTGTAGTTCCCTCAGATCCTCTGCATCTGGACTCCTAGTCGTCCCCAGAACCTCCACAAACAAGTTTGGCGAGGCCGCTTTGCCTGTGGATCTGAGGGACTGCACCTCACCCTAAAATTTAAGACATCACTCTTTAGCCAGACTTTTACCTAAGGTGCCTGGTCATTCACTGCTGAGTTCACGTCCTGATCACTCCCTGTTACTTTTATCTCTGGTGCTTATTCACCGTACAGGTCTTATCTACTTTTACTGCTCTTAAATTCTGCTTTTTACCCTATAGGTCTTAATTTTTCTTATTATTTGTTTCGCTGTTGTAGTTTTATGCTTTTTACTTTTCTTCTAATCTCTAGTTTTTCATGCAACTGCTCTCTTACCTTAAGAACTGTTAGTTTTTGTCTATTTCTGTTTTTACTCTGCTCTGTGAAGCTACAATTCTGTATGAAAGGTGCTATAGAAATAAATAAATAAAGTTGAAAGTTGAAGTTAACGGGTGGTTTCGACCTGTGTCTTAAATCAGCTTGATGGCATGTGGCAGGAAAGATTTCCTGTATCTGTCTTATTGACAGAGGAGCTGTAGCAGCCTGTGGGAGAAGCTGCTGGAAATATATATATAAAATACAGGCAAATAAATAAAATACAGACATACATGTACGACCTAAACTGAGCAGCGAAAGGTCATTTATTTAAACTTAAATATGATTTAGAAAAGTAGGAGACAAGAAATATTTAGGCTTAATTTTGTGGCATACTTGTTGTTTAGCTTTTTAGGTGATGAAAAAAATATCTTGAATTCATTAATAAAAAAAAATAAGAAGGTTTAGAGTTTCTTCATTTTGCACAATGGATATGATATTTACCCAAGAGTATAATAACATTTATGATGTCAGAAACATACAAGGTTGGATGATTAGAACAGATAAATAAATACATAGATAATATCATATAATTCGAAATGGCTGTATATCTTTAATTTTAAACCCTAGAACACTAACGTCCGGTGATTTTCACCCACACAGTTCTTGTCATGTGATTTTCATTGTGTTGCTGCTGTCTGAGTTGCATGTTGGGTCCTCGGGTAGCTTCAGGCTGCTCACTGATGTCATTAATGGTATGTTTGTTTCCCTCCTCCCATCTATGTGACTGTTAGTTATAGAAAGTGCTATTTTTTGTCTCTCTCTCCCACAGTTGTCAGTGATGCAGAAAGACTGTGACTTCACCAGACAAGGCTCACATGTCCCAGGAATGGGTGGACTGCCTTTTTAAAGTTTCCCCCATGGTACCTTTTTTTAAGTTTATGTGATATTCTATATTGGAAAATTAAAGAAGAGTACTACAATTTGGCATACAGTGTTGTACTCTTACAAAAATTGATGAAAACTGTATTTTATCCGGGATCATATATCGGGTAAAATATACCAGACGTTAGTGATGGTGTTTTTAACGTTAGAGTTCTAGGGTTAATCAAAATACTAAAATCATCAGTCAACGCTGCCCTGGTGCAACATATTACACCTGAGGCACACAGTAAATGTGTGTTTGAGTAACGACCCGGAATAACCCAGAGATAGTGAAAAGTGTCACTTTGTTTTCAGTCAGTCACACTTTGGACGATCTAACCACAATGTGTCATGTGTAGGAGGAAACACCCACCACTGCACCTCTACATCTCTGACCCTGACAGGAAGGGACTCTGGTGACTAAATTAAAACTGGGAAAACACTTTTTTGTATGCATTGTTGTTAGATATAAAGTGATTTTGTATCTTTGGCAGTCAGCAGGTTAAACAACCTTCAGAATAAAATCAAACAGTTAAAAGACATGAAGAATCTTTTATTTTCAGTTCAACATAATTTTATATACATGAAGTGCTGCACGTCCTCTGGTGACTCTTTCAAGTCGGCGTTGTTGCAGATATGAGAGCATCGATATCCTGTATGGCTTTGGATGTCCTCCGAAGAGCTTCAGCGATGCAGTCCTCGCTCACCGCTTCACGAGCTGCCTCCTCTGCATGGCTGCCTTCTGGTTCTGCACATCGTTTCTCAGTCCTGAGCAGGTGGTTGTTCTCCAGCAGAACTGAGCACAGGATGTTAAAGGACAAACTCTTTAATGTTCAGAGCCGCTCAGTGCCGTCGTCTTCAGCGTTTAAGGATACAGTTGAATCGCTTTATCTTCTCCAGCTCTGCAGCTACAAGATCTGACCTGAATTAAATGGAGAGAACTGTTACATACAAGCTGCTGACGCGGTATTCATCTGTCAGTAACGCACAAGTGGAAAAATACAACTCACCGACTTTCTTCTGTCTCTCTGACATTCACATGCTGCTCAGCAGATACACGACTGGACAGATTTTCTTCAATCATTGCTGGTTTAGAGAAATGGAAACCCTGGAAACCAAAAATATGAATCAATACCGAAGCTTAAACACTGTCTGAATACTGTCAACATCAGCAGGGACTGTTTCTTTGACCTCCTGTAAGCAGCTGGGTGTGGCAGGGAGCTTCAGCGATTGTTTGGTCTCATTGTAGCACGTTAAGATCCTGTGAAGCAGCGATGTGACGGTCAGGGCACTGATGAAATAAAAGATTAAGTCAAATTTCATCAGACTGCCATGAAGCAAGCGGCTCACCTGCTTGCCCGACTCACGATGGAGCATACGGAGTACAGCTGTCCGGGTACATCAGGTGGAAGGTTGTTCAGATAATACGTTACCTCTTTCACCTGTGAGACACACACTGATTAGTTATTGCACATTTATAGAAAAGATGCAAATAAGTTATTGACTGACTTTTATAGCACTGCCGCCTCACAGCAGTAGTAGAGTAGAGTTTGCATGCTCTGTTGTTTAAGCTCTGATACTATTTAAAATATAATAGATGAGACTTTGAGGAAGTCCTGAGAGGCACGTGGAGAAAAACCCAACATTTTGATGATTTATATTTATGGATTTATTTGTTGGTTCAGTGTAAATGCAGCAGAGTTCAGTCCATGTGTAGTCCAAGAGTCTGATCTCATTTGTTTTCTCAAAGTTTTGCCACTTCTTTTCTTTCATTTGTGAACCAAACATATTTTGGCACATGAGAACTTCTTGTTGTAATACTCATTTTAGCCACAGGAGGCTGAAGTGCACCACTACCCCATGTTCCAAAAACAGGAGCACGAGCATGAGTCTTCTTTCAGGTAGCACCCGTTTTTTTAGATCAAAAGAAAGACACGACAGTAACGTCTCATAACTTGCCAAGACACAATATATGCATCTTGTTTTTGGAGTGTATGGAGATATTAAAGCTCACCTGGAAGAAGTCCTATTTAGAACATGGTGCAGTGGTGTCATGTCAGCCTCTTGTGGGCAAAATGTGTATTACAGCAACAAATTCTTTTTTTCCCCCCACCTGTTTTCACATTTTCAAACCTCTGACTGACTCAGACTGAAATGTACCTGCCCTGACAGCAGCTCAGGTTTGTGATGAATGAAATAAGTGTCGAGGACGCCGTTAGATCGGATGACTGATCCATCTCCCGGGGAAATCTCCACGACTGTGACAGCTCCGCTCAGTATCCTACACAGGACACACATATTATGAATCAGTACTACTTAGATTATATTCAAACACAACATTTCAAAGTCCTTTAAGGTTTTCTTGTTAACTCTAATAAACCTGCCTGTACGTGACTCCGTGACACCACATCACTTTTACCAGCTCTGCAGGAAGATCTTGGTCCGTCTGTGTTTTTTTGTCGAGGGAGTCCATAACCTTCCACCTTAAAAGCACAATCACACATCAGTGAATGGACAGTGTTAAATGTGGAGCATTCACTCAAGTCAACTGATCATTCAACCTGTGCCAGTGAGGTGATGCACATGTGAGAGGCAGCGCCTGAGGAAGGTGAGACCTTCTTTCTACATCGGATATGTCTGACGTGTTTGTTCTGCTGCGTGCCTGGGCGACGTCTTCAGCTTTACACAGACGAGCCGTCCAGAGATGGCGAGCCAAGGAGAGAGGGTAGCACCAGGCGGCAGCCACAGCACAGCAAGAGTGATGCTGGACCACTGAGGTGGATTGGTGCACCGCCTCTGGCTGGGAAACAGAAGTTAAATATTGTAATGTACTGCTTTGTCTGGTCTCATCATTGCTGGTCTGGCAGATCAGATACCTGCTGCTGACTGCCTGGGCTACCCTGCGTGCTCGGGTGCCGAGTCTGACTCCGACTGAGGCCGCACGTGAACTCGACGGAAAATTCTTCCCCCGAGGGCGACAGCGTCAACGTGGCTCGCCCCTCCTCCGACCTGATGATGGTCTCGCCTCCAGGTCTAAACTCGACAACGCAGGAAGACAACTTGGGCCACAGGACATCCGAGTCAATGCTGACAAAGGGCTGCGGGAGGAAATGCAGAAAAATATCGACACTGACATCTTTATGAAAACATGATTTGAGGGCGAGGACAAAGCTCTTGGTACCTTCTTGTGCTCAGCAGGGATGATTTCCTCAGGCAGATATGGCCGACTGGCGTATTTATTCCTGAACATCAACGCAGTCACCATCAACTCCTGCAACATGACATAAAAACTTTTTAAACGGTGGGACTGAGGTGATGCACAATGCAGAAGATAAACAACATTAGTGATTTACACATGAATGCATCACTATAATCCACTAATGTAAGAGATATACTGTTCTGGAATGAATCATTCTGCATTACAAGTACTTGTTCTTTTGGTATTTGAAGTATTTTTTGTATAGTGTATGTTTTTACTTGTAGGAGTTTCCAAAAAACAGACTCAGGTGATTTTCTTGAAGAGATCCCTCTGCTAAATGCTGTAACCTTCATTCACTGTGCCTCATTTAATTGTATATATATATTTTTTTTATTTCCATTTGTAGTTCAGTTGTAGAGGTTTTCTATATAGTGCATATCCAAAGAAATGCACTTCATAGGTTAATTGCATAGTGATTCGTAGGTGTGAATGCTCGTTTGTGTCTATTACGACTCTCGGTTACAGAAAATGGATCAATAATTGTAAAAAAAAATCTCAGGTGCACATGTTTAATTTAAATTCAGATGCAGACAGATTTACTTTATTGTTATTAAGGGAAATTCAAGCATCAGACACAGTAAACATACATTGCACTGTCCTGTTTTAACCTGTTTTTAATGTTGTATTCTTGTAATTTGAAACTTTTATGGTTCTTTTTGTTTGATTCTGTTATTTGCTGTCTACTCTCATTTATTGTACGGTGTCCTGTGACAGGAAGGCGCCTATGAAATAAAATGATTATTATTAAAATGAACCTATAAGATAAAAAAAATAAACCTGTGCTAAGAAGTTAAATATGTGACATGTGCATTTAATTTTAATGCATGTTTACTGTGTCTGTCTGTCATTAGTGTTTTACCTGTTACCTGAGTAACATGCATACACACACACACACACAGCATATACACACCTGCTCTACAGTCTGAATTGTGTGTGTGTGTGTGTGTGTGCGTGTACCTTGTTCGTGCTGACGGTGAACCGGCTCCTCTGCCGGACTCTCTCCGCGGGATGCAGTGGGTGTCCGGTCGGGTCTGCTGCCGGTCTCACCAGCACGAACTCACAGCCGCACGGCGAGAGCTGTAACCGGGCACCGTTACCGAAACGAACATCCACCGATTCAGCTTCATGCATGACCATGAAGCTGACGCCGCCGGTGCCGGTGCCGGTTCCCGTCATCGTTTTCAAACTTTCCCGCGGACGAAGCCGCGCGGTTGAATTTCCGGCAGATGAGACGCAGCAAAGGCGCAGTGCTGCCCCCTGCAGGTAAACCCTTACACAGCGTCCAGTGTGATGAGAAACTGAATTACTCTTTAATTAATAATAATAACTCATGATTAATTAACTGTCAATCATTCATTATTGAACTATAAACATAAACAACACACCCTCATGTAAATGGCATAACATTACATTACACAACCAAAGAAATGAGGGATAAAACAGAATAACTCAAATCAACTTTATTGTCAATAAAGCATAAACATGAAATATAAAATATAAGTAAAATATGTAAAAATAAATAAATAAATAAACAAATAAAAATATACAAATCTAAAATATATACGAGCTTAAAGACATCAATATGGCACAGTGTAAACAGAGTTATTAGTATAAATATAAGTATGGTAATATACAGTATTTACAGTATACATGTACAATCAAAAATGAAATTTGTAGATAAAACTTCCTCAGAATATATATATATATATATATATATATATATATATATATATATATATATATATATATATATATATATATATATATATATATATATATATATATATATATGTTATAATAATTTGTTAATCTGAATGCCCCATTTATGTAACATAGCAACACAGATGCTGCAACATTCTATACATTTCAAATTTATACAAAAGCAGAAAACACAAGTTCACTTGTTGCAGACCGCATAAAGAAGCAGGAGGAAATTTCAATTTCACAAGCGAGGTAAGTCGATTTTTAAAAAACCCTTTGATGAAAGAAATGCAGAATATTGTTGTTCAACAGTTCAGTGAGGAAGAAGTACTAGAAAATTCCTGCAGAAATTTTGAGAGTGGCGATTGGGCTGTTGCCGGGGATCTGTATTCAAAAAGCACACCTCATTTTTAACATGTTTATTTAGACACAGGAGCAGCTGGAGCTGCCGCTCTAACAATTAACATTAGCGTGTCAACATTTACCATGTCTTTAATTTTTAGTGGCTAATGTTAATAAGTATATTAGCATTTGCATTCATTTTAGCATTAGCCACTAATGTTACCAGTTAGCATGTCTTTGCTGTCTAGCTGCTCTGCTGTCTTTGACGTGCTAGCAATTAGCATGTATTCTTAGTAACTGGAAATGAGTGGCTAGCATTAACGTGCTAGCAGTTAACATTAGCATGTTAGCAATGAGCATGTTAGCAATGAGCATGTATTTAATTCTTAGTGGCTAATAGTAATCAATAAGCATTAGCAGGTTACCATTACCAGGTTAACATTAGCATGTTTTTAATATTTAATGGCTAATGTTAATTGTTAATGCGCTAGCTGCTCTACTGTCATTGTCATTTTAGACAGACAAGGTGCTAGCAATTATCATTAGCATGTTAGCTTTTGCATGTTAACATGACCATCTATTTAATTCTTGGTGGCTAATGCTAATTGCTAGCGCAGACGGCTAATAATTAACATTAACATTTTGGCATTAGCGTGTATTTAATTATTAGTGGCTTATGCTAATTAACATTAGCATGTTATCATTAACATATTAGCAATGATCATGTATTTAATTCGTAGTGGCAAATGTTAATTGTTAGCGCAGACGGCTAACAATTACCATTAACATGTTGGCATTAGCATGTATTTGCTAATAGTGTCTAATGCTAATTAGCATTAGCATGTTAACATTAGCATATTAACAGATAGCATGTATTTGGTTATTAGTGGCTAATGCTAATTGCTAGCATTGACGTGCTAGCAATTACCATGTGCAGTAATTTTAGCATTGGTCGCTAATGTTAGCAGTTAGCATGTCTTTACAGTGCAGTTACTGCACCTGTTGTCAGTTGGAACGTCAGTTGGAACCGAAACTTAAGCCTGCAAGGAACATATAGAGTAGTTACCTCACTACTGTACTTACTGCTCAGCAAATTCAGTTTTAATACAACAAGCTGTGTCATCGTTGCCTTTTTAATGGGCATTTAACATTCATGTAGAAGAAATGTCAGTAACTGCAGGATCATGGAGCATAGGCCTCGATTAAAGTATGGCCTTACTGTCTTTCCCTGCAGTTGTGTTTTCATTCAGACTCCTGTGTCGCCTGTGTCAGCATCCAGTCATACTGCCTGCTTATTAAAAGTTAACCCACAGCTGCCAGAAAATCAAAACTGAGAGTTCAGAGTGGCCATGGAGAAGAAAAAAAAAAGTAAACCTAATCGCTGCTTTTATTTTGTCACACAGAACTTTGGAGAGGAAGATAACCTGATGGAAAAACCTGCTGCAGATGGATTTCCTGATTACTCCCGTATCAGGTGCAATCATTTTTGTAGGACACGGGCCATGTTTGGTTTTTTTTCTATCTACTTCTGAAACATACTGAAAAAATGTGTTTGTATTTGCCACCAGTGACTCTGAAACCAGTGACAGTGAAACCAGTGACGCTGAAACCAGTGACGCTGAAACCAGTGACACTGACACTGACACCAGTGACGCTGAAACCAGTGACACCGACAGCAGCTCACAACCAACTCAATGTGAGCAACGGGATGCTGAAAAAGAAAAGGGAGCGGCAGCACCGCCCGGATCAGTGAAACAACAACCAGTGAAAGGAGAAGGCAGAGTGAAGAAAATAAGGAGCTATCTCAGTGACCTTTTTAATCCTCATGCATTTATTAAGTGGGAGAAATTAGAGAACGACGACAAAGACTAATTTTTCATTTGTCTTTTTGTAATGCTTTATAAGAATCTGACAATTGCAATATTCAGGAAATAAAACAATGTGCATGATAGTGCAATCTCCTGTTTTAATACAATGGAAAAGGGCATTCCTGCTTCTGGTACGGCAGAGTGATTCATGAGTTGGTCAGTGGTGGACTGTGGAGCTTTTTGGTGAACTGTAAAATTGTGCCAAATCCCAAATTAAGTCGTGTCCTTCATCCCAAACACACTAAAAGAAATAACCTTAACTCGTGAGATGCAGTCAAAAGTGCATTGATATGTGTTAGGCTGTGTGCAAAACCAACCAGGTGTTTATTTCACCGACATTGACATATTAAACCAACAGATTTAAAACATATACTGTGGACCTACCAGCAGCAGCCATGTGTGGTGCTACCAACCTAGACCCTGACACAGTCTGGGGGTTTCTGCCCCTCCCAATACATCTCAACATAACAAACATTACATAAAAAACCTTAAAATACATTCAAACTCTACATATTACTATTACTCTGCATCTTCTACCCGTGCTGAACATTTTACCAAAAAATCTATTAAACTCCCAAGTACTGATGAATGTGCACTCCCCCCTGCACCAATCAGCTCATGGTATGGCCCAGAACCTTTGAATACTGCTCAGGTAACCTGGGGACTGTTTTTACCTGAACACCCTGGAGAGAAGAACAGGTGAGTAAGTTACTAAATAAAAAAATAATAAAACTTTGACTACTTTGTACTTTGCTGCTGTAGCATTCAGGATACAGTCCAAGATTAGAATCACTGAAAGCTAAGCTGGTCTCTTAAAACTTGTGAATTCTTTAATAATATATATATTTTATTTTTATTATGAAAACCATAACTGCCCCAGGGAATGAATGATTAAGACTGCAGCTCTGCAGCATCGTTACAAAGCAGGACTGTCCCTCTCAAATGATCAGAAGATCGATCACTGTGTGGAGTATTAAAAGAATAAAACTTCTTAAGGTGAAGTGACAACCCTAATAAGTATCATAGGGGTCTTTTTTTAACTTTATTATTAAACTAAGCAATCACTTGATATTAGACAGGGCAGCACAATAATTACAGTAAAGTACGGTATTGTCAGAGTACAGCATGTCCTGTCCGACTGTCCTCTTTGAGCTTGTTTGTACTTATCATATGCTGGAAATGTATTTTAAATGCTTCACCCCATGTTCATCCGTCATCCCACCATGGTGCTACTTTCCACTTTATTATGTCTCTTCAGGAATGCAGCTGTTATTGTTGTATTATGTGGATAACGGTCACTCCCTTCTCGGTACACCTTCCAATCACAAATTGTGCAATATTATTGGGAACAATGATCAGTTTCCATCTTCCAGAACTTAATAATAATAATAATAATAATAATGCATTTTATTTCAGAGCGCCTTTCAAAACACCCAAGGACACTATACAAAGATAAAAAGCAATGGAAATACAAAGATTAGAAAAGCAAAACACAATCAAAAGCACAGGCTGTATAGTATAAAACAAAGAAATTATGAAAAGTCAAAGTGCATAGGCTAACTGAAACAAATGAGTTTTTAATCTGGATTTAAAGAGGGGTAAAGAGTCAATATTGCGGATGTCAGGGGGTAATGCATTCCAGAGTTGGGGAGCAGAGCAACTGAAAGCTGTACTCCCCATAGTACTGAGGCGGGCAGTGGGGACAGTAAGGAGGAGGGAGGAGGAGGAACGAAGGGAGCGAGAGGGAATAGCAGTGTGAAGAAGATTAGACAGGTAAGGAGGGGCAAGATTGTGGATGGCTTTGAAAGTATGGAGGAGTACTTTAAAATGAATTCTGTGCTTAATGGGGAGCCAGTGGAGATGCTGTAGTACAGGGGTAATATGGTGAAATGAAGGGGTTCTGGGTTCTGGAACTTGGAGGTTCTTTCCTCTAACTTGTCCTTTGGGCCCTTCTCCTCATCCTCTCTTCACTCACTCTCCGTTCCACCTGAGCTAGCAGCGTCCTTTTGCTGCACACCTTTGTGTATCCACCGCCTCTTTTTTACTACACCTTCCTTCCTGCTCACTAAAACTTCCTGCTTGTTGCTGTCAACATCTGTCTCCCTCCCGGCCTCCTGTCCTGTCAGAGAAGGAGCAAGTGTACTGTAAGGATGTTCTTCCGGACCTATACAGGAAAATATTCCCAACAATACCTAAAACTTTAACTGTCAAGACCTGATGTGACCTGAGCCTGGGTAACCATGAGCTTCTCTGCCTCCAACCTTGACAGGCTTTTTGGGGCATTGCTGTATTTTTTTTCATGCATTACATCTACCTGCAGATCAGCGGAGTAATGTGAAGCTGTTAATGACATGGGTAATCCAAAAGATCTCATGGAAAGGTGGTCTGTATGTGCTCCAGTCTGCCCTTGTCCTTGGCAGTCTCAGCAGTGTTCCAGATGCTGATGGAGGAGGTGAAGATGGACTTAATGATGAAGGTGTAGAAGTGCAGCAATTATCGAAGTTTAAAATGTGCAATGTGTTAAAATATATAGTTTAAAACAATCAAAACTAGATTCATTATATGAAATAGAAATGAAGTGTAAATGTTACATTCATATTTTGTAAATTGAGCCTCTGAAATCTGACACCCTGGATCTTTAAGGTCATTGTAACATATTGGCTATTTATTTACCAGATCAATAAGAAATATCCGAGACAAACCATCCGTTATGACGGGAAATGTAAGATCCGTCTTCACTTTTCTGTTTCTGTTGTGTCTTTCCGGATCCCAAATTAAAACCTGCGTGTACAGTTGGATGAACTTCTCCTGTATGCGCAAATGTAACCCATCCATATACTTAAAAACTGCTCGTGACTCTTGCATAACAAAACACAGAATGACTAAACAGGCACCAAATGTTTGTCCGACCAATGAGAAAGAAAACAGTGGACCTCAGATTTCAGTCTCTCGAACTGATGCGGGAGGCGTCGCGTTATTTATCGCATTTCGAAAAGGCAGTGGAAAGATATTTCTGTTACAGAGTGTACTGTATGAGATGTGTCTCTGCTCTGAAAATGATCCCAGTGTTGCATGCTACAATAGATTGCTCGATCTAACTGGAATTGGAGCTGACAGGGAAGGAAAATCCAACAGCGAAAGAGCCTCTTCTGCAGTCGTTTTGGAGCCCGCTGGCCTGGATGACCCAGTGGAAAGTGTACTGTAACTGATGAATGGACCTCTGGACGTTGTAAATGCAGCCTCGTTTCTGCTGGAGCCTGGCTTATCCTGCATCAGAGGTGGGTGGTAGTACAATATCAAACAAATATACTGGATTTTGTTGGGTGTTTATAGCCCACAGCTACTGTGAATCACATTCATTTTGGAGACTAATTATGGAGACAATCTTTTTTTAAAACCAGCCATGCATTTCAAAAGCCAGATCCAACAAAGCCACATTTTACACGATTTCTACAAGTGGCACTGTTTGTTTATTTAATTCCATGGATATGAGCTTTAATTCTGAATAAACATATTCTTTAAACATACAGTATTTATTTTTTTAAATCACCAAAAATGTAATTTTAGATGCTTTTAATAGTTTTATGTATTTCCTGTGGCAGCTGGCCGTCTTCCCCGTCTGTCTCTACTGACAATAATCCAACATCCGCTATTATGTAACTCTGCTGAATACAGATATTTATAATCTCAACATGCTGGAGTTATGACATCAGCCGGCTCTGCTGACCATGACGAGCGTTTGTGGAAGCATGCAAACCGTTCTGTCATGGTGGGTTACTGCTTGTAGCAAACAAACAGATGTATCACTCAGATGTAATGTGATTACTTGACTTGATATCTGTTTTCCTTACTGCATATGCCAGGGGACGATGGGCTGTCAGAAGACTTGCGAGGTGGAGAAAGTCCTGAAACAGTCTCAGAGGGAAGTGGCGTGGAGCCAGAGACAGAGGTTAGCCACAGCAAAGAAGAACAGCCGGATGAGAGGCACAGATAAGGTGAGAGCGACGTGTTGTTGCCTTGTTAAAGCTTTCGATGAACAAGCTTTGATTCAGCCTGTGTCTGGACACGAGCCGGATCAGCACTTGTTGATGCCTGCAGCCATAATCTGACCTCACCCTGCGCTCCTCTTTACTGTCAAGGCTCATCATTAACAAATGCATCCATATGTGGCACTCAGTGATTTTATTTTCATCTCTTATGTGGGTGATTTAGCTACCGAACAAGATGTCGTAATGCTTTATTATTAGTAGTTTTTGCTCGTTTCTAAAGAGATTACCAAACATGCCATTATGTAATATGCATTTTACTAAATTAAGACTAAAATATACAGGATGCTTTGGTAAATATTTTGCATTTGTCTATAATAGTAGATACGCACACTTAAACAATTTGTGGAAAACCCATTTAGTAATGTTAGTTTTAAGTAACATTTCAACCTTAAAGGGATGTTCTGGGTTATTTGAAGTAGAGTTGTATGAGGTACTTGTCACAGATGGCGATTGGTCGAGTTTTTCGAGAAGCAGACCGGAAAGACCAGCACGGAAGCTAAGCACTGAACAAATCAATATCAGTCATCATTATCAATCAATGTGTTAAAACCCCAAAGTCACACAATAACACAGCACAGTGGTGAACCAGCAGCTCCCATGTTCTGCAAAAAAACATTAAAGTTACTTTCAGTGAAGTCTGAAGGTTTTGAAGAGAGCATCAGCTTTTTAAGTGCTCAGCTTCTGACACAACCCCACTTTAAATAACTCAAACTATTCCTTTTAATATGACATGCGAGCTGTAGGTCAAAAGAATCTATTTTTCTAGAAACTAAACATAATGCACCTATTGGACGCACAACAGTTGTGACATTGAACTGCTGGTAGCGTAGTTGTGTGCACATTGGACTCACGATTTAAGAGAACTGATTTGCAATTAAAGAAAAATTAGATGGTGTTACGGGAACGGGATTTTAAAAAAGGGTACACTTCACCTGAAAACCTGAGAGTTAACTGAACTTAACTTGAATAATCAGTTCAAATGCATCTCTTGAGTTGAAGATACAATTTAAGGATAAAGATTAAGATATTATGTTCAATCAACAACTGCTGACTTGACTTTAGACTTTTAGTTAGATGTTCATCTATTATTACTTGTCGTTTTAATTTTGAATGATAGAGATGTTTAATAGCATTAAATAAAAAAGTCACAATAACATTTAAGATACAGAACTTTAAAGTCCTGTTTTTATGCATGACAGGGAGAGAGACGAACACAGATACAGAGTGCATGCAACACTTCGCAATTTTTGCCTCATTTGGCTGATAAACGTCATCAGTATCACTCGTTTATCTTTCATCCTCCGCACCAGTCCCTCTTGTTTCACCTCATTTATCAACCACGTCACAATTATCCGACTTTCTAATAAAAACTCTTGGACACTCGCGCCGCTGTGATATTTTGCGATGGCTCGAATACGTCAATGTGATGCTAAAGCAGCTGAACTACGGGGCCATGTTGTGAGATTAATACGCACACTGCCTACCAACTGGACAGGGGGGGTCTACTACAGGTGGTCTACATGTTTACTTAACTGTGCTCAGTATTAATCCGTCAAAATGACAGACGGCCTGCATACTGACAAATCTGTCATCCTTCCATAACAGCAGTGACTCAGCATTGTCAGATACCAAGCGCAGAACTAGTTTCCTTGCTCTGTTTTTTGGGTTTTTCAGGTATTGATGGAGAGTAACTCATAGCTCAAGGATGCAGGATTTAGAGCTGTACGATTATATTGCAACACGGCGTCTTCGGTTTGGTGTTGATTTAGTCCCATTATGTTCACAGTATCATTTTCCAAGAAGAGAGTTTCTTATGGCTACGTGTGAAAGTCAGCGCTTGTCTCTAGCATCCTAAAAGTGTTAGATCACTATTAATGTCACGCTATTGAACAGCTTCATTAAACGGTCGTTTGCTTAAAAAGACGACGATGTAAGATGCATGCAAAGAGAGTAGCACGGGTTTGTTATTTGCTATTAAGAAAATCCTCAGTCCATTGAGGAATGCATGTGCGTCATTTCAGCAGACTCGCTTGGCTCACAGATGCTCGTTTTGAGATTGGAGCCAAAGTCCTCAGACGGGACTTTGATGCAGAAACGAGAGGCGTGCAAGTGCTCAGCGGATGCTGGTATGGACAGCATCACAGCAGTTCAGTTCTGGAGGCGGACAGCAGGAGGGCAGGACAGGACCTGCTGTACAAGGAGCTTCATTAGGACTGAAGTGCCACAAAGGATGGCATTTATGCTTTGGAATGGGGAATGGTGATGATATAATTATATAAAATACAAAGGATTTGAGCAATCAGACTAGATATTGTCTTCAGACTTCAAGATAAAGGCCTTTACGTGTTTGGAAACCGTATTTTTAAAACATCTGTGTTGCTGCATCCTGTAAGCTGCCATAACACTCTGCGATATTGTTGCATCTCACACCGTTGTTGTTTTTTTGTGTGTTAATCTGCAGAACCCTTCACAAAAGGGAATGTCCAAACAGTTGTTCACACCTCCAAATGTGTCTTGGCCAGCTGAGGTAAAGGCAGGCCCGGAGCTCCCTGGTCTGCCTTTCTGACATCCTCTGACAGCTGTCTGAACAGGTTTGGTTCCCTTTTTAAAATTTGAAGGTAGGCGTGCGTCATCTGAATCATTATGAAACCAGCTAGTCGATGCACCTTACACAGCTCTGCCCTCCCGTGTGAAGGGTCAGTAAAATGCCTCGATCGCACTTAGCTCAGACATTTGCATCTTGGCATTAACGGCTTTATTAAAATGTTCCATCAGTCTCTCGTCTTTTCCACTTGACCCCAAACTTTAAAAGCACTCATAGCGACAGTGTTTGACCTGCGCAGCTTTGATGTGTCTTGGGAGGGAAAGTACTGTAGAGCTATAAATAAAGGACTACATTATTCTCCTTCATGGAGACGCATTAAATCAGACGTTTGGAGGTCATCCGTTACCTCTACAGATTCACAAACACGGTTTTCTTGTCAGAATGCTCGAGGTAGTTTAATGCTTTTAATCCTGCTGCGTTACGGTGTTAGTTAATTTACTAATGGGGCCTGAAGGAGAGCTGCAGTTGCCCCGTAGCAGCTGATGTTGTGGTGAAAACATCAGGTGTGCTTCCTGCTCATTGTCAGAACGATGCCCCTCCCCGTTCAGTGTTTACACACCAGGTAGAGGACATGGGCGGGAACATTTGGCATCCACAGTGTGCGATGTAGTCTTCGTTGCCTTGAGTGTTAAACAGCCACTGAACAATATATAAGCTCTCAATTGGGATTGCAGAGAGGGTCCCGCTGGAGGGGGAGGGAAGGCTCTAAACAGAGGTAAGGACCTGCTTTGGTTGCTAGGCATCCACACTGAGGAAAGGATATCTGTTTTGGGCCCTGCTCCTCCTCTCTCCTTGTTTTTTTTCTTCTTCTTCCCAGCACAGTGCAGCACTGCTGTCGGCCACAGAGGGCAGCCATACTGCACACACCAAGCTGCTCCCCTATAGTGGGGAGAAAAAAAAACCCAGGATGGCCCAAATAATCCCCTTTAATACCCTTCTGCACTTGATTTCCCGATCTGTGATTGGACGGTAATGGCGTTGCTGCTGTTTGTGATAGCTGATTGGTCTGACCCACCGTTCAGTGAGTGAGGGTTTGTCAAGCTGAGCCTCTGGGGGAGCCTCTGTGACATAATGACCCATGACGAGGCAGAGTCCCTGTATCGGCTTACGAAAAAATAGAATAACTGAGATATACATTGCAACAAAACTGAAAGACCACAGGAGAGGAGGAGGAGGAGGAGGGGTGGTGGTGATGGAGGGGATGCCAGAGAACCTCACATGACCTTGCCATCTTCAATCATGGCTGCTCATCAGCGGCGGTTGTGGTGGAGCACGTGGCTGGAAGGGTTTATTGACAGGATTGTCTGTGACTGCCGAGAATAAAACACAGAATGACCGGCTCTGATTTAAGGGAGACGAGAGACATCCCGGAGAGGGAGTGCTGCTCAGTGCTGCTGCGCACTGCACTGCCTCTGCACCCCTGCGTGCCTGTGCCTGTGTCTGTGTGACTAAGCGTGTGTGTGTGTGTGTGTGTGAGAAAGTGAGAGAGAGAGAAAGGGGGCGTTTTGATGTGTGTGCTCTGCTGCACAGCCATGGTAGTGTGAGCTGAGTGATGCTCGCTGGCTGTCTCTCTCTCTTCCTCTCTCTCTCTCTCTATTCCTGCGCTGCCTGGCTGTGCCTCTTTCTGCCCGAGCAGCATTGATGAACCATTTTATGCTACAGAGCTGCCATAGCCGTCGTACCGGTCCTGCTGCTGGCTGCTTTTCTGTCTCTCCATCACAGTAGGAAACACCTGCCACTGCATCGGCCCTTTAACCGCTGCTGCTGCTGCTGCTGCTGCTGCTGCTGCTAAGGTACTGTACCGTCTACTGTCTGCTGTCAAAGCTGTGTGTGTTTTTCTAAAGCAGGGATTGTTGTGCTGCCTCTGCTGCAGGATCCTTGTGATGCTGCTGCTGCTGCTTCTGCTGCTGGAGGGATAAGGATGATCATAACATGTCTTAGTGTCTCAGACTCTTAGAGGCTACAGTAATTGAAATGTGCCCTTCTGCTTACGTACACATGTTAGTCCTCTACCCCTTATCCTTAAGGGATGGATCAGCCTGTTCTGCACAGGAGTGCA
Organism: Collichthys lucidus; assembly: GCA_004119915.2. NCBI lineage: Eukaryota > Metazoa > Chordata > Actinopteri > Sciaenidae > Collichthys > Collichthys lucidus. Next base: position 32,069,968 of record CM014088.1, read on the forward strand.
GAACATCCAGTTTAGACAGCACCGAGAAGAGCCAGAGGACATTGCACATCATTTGCATGCAGAACAGGATTCACTGTCATATCGTTGTACTGTTTGAGTTTTGGTTCCTATCTGGAAACATGCTGCAGTGTGTCTTAAGAGAACACCTCTGTCTGCACAGCGAGAGAGCGTGTGTTTGTCTCTGGGTGATATAACATGATTTTTGGGGGTTGGCGTTGGTTCCGGTTGTCACTGCCATGCCTGTCAGAGGTGCTTTCTGTGGAGTCTGCATGCATGAGATGTGGCAGTCTTTAGCTGAGGCAAATCATTTTGTTGTTTTTAATGAACTGGAGATATGAATGCTAATCAGCAGACAGCGGTTATCTGATATAGATCTGAGTTGCTTGCATGGATTTTGTCAAGCATTCGTGCAGATTATCCATCACCTATGTAGACTGTTATCAAGGATGCAAGGCTGTTAAGACAACAGCTGATACTGTACTGTTTTTCACATACCCAAAAGGTGTCCTTGAGTGTGTGTGTGCATTATAAATTGATACTGTGAGGCTGTCAAGGGCATTAATGGATATGTAAAGCATACATGTGTTTCTGTATCTTGTGTCATCAGCCACAGAGCTCAGTTTGCAATGAGACAAGAGCCTATAGGTGGCAGTCACGAGGGGCCTAGAGGGTGGCGGTGGGAATTAAGGCTGAACCGTGCGAAAATATGTCATCTGTGTGTACGTATGTGCACGTGTACACAGGTATGGATGTTTCTGCTGCCTCCCAAGGTCACTCATTTGAAGAGCTTCCATAATTAGGGCTGTCAGTCTCGATCCACACCTCGGATATGACGCCGAGCTCATGATGACAAACTCCCATTCATGCCCGTAGCTCCTCCTGCCCACCTTGACAAGCCGGCATGGCCATTCATCATTTCGCTGGTTATCCCTGAGCTGCCAGCATGTGACTTTTTTTTTTCTTCACTCCGCACGGGAGACAGGTATTCATATTTCTAACCTAAATTTGTTTGCTCTGCAGCGAGTTGATTGCAGGGTGGGAGGGTGGTGTCGGTGTTGGGGGAGTTCAAGGAGGGAGGAGGAGTAGTTTTTAAATCCAGCTCTGGGTCAAATGATATTTGCATAAAATTCTTTCTGTTTATTTCCTCCTTCTGGCAAGAAAACGGATGGTGTTCACCGCACTGGGAGTTCAGACATTTTGTTTTCAGACACAGAAAACTGTACTGAATTTAAATTAAAAAGCATCTGCTCGATGATTTTACACCATAGTGAAGCCATCTGGTATTTGTCCATATGTTACATGAAGAAGAATCAAGCATGCAAGATTTCTGAAGTGTGATATTTGAGTTATGTCCTATATTTATATATTGGCAGGGATTTGTTTTATATGAACACTGCGCTGACATATTATCACATTTGAAGTTAATATAGTGAGCTTGTCAGCAAATCGTTACACAGCCACCAGACATGCAGCAACATTAGCATTCATTTTGAGTCCACCCGTTAAGTGTAAATCTAATTTTCAAGCCTCTTTTTAGCTCTGTTTTTGGTCTCCTGCAACTCCTGGTGGAAATATCTGCCTCTCCAGCTGCTAAATACTCCTGCTAGTCAGTAACCATTTTTCCTTTGCTGAAACTAGCTGCCTACTGGGTCTGAAATAAGGCAGATGACTGAGAGTGAAGTAAAACTGGAAAGTTGTATGAGCACAGACCAATGCATGGAGGACGGACTGGGAGCTGGAGAGGTGCCAGTTCACATACTGGGTACTGCCGAGGAGCAAGGTAACGAATCCCCAACTGCTCCCAGGACGTCGCTACATCTCTCCACCATGTTTGCGTGTGTGTGTGGCCTATGTATGTAAAAACTTAAGTGAAATCAGAATTTCCCCTTGAGGGATCAATAAAGTATCCATTCTATTCTTTCTCATCTGAACTGAGCAATAATTCTTGTGTTCATCCCTAGAGCTGACCTCTTTTACACAGTAATTAAGACATTTGATCCATTAATGTAAAATGATTCGTTAGAGCAGCTTTAAAGTTGAAAAATCAACTCGTCATTGCTGTCAGGTGTCAGGTGGACAGACTTTGTAATAGGAGAAGTGTTTCTGAATTACCTCAAGCTTATCTCTGACATTCCTGCACTGGTGCTACTTCTTGAGCCTCCACTGATACTGATATACATGCCAATATCGACCCACCTGTGATAAGCAATAATCCTAAGTATTGCCGTACTTGAGTATCAGTTTGGCTGTGAATCAAACTCCCGTTTGAAGCTGATCTGTTCAGGACACAAAGCAACATCGTGCAGCATTTGCATAGTGCAGTGTTATTAGAGTTTGATACCCCAGGTAGTGACCCAATTGGCAATCTTTTGGCCATATTCTATATTACAGATTCAATTAGGCCAGTTTTTAAAATCATTCAGCAGCTTATTTAAAATCTTTTTTTTTCACTGTATTAATAATAAAACAGCTCTGAATGTAAGATGCATTCAAACTCTGCAGTCCCTCTCCTGTGATCCTGCTGGAAAGTTTGCCCAGAAAGTTTAGTGTTTCTCAATGGGGATTTATTCTTTAACTACTGCTGTGCACTTACAAGTACTTGCCACCCGGGGCAGAGTTAAACTGATGTATTTCAGTGTCAGTGTAACCTTTTTAATAGCCAGCAAAACCAACTGTCTATAGCCAAAAAGACAGAAAGCTTGACAAAATGTCAATTCATGAAAGAAATCTGTAAATATCATGCATGATCTGTACTGTGCATGTGCTACTTTCATGCACTTATTATGTAGTTTGCTTATTTTGTCATATTTATGCATGCCTGGACACTTGGAGGGCTGAATGTGACCGAATGGAAATTAAATAGGTTGGTGGTTTGAAGTTTTCTTTATGCCCCTTCAGTGATTTGGATATCCGGTTGAATCCCAAAAAGAATCAGCGCCGTAGCCGTCTGTCATGTGTACATTGGTTGGTATAGCTTGGCATAGCTGCTGTCAGAGAGACCAAAGTGAAGGGAGGAGTGGCGAACATGGCTGCACAGTGGAGAGGATGTAGCCGTGTGAAAGGAGCATGGCTCAGCATAGTCCTGAGTGACTGAAGCTAGGCTGTAGTAACAGCTGGAACACTGCTGCTGCTGGCGCCTGGATGTGGCCTGGATAAAGCACGTGACCCCCCCCTCCAACCACCACCACAGTGTGAGGCATTAGCAATATGAACAGCAGGGTCCAGGGCCGCTGTTACATAACACCATCTTCGCTGGGAAATCTCTGTAAAGATGGCTCCGGGAGAGTCAGTGACAGCAGAGTGAAAGTGCATTATCATTGTCAGCAGCCGCATCACTCGCTCTGATTGCTGGACTGTCCCGTGCATGACAAAGCAAGCGTGCGTCCTCAGGGTGTTTTTCATGTGGGGGCAGATTTGTGTAGAGGTTTTGTGCTGCATAAGCCTCCAGATTAGATTAGATCCGCTCGGCGCACATGTTCAGTGTATTTGTTTCCATGTATGTGACTTTACAGTACATGAGAACTGCCCGTTGTGTTATGCCATAGCTCCTGCAGCTCAGAGGTAATATAAGTAGATATGTTGTGCCAGCTGTCTTCATGTTGGCAGTTTGACTGACTGCTGTATTCGGCCAGGAGTGACTGGCTGCTGACTTCAGTGGAGGTCAGAAGAAAGTAGGCAGTAATCACCTCAGGGATCTGACTGCATTCATAATTGATTGTTCCTGGAGTTGATCAGGGCTGTCCATTCACTCTGTCAGATGGAAAACACTGATCTGGTGTAAACAGCATGAGATTAGATGAACCCCCCCACAAGTCACAAGTTAGTTGTCGTGGTTTGTTGTTATGGCAGTCTCTGTGTGAAGTAAAGCTTCCGCTATCTTCTGACACTCTTTTTCGAAGGGCCGCCGCGGACAGGAGTGTGATTCGTTTAAGGAAATCCAAAAAAGAGCTGGCTCAGTGCTAAAATAAAATATTATTTTTACTCCAGCTTACAGATGGAACTGGCTGCTCGTTTCTTGCTGTGGCATTTTCACAACAACAAATGTTTGGATTAAAGCAACGCTGCGTAGAAATGGGTGTTTTTGAAAGAGTGTAATCCAACTGTCATAAATATGGACAGCTGTACACGTGTTTGTTCCGATTTATATTACTTATGATCAAAAACTAGCGAGTCGACAACAAGTGCAACAACACAAGACATAACAGCCAGCTAATAATACTTACTAGTCCAACAGCAAGACGCCCAGCTCGGCGTGTTTCTTCTTGCTCAGACAGAGGGTGCTGAGCCCGGTTACGTTACCGCGCCCCGGACCTGAAAACCTTCACTGATGGTCACCACAACACCTGTGCACACCTGTACAGACACTAACAACGCTGCTCTGAGTTCAAGAACAGGTGTACAGGATGCAGAATGGGAACAGTGTTAGTGTAGGAAGATTATTTAAAATCTGTTAAATAAGTTACTCAGTCTTTGCATTAAAAGCAGCAGACCCTACCGTGGCAGTATAAAACTCCATGAGTGTTACATCGTTATGGACAGGTCATTGATTGCAGGGGGTGTCCACCTCTTTGAAATGAGGCTGAGGGTTTACTCACCTATTAAATAATCAACTGTATCAATCAATGAGGGGAAACAAGGTGGGTAGACTCCAGTTTGGAGTTTGGAAGAGTTTATCCACTCCTGGATTTACCACTACACCTCTAATTGATTGACTTTGTAGGAATTCATAGCAGGAGTTAGACTCCCAAGTTAAAGTATCAACAGGATTTTAGTTTGCAGCGATGCACGCCTGAGGCAGTAGGTTGGGAGGGGTGGTGATTATGCGGATCTTGCCAAAATCCACAGGCAGTGATGATTATTTGTCAGGATTTGCTTTGTAATAAAAAAGCTTATCTGCACAGGTTCAATCTCGGTCTGTGTCTCTGCCTTTCTGCTTACAGGTTTTCTTTTTTTGCTTACTGTGTCGACACTGAACTCTGAACAAAATTGCGTTCATAGCGTAGACGTGACAGTTCATGAACGAACCCTACACCTTCACCGTGGAGGTGTAATAATAGAAAACGGTTGTTGAATCTCAACTAATAAGCTGCTACAATGTCACAAATACTCTGAACTGTTACTGTTATCTAATATTTTTCCAGAAAGCCGATGCAGAGCGCCAAACCTCTGTAGCTGTGAAATGAAGCCAACTGCAGTTCCTCTTGTCGTCCACTTGAGGCTGGCTCCAGAAGTGAGTCAGTCTCCATAAGTCCCCATGTTCAAATGGCCAACTTCACAGCAGAAATAAACATGTTTACAGCCTGGTACAAAAAACTGTTTTGGTGGAACAGGTAGGTCCACCAATGAGCCACGTCTTTGCCCATTTTTAGATTATCCAGCAGTCGGGAGAGCCAGGATTACCATCAAGGTGTTTGTTTTTTGTTTTTTGGCTTATTGTGTCGACACTGAACTCGTATTTTCTTTAAAAAACAAAATTGTGTTCATAGCGTAGACGTGACAGTTCATGAACGAACCCTACACCTTCACCGTGGAGGTGTAATAATAGAAAACGGTTGTTGAATCTCAACTAATAAGCTGCTACAATGTCACAAATACTCTGAACTGTTACTGTTATCTAATATTTTTCCAGAAAGCCGATGCAGAGTGATTTATTCAGCTTACAATAGGCAACAGGAGCCGGTTCCTCTGATCCTGTGAGGTGGTTGTTGAACACCGTGTCCAATGTTTGCGTCTGCTGTGTGTATTGTCCACCGTGTTGGAGGTTAATTGGGCACTCTTTGATAACATATTATTGGCAGGCAGTGCTACAGCGAGTCAGTTCAAGGCACACTCGCTGTTTCTACAGTACTTTTTATCGTGGAGCCTGATTAATGGAATGCTAATGTGCTCCGGAGTTGATGCTTTGTGTTTATGTGTGGGGATGTAATTGATTCCAATGTCCCGATCAAGTGGAATTTCACAGCAGATCGCTGGAGAAAATAAAAAAATAAAAAGAAGCTTAGCTGTGCAGTGGGTGCTGCAGCGCAGTGATTCATCTTTGTTAACCGTACGCTACATTGTTCTGTGTTATAGGTCTCTGTGGGGTTGGTAAAGGCTGCTGTCCAATCCACTGCCTCCACGTTGGTCCATCAGTGAACAGGGGCACAGGCTAATTGCATGAAGACGCTGTAATAAGGTGGATTGAATTAGCTTCGGCCTGACTAAAATGAATTAAAGAAGCCGTCATGACATACAGAGATTCGAAACTGACTCGTTATACGCGCTCAGCCAGATATATCATAATGTGGTATCATCCTAGAGATGCTGACAGTCTAGAAGCCCAACGTGAGTTTGTATAAATGCCTGTATGCTGGAATAACAAACCGTGGCTAATTCTGCTTAATTAGACATGCCTGCGTGGAACACGCGTCCTAACAGAGATGAAAACAGAAAGCTTACCCTCGACCCGCGCAATTATCACGAATAATGAGCTCATACTGTTCTGAAATGACATTCAATCAGATCCAGTGTTTGTGTGTGAGCAGTCCAGTCATGTACACACTGATGAAATGTTTGCAATTTTACATCTCAGAACTCCCAAATAATTGATTAGTTTGATTTATTTTTAAAATCAAATAAAAATTCAATGGAATTTTTAAAGAAAGACGTTTTTCAGTTGTGATGATTTGCTTTTCTCTGATTTATAAAACTGTAGAAAGAATATTTCGGGGATTTTAGACTGTTCGAAGATGTCGCAAATCAGGAAATTGTTGTTGGCATTTCTCTTAATTTTTCATATTTTACAGAGCAGATTTATTTAATTAATCATTAGTTGTAGCTCTGACATGCTGAGGGTGTCGCGTTGCGTAAGTAACGTACAAGTAGGTGTTTGAACAAAGGTTATTATGGTTAACTAAGCGCCAAACCTCTGTAGCTGTGAAATGAAGCCAACTGCAGTTCCTCTTCTCGTCCACTTGAGGCTGGCTCCAGAAGTGAGTCAGTTTCCATAAGTTCCCATGTTCACAGCAGAAATAAACATGTTTACAGCCTGGTACAAAAAACAGTTTTGGTAGAACAGGTAGGTCCGCCAATGAGCCACGTCCTTGCCCATTTTTAGATTATCCAGGAGTTGGGAAAGCCAGGATTATCATGAAGGTGTTTTTTTTTGCTGACTGTGACGACACTGAACTCATATTTTCTTTAAAAAACAAAATTGCATTCATAGCGTAGATGTGACAGTTCATGAACGAACCCTACACCTTCACCGTGGAGGTGTAATAATAGAAAACGGTTGTTAAATTTCAACTAATAAGCTGCTACAATGTCACAAATACTCTGAACTGTTACTGTTATCTAATATTTTTCCAGTAAGCCGACACAGAGTGATTTATTCAGCTTACAATAGGCAACAGGAGCCGGTTCCTCTGATCTTCTGAGGTGGTTGTCGAACACCATGTCCACACCACGGACATGTTATGTGCCACAGATTTTGAGCCTCAGTGTTACTTCGGAAACCTCTGTGTGACGTCACACTGGACTCCACACTGAGTTAAAAACAAAAATTATAAACCAAAAAAACAAATGAAAACTAGAAAAGTATAAAGTAAGAGCTCTGATTTTGACTTATCAAGGAGTCACTTTTACTTTTTAAATTTAAACACTGGCACAGGACGAAATCACTTTCAGCCAAGGCCATGAATTATTGCATGAGTGGGTATATAAGTCACCCTGTTTCCAGAGCGAATGACAGCAGATGTTGGGGAGAAGAGCTTCTCAGCTCCTTTTTTGAAGGTGGACGGAAGGACTACGTGGCTTTGGGGGTCGTGCCTTGCGGCGGGGGTACAGGGCAGGACAGAGAGCCTTTGTCCAGATGTCTGTTTGTGTTAGGGAGGTTACGGCACTGCCTCTCACCATTAGAAACAAACACTAATTGCCCATTGGCCCCGGGTTGGAGATGTGCAGCTGGGGACATGTGGCTATAAATAGCACTGCTTGTTCCCATGAGTGGCGGGCACACAGCACCATAGCATTAGTATTCAGCACTGAAACATGGCATGAACAAAAAAAAAAAATCTTCTGGCCATGGCCACAAATGTCAGGGTAGGGTACAAATGCGACGCCAACGCGGTTGGTGGGGCGGGTGAACTGTGAGTCAGGCTTCGCCCACATTTGGACCAACCTACTGAGGCGTCGTCCTTCTGTCTGAACACCTGCAGGAAAATGTCACATGGAAACAGCTGAGCGAGTGTCATGACATCCATGTGTGCGCATCCACGCCCCTCTCCCATGAAGTCTTCACCTTCCATGCTTGAGTCGAGTTACAGCTCTCCCTCTATGACACAAAAGCAGCATCTGGTTCCACCTGACTGGAGCCATGAATAATTTAATAGAGGGGGCATTATTATTTCCAGCCAGCTCCACTAGCTTGGCAATAACAAGCAGTTTAGGTCGTGCTATCAGCGTTGCTTGGCTAAGTGGTTGAACATGGAGAGAGGATGTTATTTTACCTCGTTGGCATTTTATACTTGTGTGGGTTTGTAAGTATCTGGTTGACTGAGTGCTTAAGTGTTATTGTTTTTTATTGATGCACCACGTCAACATGTTGCTTGGATGTTTGCAGATTTCAGATGTGAGCGGGATAGGCACCATTAAACCAAAATCAGTTGATGTCTTGTGACGCCGTGCACAGATTAACAAGCACAACCCGTGGGAGCTAATTTATCATAAAAACATTCTTTTGTTATCGTTTGTTGTGATTTGTTCAAAGTTCGGCGGAGCGCTGTGTTAAGCGTGCACTCAGAGCGGCAGGCGGGCAGGTAGTCCAGTGGATTCCTGCTATTGTGCAACAGAACCTGTGGAGATCAATGAAGGGAGAGCACACTGTTTGCACGGCATGAGTGTACCTGTTAGCTGTTTCTCCACCGAGACCACCTGCTGGCTCCGAGCGCCCCCTCCTCTAACACTCTTACATGCAGATATTAGATGGGAGACCAGTGGTGAAGGGTTGATTCGGCCAAAAACTTCTTTATCGGTTTGAAATTCTTTAAAAAACTTTGTGTTCTTCTGTTTGTCTCCCTCCTCCCACAGCTTAGAAACGAAGTTTTGCCCCTCCAGCTCCAAGGCGTGCAGCGTTTGGACAGTTTTCGTCTTCTAGAGGACAACAGCCGAGCTCTGAGACTCAGCCAGGAGGCACTGAGTCACCAAAGGCTGAAGCAGAAGTTACTGGTGAGTTCTCCGCGTGAGAGCCAGATAAAGGCTCGTTGAAGCCGGACATGGACCATTAGGGACTGTTGAAGACCGCTGTGGAGGCCGCCTGGCTTTCCTGTTTCGCTCCCTGCTTTGGATTGTAAACTTGTGAACCATGAGTTGTTTCTTCCCCTCAGTTGTTGGTTTTTAAATTTTAAATGAGCCGTGCGTCCCATCGTCATTGGGATTAATTGGGGTCAAACTGGCAGGTTTGTTGTCAGCAGACAATGCCTCTTAACTCAGGCCTGTCCAAGGAGGAGACCAAGCCTTCAGGGAGTTGTTGGCAGACGCTTAACTTACTTGCCACACTTTTAAGTTTAAGGTACAATAAATCATCCATATTTTCCTCATGAATAATTAACCTTGGTGCTGATTTTAACCCTTTTTTTCATTGTCAGGGATGCTAAGAAGCTCATGTTTGAGTATGTAGCATCAGTTTGGTGTTGGAGATTGTACAGATGATTTCCTCTGAGGATGTTAGTAGGAGCTATATATATATATATATATATATATATATATATATATATATATATATATATATATATATATATATATATATATATATATATATATATATATGTGTGTGTGTGTGTATGTACTGTAAAATCAATGCATGGCTGCTCATCAAAGCTGGACAACAATCAGTGGAAAAAAGCAGACAGCTACCCCCTGGCGTCCCAGAGTCATCAGGATCAGTCTGCAGCAATCATCGTAAATGAGTTTGTACCAGTAACGTACAAATAAACTGAAATATTAAAGGTCATTCAAGCAGCCTTTGTTTTACTTATAGTACTCCTTAAAAATACAAACTCATTACCTTTTACATTTATCAGCTAGTATCATTTATACATGGGGGAAATACTTTGATAAATGTAATTAAAGGATAATTAACGATTAGCCTAATTAAGAGAGTGAGGGTGGCACACGTGTGATTTTTGGCCCGGGGCCCCCTAGTGGTTTAATTTGCTGCTGCTTATTTGAAAAAGTTCCAAAAATATAAATGTGGCTGTAATAAAATATGAATCTTTAACAAAATACAGGATTTAAAGCTGCAGTGATCAGTCTGTTCAATTAGTTGTCAGCTATCAAACTCATTTCTATGTTGCTAAGAAATAATGTCCAGATTCTGCAATTCCAGCTTCTTAAATGTGAGTTTTTTTTAGTTTTTTAGTCTTTCATGACAGTAAAATGAATATCTTTGGGTTGTGGGCAAAACAAGACGTATAAGGAAGCAAACAATTAATCGATTAATCAACAATATGAGCATGAGGCTAATTTAAAATGAAAATAATCATTTTTTGCAGCCCTGGAAATAAACGTTAAGGTTTATTTTCTCACAGTTAAGATGTATATAACACAGTCTGGTTTAAATACTGTTGCACCTGTTTAAGTGTCATTTCCCTCAGAGTGAGGAGACCCAGTGGCCATGTTGTTGAGAGCGCTGTGCACAGTAAACAGCAGGTTTCCTGAGCGAAGGAGCTGGGTTTGTCTTTCCTCAGGCTTCCTACAGGCTGCGATCTCACAGCGGAGGCTGCTTGTAATTCCCCCGGCTTCCCCTGACGTCTGTGGTTCAATATGAATGAGCTGCATCGATTAGACCTCAGTGTGGTGCTTGTGCAAAGGGGATGAGTCGTGTGTGTGTGTGTGTGGGGCGGCTGGCTTTCTATCCTGTGTCTCCTCGGCACTCAGCAGACTGTTGTTTTCGCAGAGGGCGTCGTTCTGGGTGACATCTTGTAGCTGAACCATAAACTGTAGCTTTGTTATTAGCAGTTTCTTCTTGCGTGTTAATTGTAAATGACATTGCATGATCTGCGAGGAATGCACATAATCGACAGTTATTTGTAACATTAGAAACTTGCAAAAGGTGTCGTCTGTGTCGTCTTTCTCTTCCCTGGGTTACATTCGGACACATTTGCACAGATTTACAGGAGCACATGATGTTCTCACACGCCTCTCACAGCCCTCAAACCTTCTCGTCTCACACGCTGAGAGCGTGGCCTTCTCGTGTTAAAGTCCGCCAGCTGTAGTCTATAGGGGTGCGAGGTTAGCGCCGCTGACTGTGATTGTTTGCATAATGAGGGTGGTGTGAACTTTATTTTTAAACTCTCCGCCTGCTCGTGACAGGGCTACTTGATAATTAGCCTGTCAACATTTTCTTAAGGGGATCGCCTGCCATTTCAGTCATGTGACACGGCCACATCTGAATAATGACGTGTTTTTTTCCGTCGAGTATTAAAATTCATTCATTCTTTAGGGAGTTTAACTCCTTCCTGGCCTTAAGGAAGAGAAAGAGAATAGATACTTAATAGATACAACCTCACACACACACACAGAGTCATAGACATGCACATGATGGTGGAGGGATGGGCAGCCACACAAAGCGGTGCCCTGAGGGCAGTTGGGTTTGGTGCCTTGCTCATTGGCACCTCGGCAATCCTCAAGAAATTTTATTTATATAATGCCAGATCATATTAAAAGTTATCTCGTGACACTTTCATACAGCGCAGGTCTAGACTGTGCTCTTTATAATATCATTATTATACAGAGCCAACAATTCCAGTCCACCTTCCATGCACTTGAACTGGCCACCAAGCAAAGTCATGAGCAAACTGCTCAACTGCCCCCCAACATTGGAAACTACGGTGGTTAAAAAACATTAAAAAATGTGAAAGGCCTCATGGAGAGCCAGTGTTTAGTGTAGAAACAGTGTCTGTGAATATAAAAAAACTCATTCTATGGTAACAAAACCATAAAAATACTTATTGTCAGGTTATATTCTGTAAATAGAGACAAAATGTTTAGTATGAAATATGGAGTTGATGGTGTAACTGAGCAGTTCTTCTCCTCCATTCAGTCCTAATTCAGTGTATCTCCTGAAAAACTACAACGTCATGCAAAACCTCTGTCCTCATACTTTTGGCATTTGCTGGGAATTTGCTTGTTGGTGTTTTGCATTGCTTAGTCCACAGAAAAATAGACTGGGAGGAACAGGGGTATCTGTGTGGGCTGGGGTGGGCTGGGGTGGGTGGGGAGGTATTTGGAAATGTTGTTGTTAGCTCCCTCAAGTGGAAAAACAGCTGATCATGGATCCTGAAAGATCGGCATAGCATCAGTAATTACCAATACTGGATGGTCCCACGTAAGACTGAGTGAAGTGGTAATGAAAAACCGGCAGAGCATGAGGCACTTCTTCAGCAAGCTCCATTAGCCTGCAGCTCTGTTATCTTATGATGGAGATGCAATCAACAAACCGCAGACACGGCCTGGTAAAGGTATCGTCCTCCTCGTGTGCGGAGCTGACTGCAGTCATTACATCTCTGTGTTTTCCTCAGAGTAACTACAAAAAGTGACTTTTTTTTAGTCTTAGAGGGTTTATGCTTAAATGTCTTTTAGGCGTGCAGATTTGTGCTGAAGGGGGAATTTCACAGATACTGAATTATACTTGTTATTCTGCAAAAGTTGACATTTACACAGCGTTTTCCTCTGTTAAAGGACTTTTTAGCGAATGACTGGAGCAGTTTTCGAGATCAAGGGAAGTGGCAGAAGAAAAGGAGCAGTTATCTGCCTTCAGTCATTCTCCTGCCCTTGAATTATGCATCTAAAGTGGGAAAATGCAGTCACAGGAAGACGTTACGGTATAACATCCAGTATTTTTGAGCACTAATCTGCTGATTTGTTGTCAAAACAGTGCATCCAAACCAACAGAACGGATATTTTCAACCAATCAACCAGCTAGTTCTGTATTCTCTGTGGAAAATTCAGGTATTTTTCCTCCAAAATGACACTAGCAAGGCCCACAACATCAACAAGATATGTTTGCAGGATTTATTAACAAATGAAAGAAACGTGAGCTATTATACTTCGTCTTGGGGAATCAACGGACCCCTCTGAGAATCCGATGGGGAGTAGGAAGGAGAGGGAGGAATAGGAGAAAGAAATAGGGTGGATAGGAGAGGTGCGGATTACGAGAGAGAACGAGGTCGAGAGGGTTAGGAAGATATTTATAGGAATGTTTGAAGTGGCATGGTGGAGGTGTGGTCCTGCTTCTGAAGCGGCTGCTAAAAATCTTCAATTGTGTAAAAATGGAACAAAATGTATCATCAGTTAAAGCAGCTATTTAAACCAGTGGTCACCGAGGTTGTATGGGCAAAATCTGTGAGTGCCAAAGTGTGTTTTACTGCTCATTTGCAAGAGGAAGAATGTTTTATTTCTCCTTTTAGAAGTTGCTTTAAATTCAAAAAGGACCGGCTGCAGAACCGGGGCTGTTTCTCTCCCCGATAAGCCGGTCCTCCGACATGTTTTCCTCCCGCTCTGCTGCAGGGGTTGTGAGCTGTGAGGTAAATTGGCAAGCTTTTCAGGACGTCAAAAAATAAAACAGGCGCATCTGTCAAAGACCGGTCGGAGTGACGCTTGAGCATTTTTGATAGATGTGAGTAGCATGAACAGATGTGCGTTTTTAAAGTGGAGGACATTTTACTGATTCACTGCAGTAATGGGATGTTTTGGCAGAGAGCTTCGCGTTTGCATTTCTGTTTGTACCTTTGCAGACCTTCTCTTCCTCCATATCTGTCGGTTTTTTCCTCCTGTGCTCCGATTGGCTCGCCGGCATATTGAAAAGCTGAGGATGTGACTTACTACCCATCTGTCTCCGAGAGTGTCTCATTGTCGCAGCCGGGATGGAAAGGGGTGAGACTTATTAGGGCTGTGAACACTTTCTCCTTGGTTAACTCCTGCCCTCATAACTATTCATCACCGGGAGCGAGCCTACAGCCAGGCCTACGGGTTTTGCTCGGGCTGCGCTCAGTCGGATGGTCAAGTGAATCATCAGGCCGAGGCACATCGGAGTGCTGGTCATAAATATGCATGACGCAGATTGGAAAAATCACACTGACTTCGCAGTATAGATATCATAGATTGTGGGCACCCATCATGTTCTTCTAAACAAACACAACTAAAAATATTCCCTGGTGTCGTCTTAATGTGCCTACACCACCATCGATGCCAGATTTATCATTTATTCATATTCAGTAAACATAAACATCACACAGAAAGGGCTGAGAATTGATGTCCTGCTCGCTGTGAGCCACCGTACTGCACCAGATCTAACAGATTTATTGACACTTCACAGATGCTGCCCAAACACCGTCCCAGGATGAAATCTCATGTATGTGTTAGGACAGGATGTTACATCAGGCTTATTTCTGCAGGTATTTTTCTGGGTGTGTTGATGCGGGAAGGCCCCTCCGTGCTGGGGGGGTGGGGGCAACCACATGTTTACATCACTTGTAATGAAATTAGAGCCGCGTGGCACCCACACTACAGGCCTCCACTGACCCTCTAATTCAATTACCCCCCTTATTAACGCTCAGATGCTGCTGGCTGACCCAGGACCGCTACACACCATTCACTCAGTGGCTCTTTCTGCTTCTCTAGTGGACTGAGTAGTTATCAGTCAGTCATTGTCTTACTGATTCTCAGGGGTCATCTGATTTTCTCCTTCATCGATGTGTAGCAACCCCAGGTCTCTACTACAATACAGGCAAATACAGCCTAAGAAGGAATAGTTTACATGCCTGCAGTTAGGCTGGAGAATTTTTCTGTGTTCTCTCCACCTTGTCTCGTTTCTGTCATCTGTTTTTGCTGGATTACATGCACAAGGTGTGAAACACAAAGTATCAAAGGCTGCGGTGTAGATATTAAGTTAAGTTGAGAATAAAGCTGGAGTGTTGTTGCACAGGTGTTATTTTTACCTTATGATCTGGCACCTTGAAGCCTTGACAGCGATGATGAAATGAGGTTAGGGACCGTCTCAGAAGTGCATTCAAAGCGAGTGAGAGTGTAGACTTCAAACCACCTGTGTTTTCCTCTGGACCTCGTCCCGTTTGTGCGTAAACCCACATAAAGATGCAGCATTGCAGTGTATGCTCGTATGGATTTGTATTTAAACTTTAGAACCAATTTACTCCTCCTCCTAAACCAAACTGCAGTTTTTAAAGAAAAGGATATGCACTTTTCCTCTTGAACCTTGACCACTTATAAAGCTTAGAAGTTGCATACGCATACATACGAGGAGTGTAAATGTTTAAAAGATAAAATGAAGCAATCTGGACACTTCCTTTATAAATTGGAATCCAGATTATAGCTGCAACTAGCGATACTGAATTTTCTCTATTCTTCATTTAGTTGTTTGGTCAATAAAATGTTGTTTTGTCCACAACCCAAAGATATTCAGTTTACTGCCACAGAGGAGGAATCATAAACCAGAAAATATTTATATCTGACACCCTGGAATCAGAAAATTGACTCAAATTGATTAATCAATTATCAAAATAGTCGGCGATTCATTAAATAGTTGACAGTGATTTTAATCAAATCGATTAATCGACTAATCATCGCAGCTCGAATGCAGGAGGAACCTCTTCAAGAGTGTCCAGAAAAAGTGAATACGCTGTTACAAATAATTGCTTCAACGCTAATCGGTGCACAGACGAAACCATCCATGAGGCGTGAACATGCTTCTGTCTTATTTCCCGACTGAAACACAAGCTTTGAATGTAAACTGTAAAGACTGTGTTGCTGTTGGAACGAGGCCCGTTGCCTCTCTGCTGTAACAGGTCTGCAAGGAGCTGGCGGGGGATGTATGGCATGATTTAACAAACAGGGCGTCTGGTGCCAGCACGCACACACACTGACAAGGGCAAACACACACACAAACATACATACACATCACTGTATGTAGTCACCAGTTGGGCCTTTACCTCACCAGATAACGGTACACTTATGATGCCGCGATAAAGCTTATCGGAGCCTTATCAGAGATAGCAGGGAGAGGGAGAGAGTCCTTTCCAGTCTCCTCCAGGGTCAGGTGTTTCCGAGCCTGCTGACACCGGCCACCTTCATCTGCAGTCTGGTCCGTCACGATGGCCATGGGCTTCAGCATCACGCTGCTCTCTCTGTATTCATTCAAATCAGCATTTGTGCAAAGCATGCAGATTTGAGATAACAACAAGACGGTGTAGTAAATAAAACCTGTGATATAAAAATACATGCAGTTCTGATAGGATCTTATTATGCTGGACTGAGAGGGACTACAGTAAAAATAGCAGTGCAGCCGTTGCTTCATATTCCAGATTAAAACGCGGAAGGGGAAAGTGTGTGTCAAGTTAAGCCGGTTAATGGGTTTATCACAGGTTTGCAGAATCCCTTGTCTTTTGACCCGCTCGAGTGCGTGCATGATACAATGAGGCTAAATCATCTCGTGCCTCATATTCAGGATTTCAAAGCGTAATCTCTGCCAAGTTTCTCAATCTCCAGCCACTGCATTGAGCTTATTAAAATTTCAATCTGCTACAGGCTCCCTTTCTCGCCTCGTAGGATGAATGTGCCCTTTTAATAATGTAACCGGTTTTAACAAGATCGTAAAATGTTCATCTAACTTTCATAAGCCCTGTTAGCAAAGTGACAAATTCATGTGATGGCAGGAATCACTTTGGCAGTCCCTCAGTTTTGGAAATGAGAACACTTTTTTTTTTTCTTTTCGTTGCTGCTCTACGGAGAGGCCCGGAGAGTTTTACAGCCGCCTGCAGGGAAGACTGAGCTTGTTGCTGTGTCACCCCTGTGGCCCTGAAATCGAGGTTAGTCATGATGGGGAGAGATTTTGATTGGCCTTGTGGTAACTGATCCTGTGAACACTCACTTCTCCTCTGCCTCATCCATATTGTACACGAGTTACACGGGGCTAAACGCCCAGAACGCCACCTTTTCTGACTCGGCTAGAGAATCTGCCACGTGACTGCTTTCATAATCTGTTCACGGCTGATGAGCTCTCTCTGTTTTTACGCTCGTACAGTACGTAGTTCAGTGACATTAGCTGAACTGGGGCAGGGTTGCGGTGGCGTGAATGAAAAAGCTGCTGGCTGATTTAGTTGAGTGTGTGTGTGTGTGTGTGTGTGTGTGTGGTTCACGCTCCCAGGCACCGCTGGAGTAATGTGACCTTCATAGGGAGATTAAAATATGTAGCAGGCGTGCATTGATTTTTTTGGACTGGCCACTGGTATTTATGGACTCAGTCAGTGCATAAATATTGATACTCCCTCCCTCCTAAAGAATGATCTGACTTTGTGTATCTGTGTGTGTTTGTGCACACAAAAACACAACAACACACACATGTAAAGGGCTGATGCACCTGATGAATTGGTGGCTCATGTGTTTTTTTGTAACCTAAATCTTCTTGTGACCCAGCAGCTGCTTAATAGGGTCATTTCCATTATGTGCTGGCTAATTACAGTCCCCACGCTGCAATGTCAAGTAAAAGAGCATTAAAGAGTTAAAGGGACAGTTCACACTTGAATACTCGAGGTTTGACTCGGATGTCAGTTGGTTGGTCCAACACTTTGGTTCAGACTGAACTGATCTGTTGGACGTGGATGGTTTACCATGACATTTGGTAAAGCCATGCCCAGTGTGGTGGCTCTTGACAGTCCTGCATCTGTCGGCTCCCAGGTAATGCATAAATAGGCAGAAACGTGGAGTTTAAGGAGTGGTTGCTCAAATAAAAGCCACTTGTTACAACACCTACCTGTCAATTTCAGCGTTTAACGTTCTCTGTTGAAGGCAGATTTAATTGGATGTCTACATGTGAGGATTTTCTCGTTGGAGAGTTGTTTTTTTAAGAATCAGCGTGTTGTCAGTAGCTCTGCAGTAGTTTATTACTCACTGGAGTAATATTGGTGAGTTTGTGTAGATGAGACAAATAAAGCAAACACAGTTAGAGTAGTAGTTATACTTATACCTGATCGAGCTAATTAGCTGCTTGCTCTAGCTTTATATTCATTGTGCAGACTTATGAGGCTGCAGCCAAAGACCGTAGAAAGAATGGATGCTGTATCCGTGACGTCACCAACAGGTTTCTAAAGAGCCGTGGTGAAGCTCAGTTGTGGTGCAGTTTACCTAATATGCAATGTGACACCGTCAGTTAGTCAGACCACAACAAGGCGGAGCTGAATGACACCTGGTTGCTCAAACAAGCCACCTGTAACAACACCCACCTGTCGATTTTAGCAGCTACGCTCTTAATCCTGCATAACTTTAAGCCTTAATATAATGTGAACAGGTGAGTTGTATATAAATTCACCCTCAGTACAGTTGTCATGAACCGGGGAAATTAGCTACAGAGACCAAAACTGTTTTTTGTACCAGGCTGTAAACATGTTTATTTCTGCTGCGAAACATGGGGACTTATGGAGACTGACTCACTTCTGGAGCCAGCCTCAAGTGAAGGTTTGAGGAATTGCACTTCCACATTGGCTTCACTTTACAGCCACAGAGATTGCCACTTGCCAAATACCTTTAAAAACTAACAACACTCCCATCAGCCTCAGGTGTAGAGCTCCATGTCTACAAACTAGGTCTAGATGATGTTTTTTGCTAAAAGATGCATTCAGTGGCATTTGTTTTCTGCATCCTAATGTATTTTTTTCTTTAATTCCATAAATATGCACGTTCGTAGAACACGTACTCAACTTTATTTTGAAACCTTTGTGTAATTGTAAATCATCAGGAGGTGTGTGATTGTGCTCAGTCTGGAGCCTCTTAATTAGATTGGGTGCCTGGGTGGAATTAAAGGCCAACGATGGCTGCCAGCGTTTCTCATACACAGACACAGGAGCCGGCTGATAAGTCGGCCACTCACTGTGTCAGAAGAGTTGCGATGAGCTGTCTCCGTGTCTGGGGTGCTGTTATTGTATCCCGCTATAACCCTCTCTTGCTTCCTCAGATTGCTCCTTTGTCTCGGCTTGTTCATCGGAGCGTTTTGTTCAGTGGTTAGGAGTTGTTGTTGTTTTTTTTTCTTGAGGCTTGGTGTCAGCTCAGACTCCTGCCTCCTTGCTACATTTGAGGTGCTGTCCTCTGTGAGATTTTCTTCTTAGCAGGTACTTTGGGATGAGTGTGAGGGGCAAGCGGTCCTGACAGACCGACTTGGGCTGAGTCACACTGCTGACATGACTTTTTGTCCAATGCGTTTACCAGAAAAAAAGGTTGTTTTCTGGGTCATTTGCTTAGATTGGATTTCTCTTCGTCTCTTTTTCTGTTTTTTTGTTGGTGTCTCAGGTATCACACAGCTTTCCAGTGAAATGAGAGCCAGCTTTGGGAAAGTCCTGTGAATGTGCCGATGAGAGCAAAAATTCATAGTGAATAAAACTCTACTGTATTAGGAGCCAATCTCCCGCTCCCAGAGCTGCATCTTAAATGTACTTAAAGTGTAGTCTGACAGAGCAAAACGTGGCACGGAGCCACTAAATATTTAACTCGCACTCCCTGAGAGGGAGAAAGAGTCAGAAAATACCTGTTTACACTGTCGAAAGAAACATTTGTTTTTACCGCAGCTGTCTGCTCCCACATGTAGCTGTTATATCGGCCTTGAGTTGGTATTAATTTACCGTGTCAAACACAGTGCTTATCAGGTAGAGTCCATGATGGCGTGTTATTGGCCGACTGGAGCGATTGCAGCACGCTGTAATTTAATCAGCAGGCTTGGATAACAGCATGGACTTCAGCTGAACTTCTGGATCGGGTTGCAGACTTGTGCCCAGGTTTCAGAATTCTGCTAAAAGAGGTCCGTCTATCTCGCCATCGCCGCAGTCCACAACGGTCCAGACAGACTCACGGAGACAGAACACCTTCAGTTTGTTACCTGCTGCTTGTCTGGACATGAGGGAACTAGTCTTTAAGGCTTGCACCGTCTCTGTGTGGGAGAAGGTAAGGACAGGCCAGTGAGAGAAGAGGAAAAGTTACTTTTGTATGTACGTCAGTGGAAAGTTTGGACAGGTGGATTGAATTTTGTCTGATGTTTTCTCTGTTTGAGCAATTACTCTCTCATCATAGTCTCATAAAAGCTGTTCCTTGCAGAAGAATGTTTCATTGATAACAAGTGCATACTTTCACAGTCTCACTTTTCAGATTCAGTCTGGGTAACAAGTTGTTTTTATTGTAAACTGGTGAAAAGTATATGTATTGACTTTAACGTGTCATTTCGTCTCATATTCAGCCTTAAATTTTTACATAAAGCTTTGAAGCCTGAGATAGCTCCACCTCCACCGTCTCCATCTCTGTCTCTGGAACGTTCCAGAAACAAGCGTCATTACTTCACGATAAAACAAGGTGCAGATTCCTCCAGGTCGACGGTTCATTTAGTCAGAACTTTGTTGGACTCTGATGATAAACGCTGCAGTTTGTGCAAATTCTATGCAAATTTATTGCATTTTAAATAATTCATTCATCTGATTAATTATTTAATCTTTAGTGTATAAAATGTCAAAAATAATAAAAGAATGTCCGTCGCAAGTTCCAGTCTTTGAATATTTGACTCAAACATGGAGTTTGTAATCTCCGCGACAACAAAAGATGTAGTTTGTTGACATCAAAGCAGCATGGGATCATGGGAGTTGGTGTCTTCATTGTTAATTGCTGATAAAAATCGACGTTTTTGCAGATTCTTCCTTTACTCTCTGACGTGAGCGACGTATCCCGAGTTTACCCGGACGTTGCAGCAACACTGAATAAACATTTGGTCTGCTCCCTTAACTGTGGAAGTGTTCCAATTATATCTTTTAAGCAATAAACCCAATTATCAAAATTGCTTCCCGTTCCATCAATTATTCGACTAATCATATCAGCTCTAAGATCGACCCTTTGGAGATGTAATTTACCGAGCTCTTTCTGAACAGTGTTTTACATTTACCCTTCACTCATTTCATACCTTGTAAACAACAGTGCTGCGCGCAGATCCGTCTTCATTACAGTAATACGAGCACGGTGGAAAGTCGCTCATTATTATTCAAGCACTAAGCTTAGACTTTGGCCCAAGCCAACAGTGTCTGACGCTCCGATCATTCGCATTAGAGATTAAGACTGAGACAGCAAATATATTCAGCAGCCTCGCAGTCTTTGACCTGTTTGATATTTGTGGTGGATTTTTAAAATTCTGGTAAAGAGGCACGGCTGTTTGGTGTTTCCTTGCTGCATTGCTGCCATAAGCACTGCCTCGACTTAAAGAATGCCTCTCCCTTCTTTCTCTCTCTGCACTGATGATGACTCACACTCCAACACACCCTGCAGAAATCTCCTCTCATGCACCCAAGAGAGAGAGAGAGAAAGAGAGAGAGAGACAGATAGAAGAGAGGGATGTGTTCTTTTTACTAACACACACAATACCTGTTCATGTGTCCTGATCTACCTGCTCTGTTTACAGAAATACCCGTGCTCATCAGTATTCCCTATGGTTTCCCGCAGGGTGGAAATGCAGCCGGTGTTTTTTGCACCGCTTGACCCCTTGAGTGTATTTTGCATTTATTCGGGCAGCCGATTCTCTTATCTGTAACCGAGGGGCTTCAGGAGTGCATTTACATTCATCAGATGCCTTCACTATCTCTAAAAAAAAGCCTATGTTTGAGGTCATTATTTCAGCAGAGGGAGCCGAGTGTCAGATCTACACAAACATTGCATCCGTAAGGTGCAAAAGTGCCATTTATAGATGGTTCTCGTGATCCTCTCACTGTATGCTGCCCTCCAGTGAGCGAGCTAACATTGTGTGACATTTGCAGTGATGCTGAAGTCCAGCCTGCACGTGCTGCTGCTGCTGCTGCAGCGCCGTAGGTTCGGCTGCCCTCGGGCCTCCGCTTCTCTGGAAACTGTAAAAAAAAAAGAGCAAAAGAGACCGAGCGTGATTAATAGCCATGTATGTGCAAGCAAGAAAACACACAACAGGGCCTGTCTGCCGCCATTTCCTAACACACGGACCCACAGGCTGAGAATTACATAACGGATCTGGGAAAGTTGCTCATGCTGATTCTTAATTGCCGTGGTTATGTTTTTGTCGTTTTGTGCGATTTGCGGTTGACGTGCATGTCAGACGGGATCACGGTCTGAGTGATTTGTCCTGCGACGGATCCCTCTCGATCCCTCTCGTCTTATTTTCCGAGCCCCCTGGTCCAGCTCTCATGACTGTCTTTGGATGTGAATGTTGTACCCCCCCCTTCTCAGATTTGACTGGCACTCTGTTTTGTTTTTTTCTATTAATGTGCTATTTTTAGCGCTCTGTGTCAAAACGCGGCTGTCTCATCCTGTGTATGCATGTGCTCACTGAAATAACTTCCCTTTTCCCCCAGAAGGCTTGAGTGGTCTCTTCAGCTACATGTGCTGTGCAGCCCTGTTTGCTGTGCTTCACACTGCATGCAGACTCATTACGCAACCCTGTGCATCAGCCGTGGGGGCCACCGGGCCAGAATGGCATCCCAGCTACTAATCACTCTCTCCCGTTTGCATCTCATGTCTCTGTTTTACCCTTCTTTGTTCCTTTCTTAGTCCCTGTTCTAACGGTAAAGGAGAGTACACGGTGCATTTGCTTGTATACCAAATTGCAGCAGTCTATGTTTTAGGGAGTTGGTAAAAGCTGTGGATTGCCGCTGGCGTGCAGCGTGGTCCTCTCTCTCTCTCTCTTGGTGTACTGGAGTGTGAAGGCAGGTCAGCAGGGGCCAGCGGAAGAGGAGAGGATGATCTGTCCTTCGTTGTCAGTGGGCTTCCTGCGCGCTCTGCCTCATCTTAATGCAAAGTAGAGGGTTGTATTTTCAGAAGTATCGGACCTCTGAATCCACACTCCACTAATTGTCTGAACTGCCATTTTTTCAGACAGTAGTCTTGGCAGAGCTTTGAATTCCAAATATGCTGTCTGCTGATAATGATGATGTGTAACTGGAACATGCGTGTCGTCGTCATATTCTCATGAAAAACATGACGTTCTCTGTTAAAGGCAGATTTAATTGGATGTCTACATTTGAGGATTTTCTCGTTGGAGAGTTGTTTTAAGAATCAGCGTGTTGTCAGTAGCTCTGCAGTAGTTTATTACTCACTGGAGTAATATTGGTGAGTTTGTGTAGATGAGACAAATAAAGCAAACACAGTTAGAGTAGTAGTTATACTTATAACTGATAGAGGTAATTAGATGCTTGCTCTAGCTTTATATTCATTGTGCAGACTTATGAGGCTGCAGCCAAAGACCGTAGAAAGATCAGTGACGTCACCAACAGGTTTCTAAAGAGCCGTTGTGAAGCTCAGTGTGGTGCAGTTTACCTAATATGCAATGTGACACCGTCAGTTAGTCAGACCACAACAAGGCGGAGCTGAATGAAGCCTGGTTGCTCAAACAAGCCACCTGTAACAACACCCACCTGTCGATTTCAGTGGCCACGCCTTAAATCCTGCATAACTTTCAGTCTTAATATAATGTGAACAGGTGAGTTGTATATAAATTCACCCTCAGTACAGTTGTCATGAACGGGGAAATTAGCTACAGAGACCAAAACTGTTTTTTGTACCAGGCTGTAAACATGTTTATTACTGCTGTGAAACATGGGGACTTATGGAGACTGACTCGCTTCTGGAGCCAGCCTCTAGTGGATGTTTGAGGAACTGCAGTTTTTGGCACTTGTGCATTGGCTTCAACCTTTGTTCAAACATATACTTGCAGTTTACTTATGCAACATGACACCGTCAGTTTGTCAAAGACTACAACTAATGATTATTTGATACAAGTTGTGTTTAGGCCGGTTGTTTCATCCCATCCCGTCCACAGTCGTCTCCAGGGCAGCAGTTAAGTTAGATTAAATACAAACACACATCATGTTAACTTTTTAAGTTTGAAAGAGAGAAATTAGAAACAAATTAAAAGCACATTATGTTCCATTCAAGTCCACTCAGTGTGTTGAGTGTGTCTGCTCTGACATCTCACGCTAGCTGAACCTGAAGACATCAACATTAAGGTGGTAAATGAGCCTCGCACGGATATCTGAAGTAGTTTTAATTAAATGAAATCACTGCCTCCAAGAAATGCACGACTTTCTTCTGTTACTGATGGATTTATTCATTTTGACTGCACTGAAGTCAGCATCACTGTCATCAAATCCCCCTGTTCAAACACATGACAGTGTACATATCACGCACAAACTGCAGAGCCCTCACTGTAAATATGCACTATTAGACCTGCTGCACACAAACAAGAGGGAGCGAGGTCCACTTGAGCAAACATGAATCTTCAATGAAGTATCAGCTCGCGTCCTTGAACAACACGGAGCGTTAACGTAGCTCCTGCGTAGCGTCAACAGAAATTCATATTATTGAAAATAAATCACATGAATAATATTTTACGGCAGTTAAAGTTTGACCCTCTTTTTCACACACACACTTTTTTATTGGGAAGGCAAAGCATGTGAAACACCTGTGATGTGGCGTTGCATTGTGTGCGTAGATGCGAAACCCTTTTTTTTTTTTTTCTCTTGCCAAACAGCATCCCTTCACTTTCAAATACAAACTTTTGCTTTGCCAGCACAAACGCCATGGTAACTGCTGAGAGCGGTGCAACATTTGCTTAAGTGTTCTCAGCGGAAGGATAATCAGCGCGCTCCTGTGTTGCACAAAGGGAGGAATATGGCTTATTCTGCAGTGTGCATTCACTGATTGTACTGAACTGTACTTTTGTAGGAGCATCCATCAAACTCCATGCATTGCATTATTACTGTACGCTTCTAGTTTTGCAAAACGACGATGAAAAGGCGGACATGCTTGTTGTGTTCAGACTTTTTCAACACATGCTAGCAGTGCTGATGAAAGCCCTCCTATAACTCTGTATTGTTGTGAGCTCCAGTGAGCCTAAACTGCTTGGATCAGTACTAATGTTGGCGCCGTTCCCTCCGAGCCAGCGTCAACCAGGCGCCCCTGCTGAGTGGAAGCAGCAGAGATTGATGGTGCTACAGTTGTGTCCTTTCTGAGAACCGAGCGCATACATATTCTACACTGCTCGCAGGCGGGTCGAGTCGGTTTTATTTATATATATAGCCGCATCTATCCTTAGACCTTTGGATGGAATTAGATACATTTAGATACATGTAGACAAATGTTAAACATGTGAAGATTAAGGCTGGAAATGTAGGACATGAGCATCTCCGGGTATATTGTCAGCGTTTGAGGCAGGATGCATGACATTTTACTGTCCATTCATCATAATTACTCACCTCTCTCAATCCCACTTGTCTGCTTTGGACACTTCTGAGTCAAAAAAATCAAAATTGGAGTTCTTTCTTTATCTTAAATGCTCAAATTGGAGTTGATAGTGATAGAAATAGAGAGTCCGATGACTGACAGGTTGGAGTGGTGTTTTTCTGCTGTTTATCCTCTCCCCCTGTGTGCAGGAATCAAAGTCCTGACAGCCCCTCTCTGAATTCTGGATGAGGACCAGCGAGCATATTGACAATCGAGCCTTGTGCAGCAGCAGCAGCAGCAGCCATCTACTCCGGGCTGTTGTTTATATGCTAATGCTGGACTGCCTCACTCTCTGTTATGCTATCGGGCCGTGCACAGCAGCAGGCTTCGTATTAATCCAAACTCCTGTTCACTTTGACAAAAACGTCACCTGTGATGATCTTTCTGTCTGGAGCTTCCATGAGATCACGATAGCTGCTAAATTTAGTTTACCGGCAAAGGTCTGTTGATTATAAAATTTACTTCACTGTGGGTTCTGGGCAGCCAAACAAAATTAGTTTCAGATTTGCAGTTCTCGTTTACCCCGGAGTTACGGGGCTCTCTGCTGTAAAAATAAGTAATTTGTTTTCAATTGAGCCTCAGCAGGGACGCCTCCTCATTTGTTCCAAGCTATGTGCGACCACAGTGTCTGCCCGCGTACGTGAAAACGTGTGTGTACATTTTCTCATATACTTCCATGCATGTTTTGCTCCATTAACTGACACCTCCAAGCGTTTTTGTCGCTATAAAATAACTTGTAATACCATAAAGGGCACCTGATATTAAAACTATTTTTAGCCACGTCTGCGTCATGGTTCTATGGCGGTGTTAGTTGGTCCGCCACTGAAATATCTCAACTATTGGATAGATCGCCATGACGTGCAGACATTCGTGGTTACATTAACTTTTTTTTTTGTATCATTGGCACATCAGATTTTTAATTTGTCAAATACTTCTACAACTACCTGGAACACTAATTACATTCATAATGACTTTACCTGATTAACAAATGTTTGCACGCTAAGGTGACAAACATTACATGTTAAACATGTTAAACATGCGCCATGCTGCATGTGCATTTAGTGCAGCATGACACAACCTACATGGATGTAGCAATGTCCTTTAGTATTTAGCTCAGTCTCACAGGGCTCTTATTTACACAATACAAATACAGTGGTCCGTCGTTTATCTCGGGGGATACGTTCTAAAAATAACCCGCAATAAACGAAATCCGCAAAGTAAGTTTTACAATTATTCTACATGTTTTAAGGCCGTAAAACCCCTAACCACACACTTTCATACACCTTTTTACACCTGCTGTACAGTACGCTGTAAAAAAAAAAGCATGCAAAATTACACTAAGAAAATCTGCGAAACAGCGAGTCTGCGAAAAGTGAACCGCGTTATACTGTATACTGTATTTATGAATATATAATGATGTCCAATTAATCAATTAATTCTGTATAATGTCCTTGATGGCTCAATGAAATGACTTCCTGCTCCCTCACACACACACACATCGTTGCGTTGTGTGTCCGATCTATTTCTTGTCTCTCCTCTTTTTATTTGCCTCGTGTTTTAATAACCCTTCCCTACAGATTGTATTGCAAACATTATGATAGCAATATAGAGCGTAATCAAATTTGTCTGTATCAATTGCTGGCATTATTCAGCTTCTCCGTCTGACCACTTGTACGATTTGGCACTTGGACGCTCAGGTAATGACCGGTAATTGAGTGTCCTGTAAATTGGCAGTGATGGTGAGAGAGCGTCCCCCAGATGGGAGGCAAAGGCGTCTGTTTCTGCTGCGATGGTGCCAGACTCCTGCGGAGTGAGAGCCTCACTCTTTATCTCCTCCTGGGCACCACCTGTCTCCCATTACTGGACACAGGATCTCTCTTCACCCACACCCCAATGCGAAAACTCCTCGCGTCACAGTCTGTCTGGATTTTGCGAAGGCCAAAAGCCAAGTCTGACACCTCATAATGATCAATTCACAGACGGGCAGCCTTTCTAACTCGCAGATGATCCTCTACACCAGGCCATGTACGACCTTCCTCTCCATCTTCCTCTTTTACTGGCATTAAAGACTCATTAATGGACACCTCTGTTGGGCCAGTCTGACAGCAGCTCTTGGCAGGTACTGAAGACTGGTCAGGGGGAGGGATGTTTAAGCCTGGGGCTGCGGTTAGACCTAACAAGGATCTGTCTGAATGTGTCAAAACATGCAGTGTTGTCCAAACTATATTTTTCCAACATTAAGTTTGTTTCCCTCTGACAAAGGATCTAAAAGTTAAGGTGTATTCATTATATTAGTTTTGCAATCTGGAGAGCAAACTAATTGGTCACCAGCTGTTTGAAATAGTACTTACTGAATAAAAAGGCATTGCAGAGCTGTTCCCTGCATCCAGTACAGCTCCTCCCTGCAGGATGGAGCAGCATATGTCGGTGGCTCTGGCTCAGGATCAAAGTGGGAGACGAGCCACCTCAGCTGGTGACAGTTTCACTTCGCCTATGACGGCCAGAGCTCTCGCTGTGTGGGGCAGGAAGACGGTTAAATTAGCAGCAGCCACTCTAGAATTAGTGTTAGCGAAGGGTTTATCATTACATTCAGTCCGGATTGAGCTGAGGCAAAGGAAAGAGGAAGCAACATGAGAGTTTGACGTCAGACTCTGTTTTAACACAGAGGTGTTGTTGCCGTCTGACGCTGTTGAGCACAGGTGGTAACGAGTCTATGTGCTCCTCATTATTTTGCATAAATTACAGGTGTAGATGAATTTATTGGACACAGTTATCACAGCTAAGGGTAAACAGTCATGTGTGTGCTACAGATCTGCAGGTTTACTGTATATACCTCATAATTATCCATCTTAGTCTACCTTAACATTTCATAGGTCAGTGATTTTGCATTACCCGGCACATCGGGATAACACTGGATCAGAACAAATAGGACAGCATGTAATATTTTGTGTTATAATCAGCTTATCTGGTTGGGGCCCAAGCGTGCAGACAAACCGGCAGCCTGGTTCGATGTGAATTAATTAGATCGTGGCAGGTTTGTGAGATTCTCTTTCCCTGCTGGCTTCCGACCGAGAGGGCCGCAGATGTGCGAGCACGACTCGACCCCGTCGACGGCCAGCGAGCAAATCATGACGGCATGAGGGGAAACATGGCTGCTCCTATTATTATTATTATTATTATTATTATTATTATTATTATTATTTTTATTGTTATTATTATTATTTCTAATCCAATTCTGATTATAGGTACTGCATCTATTATTTAGATTTATGTTTTTATTGTGATTGGTCTGTGGCGCCATGAGGTAACTTATTCTGTAGACGTTTAAACTGACAGATCAAAGTATTTAATAAGTGGCTTTGCCAAATACTCAACAGTGATTGGTCAGTTCTGGTCTGTTGCTGCTGCTATGAATGCACTTCTGACCATATCATCCTTTTTAAATCCATGAAATCATTTTAAATCAATACTTTGTTTCAAATTACGGCTCACTGTTGCAAAATAAAGGCTGCTTCCTGTACATTATGCTGAAGTTCAGTTTAATTATCACATGTATACATACAGGTTTGCTCCTAATGAAATCTAATGAGCTTCACAGACAGTTGGAAGGAAGCTCAGTTGTTTCACATTTACACAAGATAAGATTTAAAGTAATCTGAATCGACTAATTGCTGTCATATCTGTGTCAGTATCTGTGGCCAACGGCTGCTAAGAAGTATAAACAGAAGCGTCTGCTGTTGCTAATGCGCTGGCCCGGGCCTCCTGATTTCCTGTGTGTACAGTTGCATGGTATTAACGGGCTTTGATTCATGGTTCATTTGTTCTCCCGTTTGCTCCCCTGCTCAGTTTCCAGTGTTGACACTGCCTCCTGAGGGTTGAACGCTCTGTCCAGACCGCTCAGAGAACAGTCCATCATCTCAGTTAGCTCATCTACCTGCACGGCTACTGGCCACTCTAATGAGACTGAGGCAGCTGTGAAACAATGGTGTGTGTTTACACACACAGTCCATCTGGATACCTAAAGGTTTTCAGCATTATTTTATTTGTTTATACCTATTTATTCACAAATCTGTCGTGTTCTGAAAGCAAGCTCTTTTCTGTTATTCATAGTTGCCACCATCTTTTTTTTGTGAAATTGGAGTTGGGATATTATTCTGGTCGTTCATTTCTATAAAATGCTTGCTGGGTTGCAGGATCCTCACAGTGCTTGATGTTAGTCTGGTGAAATGTGATTGATTTTGCAGTTTTTGAAAAATTGGGATGCAATTTGCAGCTTTTTTTTTTATTGGCAGAAAGAAATTGGTATTTGGAGTGATACTCAGCCTGCAAGTGAGCTCTGTCTGCGAAATAACTTTGGGTTGACTTGGAATACATAGGAGTGTAATAGTTTTGTGTAAATAAATCAGAAAAACATGCAGCTGTTCGTCTGTTTTGACCAGTTTTGCAGGAATATTCAGAGGATTGTTTGAAATCCTCCTTGGATTGAAAACCCTTTAGAGAAATGCAGATGTTTGGATGTCCTCCTGGCATGTTTCGTTCCCTGTTTTAGAGCAATTAGCCTGTGTGTGTATTTACCCGATTAAGCCCGCTGTGAACCTCTGAAGCTCCATAGATCTCTGTTGTGTGCAGTTGCACTCTCTAATGAAAAGGAAACAACACGGCATTAACTACACACCGCCTCACACATCTCTGTGCTGCAGGGAGTCGATCCCCAAAGTTTACAGTCCATAGAAATAAAATAACTTCCTGCCCACACCCACACACATTAACACACACACACACATCACCATGCACTTTGCAATTGATGTTCTGGTTTTTGGTCAGATGAGTTTTCTCCAGACAGCCGTCACAATAAAAGCTGCAGAGGTGATCAGTGTTTTGTTACACGGCGTCGATGAGAGGCGGAGGTTACCATGTGAACTGAATGACAGTCTGCAGAAGCTCGGCTCAGAAAAATCCAGCTGGGGATGAGTAATCCTCCGTGTCTGAGTGGGCAACAGAAGTGGGCTTCCAGCATTCGCTTGCTTGCAGCAGTAATCATCAGATGTTCTCTGTGGACCTTTAGTCAGCGAAATGTTTCCACCTGCCAAAAAAAAAAAAACACAGAAAAATACGACCTGTTTATTTCTCCATACAGTCGTTTTCAGTGCATCGCTGAACCCGGCGTTGTCGTAGGGAAATGGATGCATATCACAACGCTGCACAGCAGCCTCCTTTATCTCTGTAGGAGTCTGCTGTGGTCGCATGAGTCATTGTTTAGTTTCCATTAAGGTGAAAGTCTCATCTGACATCTTTGTGTTCATGCACTGGGATTATCAGATTTACAGTCCTCTCTCTCTGGAGCCTCCCATACACACTGATCCTGCTCCTTCAAATTAGCCTCCTATTCCAACACTCTTGCATTTTATTATAGGGCCTGTTATCCTTTTTGTTCTGCTCCTGTCATTCTCCTTTCATCACCGAGGCCTGTGATCGTAGCAGGAGCTCCTCTTTCTGTTCTTCTTCCATCCAGTATTCCCTTATCTTCTTCTTCACTCTTCTTCTTCTCCTCCCTTTGTGCTCTTCAGTAGTAGACTCCGAAGACATCAGCAGTCAGGTGGCGTAGCGTTCGGTGGCTCGGCGAGGTCAGACCCCGGCGATAGTGGCAGCTTTATTTCTTATTCTACAGCACGCCGGTGCTTGTGGATCCTGGTGGGGATGGGAGGGGGAGAAAAAGAAAAGAGGGAAGGAAGGAGAGGAAGTGGAATCCAGACTAGGCTACTCCTTTTGCCACTGCTGCATGATGTTTAATATGCCTGATAGAGGATGCCTCGCTGAGGTCTTATACCGCGGGACAAAATGCTGCAGAGCCGAGGAGCTTAGACGGTAAATCCTGCCTCCATCCCATTTTTCATTTTGCCCATTCTCCCTTTTTTTTTCATTTGCATTCATATCTAGGCCTCGCTGCATTTACGTATCTCCCCTGTGATCATGCGTTCATTCACTATCCCTCCTTTTCTCCTCCCTCTCACCTCTTTACCCTTTTCTTCCTGCTCCTCGTGTGTGTGTGTGTGTGTGGAAGCATGTGTTGACCTCTGGGAGTTGCACTTGTTTTTCCTGTAAATCTGTGATTCAGCAGTCGTTGGTCTGCATGTTGCCGTGCAAACATGCACACGGGCGCACACACTTGCAGACGAGTACAGTATTAGTGGAGTGCGAGCATCTGTGCCTGCACGCACAGACTTAAGCGGTATGGGGTTATGTAACTCACTCTGCCATTTCAAATGATTTGAAATCATACAAACGCTGTGCAGGACTAGAATACTGTTTGTCTGAGCTGGCAGTATGTGCAGCACATTCACATGCTACATGATGCTAAGTAGACCTGCTTGTTTGGGTGTTGAGTAACAGAGGGGAATCCTCTCTTTAAGACCCCGGCGACACTCACAAGCGTTGGTAGTCTTTTCTGCAGCTTTCCTTAATGGCCTTTTTTCCCGTGGCTGCAGCTTGGCTGGAGAAAAGAAACAAACACATAATAACAAGGAAAAAGCCTCTCAGGACAATATATATATATCTCAGGGAGCACCACTGACATTTTGAGAGGCAACAAATTAGCTGTAAAGCTAAAGTATTTGCCACAGTTAAAGGTACTACTCCCAGGAAAAAGTCAGTTTTACTATAATGCACACTGTGTGCCATATTTCTTAAAGGATCAGCATTCGGCGTCATAATTACATGTGAAGTGGCTGGTTTAGAACTAAAGTCTCACTCCTGTGCATGTCTGTCTATATTTGATATCCCCATCAGATGTCGGCTGTTTGCATACTCTGCTAGAAAACGTTTTTTTTTTGCTCAGCCATAGGCAGGATTATTATCCATCATTACGCATCATGCATATTCAACACAACAAGGGATGAGAGAGAGAGAGAGAGAGAGAGAGAGAGAGAGAGAGAGAGAGAGCGAGGGAGAGGAGAGAATAATGAGGTTACCCCTGCTCGCCAGAGATTATGCAAAGAGCTTTCCCAACTACAAAAGATCAGAAGCCCGAACGCTGAGAATAGGATGGGGAAAGCCGTCTGTGTTAATTAGTCATTGCAGAAGTAAAAGTGTAGTATTTGAACCTCGTTTTATCAACGTGTAGGTGAGCCCTGAACTCACAGTGGAGAGTCAGCAGCACTGAACTGCGTATTATACTATACTGTAGATTGAATGTGTATATATGCAGTATATACATATGTTTTTATACACACACACACACACACACACACACACACACACACACACACACACACACACACACACACACACACACACACACACACACCACACGTTACTGTTGTGTTGTCCTGAGGGAACTCTCCATGGTGCTGAACATTAAGGCGTCCATGTTCAGGGTTCACAGCTGAGGCTCGGCTGTTTCTTTTGCAAAACATTTGCAAAATCTGCAGCTCGATTTTACTTTACTCAAAGAGTGAATGAGAACAAGTGCTCAGTCATCATTAACCTATTAACTGGGATGTCTTTGGACATGCATCATGCAACTTCACACAGAAACATCACACCAGGAACCTTCACACCACGAGGCGACAGTGCTAAACAATTCGCCACCAACAAACAAGAGTGAAAAGCAAGAAGCTGAATTAGTGCCGCACGATAGCCAGTGTGTTGCGAGATGCGTTCCACATCTGTTTGTCTGCATGCAACCAAAGCCCGCACAAATGTGATTGGTCAGCGCTATTCGGAAAACAAACAGAAACCCAGAAGGCTTCCAGTGCCAAAATCTTGATTCTGCATTCACATGCTGATATTTGTTGATGGAGATTAGGAAAACAGTAACAAGACTCAGCTGTCTGTACTTGTACCCCAAAATATTCACTCTTAGATATAAAACATTGTCGTATTAGAGAAGCTGGAAACTGAGAATATTAAAATTTTCTGTCACTTGGTTTAATGATTAAAGAGCAAATCTTTTCAATGTAATCAGTGTTCACAACAAACCAGACCATAACCTTCTGGAGTGCTTGTACTACACACTACCCTGAAAAGTTAAGTCAAGATATTGAGTTTCAAAGATTTTCCACCGTGAAACAGAACGTGAAACTCCTGCTGCAATACGCTGTAGTACACAGGAGACACGGAGGAGGTAGTGTAGGTCACTGTGGATGCATTTGCATTAGTGCCACTGAGGCACGAACGCTCGAGATCCAGCCTAAGGGAATGGTCTTTCTCATCTGTCTTCATCTGCTGCACAGTAAACGCCTCTTCACTTACACAGGACCTCATTACTCACAATGGCAGCCATTTGAATCTTTTATCAGAGGGATTTTTAATTGAACATTGGCAAATGTGCTCCAAACAAATGGGCCTAAGCAAGCCTGAGAGCTGTGTGTTTGCACGTGTGTGTGTGTGTGCATGAAATATTCGTGGTGTGTTTTGTGGCCGTCTGGTCCTGAACACTGTACACATTAGATACCAGCCCACATGG
Source organism: Collichthys lucidus (assembly GCA_004119915.2). Lineage (NCBI taxonomy): Eukaryota > Metazoa > Chordata > Actinopteri > Sciaenidae > Collichthys > Collichthys lucidus. The sequence continues at coordinate 32,103,746 of CM014088.1, forward strand.
CAGAGATGGCAAGCTGTCTGCGGAGGCTCTGTGTGATTCAGTCAAAGGAACTCGTTTTAAATCAACGTGGCAGTGTATACGTAGACTTTTTCTTATTTTTGAACATTTCATTCATCTTTGCATGTGACTGTATCTGTTTTATTTTGTCTGAAAGATTTTTTAGTACAGAGACCACGAAGCTGGAAGCTGGAAATCTCTCTCTTGTGTAGATGAACCTTCATTTTAGTAGTTTGATCCTTAACTAACTTTTAACTTAAAGGTCCAGTGCGTAGGCGTTAGCAGCGAGCAGCGAGGCTGCAGATTGCAACTGACTGAATACCTTTCGCCTCACCTTCTCCCTCCAAGCGTGAAGGAGAAACTACGCCGGCCACGAAACATGAAAAGTCTCACCTTCATCTTAACTTTTCATCCTAAGCGGGTATTTAATCGTCAGAGGACATATTCTCCACATCCTTCTGTCCTTGTGGGGTTTTTTTTTTAGAGCACATGCTAACACATACATACAACAGAGCCGGATCACTGATCAACCAGCTACCGACGGATAAAGGGTCAAAGATTTAATCACACCAACTGTCACTCGCCCCGAGTGAAAACGCCACAAGGTTACAGAACTCACGAGGGTCAAAGCTCGTTCCTCATCCTTTCCGCTTGTCCTGTTCTCTGACCTTATTGCTCACTGTCTTATTAAATATCGTCGACACTCGCGGGTCAAGAGGGGGAAACCAGCTGATGCAGCAGAAACAAAAATGTCTTCCGTTTGAACGGATTCCAACATACTGTATATTCAAAGTCAAACCGAGCTGTGAGCTGTTTCCGTGACGTGACGTCCTCCCGTGCAGCATGCATTGTGTGCTGTGGGCTTCTGGTGCTTATTTTAGTCTTGTTCAGGGACACGTGGTGCCATGCTAACAGAGCAGAGATGTGTGTGTGTGTGTGTGAACACTGGTAGCACACACTGACACAGATAAAATCCTGTTTAATTCTATACGCTAATCTTGGAACATCCAGCTGCACTTCCACTCCCATCCATAGCAGGGATGTTCCTCATACACTGATGGAGAGCTCAGGATCTGTTTGGTGATGTAACGCGTTGATTTATTTTATACTGTAACAGTACAGCAGTTGATAAATAAAGGTGTGTGTCCCCTGATTAGATGCGGCCTCTCTGGAGCGGCAGCTTTAATGGGGAATCTCCCGTTTTGTAGCTGTCTGCCTCGAGTTTGAACATTGATAGACTAAACAACTCATCCTCCGTGGAAACCGTGGCAGACTTTAGTCATGTTTTTCGGCTTTCAGTCGCACGTTGGGAGGAAAGCTGAACTTCTTTTTGTAATTGCAGCGTTCAGCTGTCAGCTCAGTGAAGCGGCTGCTTGATGGAAACACAACAGGCTTTTGGAAACCTCATATATGGGTGTCAGCATGTAATCTACAGTACACATGCAAACATATTTACGTTTATTTATCCATTCAGAGACGGAATAAAACTTTAATTGTAGATTTTTTTGAACATATCTCAGCAGAAAAAGGAAAAACCTTTAGTTCAGACTAGTATCCGTGCCGGGGATCTGCTGCTATTGTGCACGCTGCCTCACTGGGACCCTAAATGGAACACAGCCATCGTTAAGGTTATTAGTTACACCTGTGCTTTTCCTGCTACGTCAGTAAAAACCTGAAAACCTACTACTCAACTAACAACGTGAAAGATGTAACGTGGTGTTATATTTAGGTTGCAACTAATGATGATTTACAGTATAGATTCATCTTCTTGGATTCATCCATTAGTTGTTTGGTGATCGCTACTTCCCAAATCCTAAAGATGACATCCAACATGTTCAGTTTTGTCCACCACCCACAGATAATTCAGCTTACTGTCATCGATGAGTAAACAAAACAGAAAATATTCATATTTGAGAAGCTGAAGTCATCTTTTAATCAATTTAATAACTAACAACTAACATATTTAATCCAATAATGATTGCAGCTCTTGTCAGCAGATGTTATGCACATTCTTCGGCTGGCTAAAGCCACCAGCAGATCATTGAATTATCATGAAACCATCGGCATGACTGTGTGCTGCAAACAACATGAGCAACTGGTCAGAGGTCAAACTCCACGGGGAACATTTAATAACGTTTCAATTAGTAGTTTCAGTTCCGGGTGTCTGATATTGTGCATGCTGCTTTTTCTGCTCCACATGGACGTTTAAATTCAAAAACAATCTGTGAAGGCGATATAAGAGATTCAAGGTGACGTTTTTAGCTACGCAGTGTGCTGCTGGCAAGGCTATAGACCATGTGAGCTTTAACATGAGATCCTAAATCATACAGGTGTGATTTTGTTTGCTGAGTGACGGTCTGAACCGTCGTATGAAAATTCATGTGGCTTTCATGTCACTGACTCGTCTGAGCTCTCTCTCTCTCTCTCTCTCTGAGTCTTGTGTTGAGGCGCTGACAGGTGAAGTTAAAAGAAACCCTTGAAATGTGTTTCTGTGTGAAGCCTGTCAGGTCACGATCTCACCTCTCCACACACACACACACACACACACACACACCTCAGCCATTGCTCCACAAAAAGCCAGAATCTTCCACCGTGCATCGACTTCTAAATGAAACCGTGAGCGCTGACTTCAGCGGCCTCCTTCTGTACGACAGCATGCTGCACATCCAGGGTGTGTTGAGGGCCGAGACCTGTGCACATTGGAATCCGATATGTGAAGGACTATGAAGTGTGGACGTGGCCTTAGTCCTGTTGTTTACAACAGATTAACAGATTTCTGGTTTGATCCGTTTCATCACATTATTCCTCGAGGACCGCAGCCTACGTCCTCAACTTTTGAACCGTGGAATCACTGCGGCCTCCTGTCTGTTTTCCCACAACAGAAACATTTTGTAATATCTATTAGATAATCTCTGGAAGTCTGCACACACACACACACACACACACATATGCACTCACTCGCCTAAATACTGTTGAATAATGAAATGCTCCAGCTCCCTTTCCCTTCGCCTGCCTCGTTTCGAGTTCCCTGATGAAGCTTGTGTTCCTGACAAACCATAGCAGCTGTCCTCTCTCTCTCTTTCTCTCTCTCTCACTCTTTCTCTTTCTCCCCAGGAGACAGAGATCAGCGACAGAAGGAAGGAGTGTGAAACACTTGAGGCAGAGGTGAAGAAAAAGAATCAAACATGTCAGACTTTGGTAAGTGCTCCAAAAATATACCCCCGGCCCTCTGAGCGTAAAAAAAAAAAAAAAAGGACGGAGGCTAAAATTGATTTGTACCTGAGAGCCTCGCCTGCTATCATCACACACACAAACGTCCCCTGAGAAAATGAGTGGCGGTCTACTGTAATGATAGCTCGCTGCTCCGGCTGGTGATGACTGAAATTGAAAAATGGGAGCAGTTAAGTGCAAGTTGCGGTATCAGTGGGTCGGGTTTTGTTAGCGTGGGGGAATACATTTGCGAACGAGAGATGCATTTTTGTAGCAGGAATCATTCACTGTGTGTGATCAACACAGTTCTCTTTATGTATCCCCAGGCCGTGGCTATATCGGCTTCTTTTGTACACAGTACTTCATAAAGCTTCTGCACAACACTGCTGTTATTTACAGCCGTACCACGTGTGTTTATCGTACGTTCCACAAGTCTTATCGTTTCTGTTCGGTGCCTTTCTTTAAGAACATTTTCTCACGGTGCCCCAGAAATGTCACTCTGCCTGCTGGAGTGGCCTTGACTCAGGACAAAGAGAAAACCTGCTGAGAAGAAAAAAAAAAAGAATCATGCTTTTATTTTTATACGTCTCATCTTGACATATTCTTCTTTGACTGCTCATAATATGACAAGTTAATCCAGATCAATGGTTAGTTTGAGGTTAGACAGCTATTATTATTATTATTTTTAATCCTAATTAGACTCTAATAGCATTTACTTTTCAAAAACATCTCGATCACAATGATATTTAATACACAAAACTTACAGATGATGCATTTTTAAGGACACGGAGAGTAAAAGGATGATTTTTACCTCCTTGCTGTCACTCTCTTCCCCCGTAACATTAGCTGCCGCTGGCTGATAATCGTTATCAGTACTACTTCATTGTCCTTCATCCTCCACGGCATCAATCCCTCTATTTTCACCTCGTTTATCAACCGCGATCGCAATTATTGGGCCTTTTTAAAGATGCTTTAGACACTCGGCTGACAGCGTAACAGTCCTATGTGATGGCTGAAGCCAGCGAGAGTTGAAAGACTACCTGACAAGAGCTAAAACACTTGCTACAAATTGGATTTGCATGAGGTTGATCACCTTAAGGTCAATTTGTGAAAAAGACATTGTCAATGTTTATAATATTTAGTCGGCGACGGAGAATATTCGATCAACTGAGCAACTACCAAGCTGCTAGTTGAAGGTACCCTGTGTTTTTGACCACTAGTGCTGCAGAGCGACGTTTGAGCGTGTTTCCCTGTAATGTTTGCATGTTATGCACGTGTAGCAAACGCAGGGGGTGCATGGTGCACGGTTTGTACCTGCAGAGGGCTGCAGTAGTGGCAGTCGTACCCTATAAAAGATGCACCACAGCGATACATCAAAGAATGAACGAAGAAGTCTGGACGGCGATATAAATGATGCATGGCTGATGTATGAGTGATCTGTTTCATCATTTGACGAGTTCAAGACGGACTGAAGTGAAGTGCCGGAGAGCAGGTGTCCACCGGTGTTCCGTTTATTGAAGACTGTGGCCGTGTTAGAAGACAACAGTCAAAGTAACCGCTGACCAGCAATTAGCAGCCTTGCTGTGTTATATTGTAGGTTTTAAATAAGAGGAGTCATCCGGCTCCATCAGTCTCGCAGCAGGACGACACCAGAGTTGTAAATCACGGCACAAATAAAGCTTTAAGCGAACGGTTCTGGTCTGTGGGTTTGGGAGCCCCACAAAGCAGAATGACTAATCACTTCATATTATGTTATCCTGAATGGAGAGCTCTGCTCAGCTCCTGTTGAGGTTTATTTCCAGAGACATCTCACTGCTATGATGTTCTCTCAAAGAGTGGTCCCCATGGGGCCGTGCAGCGAAAAATGTTGGGTTTAATTTTAGTAGAATTCACTTGAATTTTTAGAGGAGTGCAGACGTTTGTAGGCCTGCGATCTGTGGTTTGGGAAAACAACACAGGCTCTTAGATGACTGACATAAAAGCCACTTTGTGAAAGTTGAAGTTTAGCACTACATAGAAATGATACATGTTTGTAACCTGTGGAAACAGGAGCAGGCAGAGAGTAGCGCAGATGGCCCGGAGTGAGATTTCTCCTATGAAAGGAAGCTGCAGAGATTCAGCAGTGACTGTTTGGTCCTGGACTATTTGAATTCATTCCCTCATGCCCCCAAAGCCCTTTTTCTTTAGATGAACTGCCTTTGTGTGTGGCTCTCTGCCCCAAATAAACACTCCATTAGTACTGTTTTCTTTGCTGAGCTCCTCTCACGTTCCCTGCCCACAGCAGCACTTCCCCTCCTTTTGCCCATTGTCAGCCTGCTGACTCCCGGGGAAGCTACCCAAAGGACAAACTGTCCCCAAATGGCGTGCAGAAATGGCAGGCTGGTCTCCACAGACTGCAGCACAGCTCTTATCTCCTCCCGCGCTCCCGAGCTCCGAGAACAGAGACACAAACACAAGACGAGACCGATGAACGAACGGCGTCGTGAGGGGATGGCGAGCTGACACGAATGTCACTCCCTGTTTGGTCTGAAGTGTCACACCTCTCTGTGTTTTTCTCCTCCTCGGGTTAAAGTAAAGGGTGCACATGCAGAATGAGGTGCAGCTGTTGGTGACTCAGTGATTTTTAACGGCTTATAAAGGAATGCACGTTGATGTTTTTTTAATAAATCCCAGCTGGTATCAATGCCATGGTCTCCTCATGGTTAGTTCAGCTGTCGTGTACATAAACACTGAGTGTGTGAGTGACGGTAAACATAGCCACAGCCATCTGGCAACTGCACCTTCCTGGGTATCGGGTGTGTGTGTAACTACAGTCCATCAGAGGAGAGTGCGCCCCTCTCTCCTCTGGCATTTAAGTCCTGTTACCATGACGACAAGCATCTGCTGTGCCAGCGTTGCCCGAATACATGTATATGTATTAATCGAATATTAAACACCGAGGCAGACGGCGGGCAGGCTCAACAAGTCCAAAGACCGGATTGTGCTGCGGTGCCGAGTGTGAAATGTCGGGCCTTTGTGGTCAGCTTGGCTTTTATTATGAGCCGTTTGTAAGCACAAACACAATCTGTCACAGGCTGACCTAGAAGTTCTCACCGCTCAGACACATGGCATACAGTAAGAGCTGCAAACGCAGGAATGTCAGAGGTCGGGAATGTTTTTTCCAGATATACATTCGTCTTGAAAAGGGAGACTTGCTCTACTAAGAAATCATATTGCAATTATTTAGATGCATACCATGCTATATGATTGCTAAATGAAGGTCACACAGAATGCACGGCAATCTGCAGAGTGAAAGAGCAAAGTATTTTCCAGACACTTGACCTTCTTCCCTCAGTCTGTGCAGGAGACGTCATCTGCTAGTTATCCTAGTGCAAGGGCATCATCCTGCCGGTCTAGGAAGAAATATATGACGACTGCAAGAGAGGAAAAACAATTTATTTAGCAAGTTGGTGGCTGAAATAATTCAAAACGAGCATCTTAATACAATTCTACTAGCACACATCCGAACGCCATGGTGTGCAATTCTTGTAATTTCTTCTTCTTCTCTTCAATGTTGCAAGCAGTTCATCATACCTGTAATATGTGTACGTTCAGTCCTTAGAGTGAGAAGCTGGTCATTAGTATAATGGTGACGCTGTGTGCACTGAGTCTGCAGAGTAAGTGGGTGAAGTATTTGCTTTGCTTTGCTCGCGCGTTAAATGGCAGAGTTGATTCATCTGTCCAAATTAAACACACGGCTCTGCCTCGCCAGGCTGAGTCACGCCACGTCTGGACAAAAACACACGACTGCTTCAGCACTGCTTTGAAAACATAAAAGTAACTCAGGGACTCCGCCCCAGGCCCAATAATACTGTCCCACTGTGTATTATTTATGAAACTCTTCGGGCTCCTGAAAGACTCCCCTGTTCATCTCAACACAATCATGTTATTATTAAGATTTAAAAATGTGTTTTCATGTTCAGTTAAGTCAGCAGGAAATCTTCTCAGCTTCTCAGCTGAATAACGTCGGAGGCGGTCGATGTATCCTGCGTGGAATTCTCTTCATCACTGCGCTCGCAGGCTCGCCACAAAAAAAAGGATGTCTTGCCAAGGGATTATGACGTCTACTGATCTGTTTAAAGCGTTAACGCGTTGACAATGCAAGACAAAGAAACAGCTGATTCTGTGTGTCCAAGACGATTTGGTTTGTGTCACTACGTCTGTGTTATTGTGTCCAAATCCCCTCCCTGCCTCCCTCACCCCTAAAAAATGAGGACGGCAGTTGTGTCGAAATGCTTGAATCAACAACAGGCTTCAATTCCAAAAGTATTTCAGTGTCGTTGTTCTCGTCAGTGTGCGTACAGTACACTGTTTTCTCGGTTTGTCCTTCAGGATGAACACCTGGAGGCTTAGCCGGCCCACATTAGCTCCGAAATTGAAGGATCAATGGATATGAATAGGGATGCCAATGCAATCCCAGTGCTTGTACGGGAAGCATTAAAATTGACTGGACACAATTGATGCAGGTTGAAATGCCAATATTTTTTGAGGGAGGAGTGGGGGGAGGAGGGGAGCGTGACAGAAATGAGATTAATGGAAAAGCTGCAGATTTCAGATGTGACTTTGGGACGGTCTTCAGGCTGTTGTTTACTTCTCACTGCTCGTCCTTGACGGGATTTCTCCTCTGTGGTGTGCATAAGTTCACAGAGTACGTGTCCATATTAGAATCCATTATTATTATTATGAGTAACCGTTATTCACATACAAATATAGAAACGGATGACAGAGATTGTGCTACATGCATCATATCATCGTTGTTTAATAACTTAAACGTGGCAACAGTGTTAACTTTTAATCAGGTGGTGCAACGTTGGCTTTGTTCCTGATCATTTCTTTCAGCTGAATATGGAATATTTCAGTAGTTATATGATTTACAGCATGTTATTTTCAATGGTGTCTTAACTCTAAACTGGCAGAACATCAAACATGCTTGTTAGATGTAGTAATAGCAGCAGAAATCATCCGGTGACATTGTCAACAAGTCAAGGTGCGCTTGAATTCATGCCAAACGACAGCTTCTTTTTCACGGCAGACTTTTTTTTACTTGCCGGTGCAGGAAAATCAGCTGTTACTAATAACATCAACAATACCAGGACCCTAAAACTGAAGCTGCTAAATAGAATTCAGCCTCCACTGATCACCTCAATCAATTGTGATTGGTTAAATTGCTTCACGTGCACGCTATGATATTTTATGTTATCGTCTGGTTCTGTTCACAACTTAAATTTAATTACACCGGTTTTAACCGCTGACAGTAAAAAGAACGGACAGCGTACGCGTAACTAGAGCTCAAAATCTGTGGATCGTCACCAGACCTGTGGTGGGCTTCATGACGCCACCTGTGAAGTTGAAGCCAGCCTCATGTGGCTGTTTGAGGAACTGCAGTTTTTGGTACAGGCTTAAATTCACAGCTATGGCGGAGGTTGCCGCTTGCTTTAATACTTGTGTAATATCTTTAATGTAATATTGAGTTTTAATTGTGCAGGATAGGACATTTCAAATCTGGGGAAATTGCAATTTAGATTTTGACAGATCCATCATTTTATTAGTGTACGTTACATAATATATCTACTGTGATGTCAAAACGTTCTTGTGCATTTACCAGACAAAACACAAATCACCGCAGCAAAGGAATTTCTTTAACATCTCCTCATGTGTTCATGTGTGTGCATGCATTCTATTTTTTTTTTTAAATATGTTTACTCCTGTCTGCATTCGGCCTCTGCAACATCCTTCATAAGTTAAACATGAGGGAGCAGGAACAGGCGCACCATCACCAGCCATTAAGCAACTCTGTATTTATTGTAAATGTATCATGCATGAGCCGGTAGGTTTTTCTTTTCCGAGCTCCCGACGAGAACAACGCTTGGCCTACATGCTGCTGTAGCAGTGCAGTGAATTGCACATCTCAGAGAACTCTCCAGTTGACACTGCAAATTGCATCCACGGCACGCCTCATGAATGTTGATTGAATGTAATTAAGTTTTCCTCCTCTGCAACGAAGACATTTTTATTTTTCCCCCCACCATCGGCTCAACACACTTGGTAGCAAGGACGGGAGGTTCTTAGTGTGTGTGTGTGTGACTGTGTGTTTGATTTACATCCATTTCTTATTCCATCTATTCCAGTATGTTTAAGACGTTGACATAAAAGCTAATATTCTGACTGTATTAGTGTTCTGCTGGAGCGGCAGCTCATGCTTTCTAGAACATAACCAGAGAACCTCGAGACGTCTCCCCAGGTGAATAATGCATGGGCTATCTCTAACAACCCTCTGCTTTCTGGTCTCGTCGTGGTGACTTGTCGGGGTTTGATCGTTGTTTTCTCTCTGCCTCTTTTTGCCTAGGAGAATGAGATTCAAGATTTCCTCCAGGAGAACAAGCACTTTAATCTCCAGCTGTACAACAATAGCCACAAGGCATCTGAACATGAGAAGGTAAGAGGCTGAGGGGCTTTTTGACTTTTTAAATCCAAAACATTTGCACTTTATGCCAGCGTGTCTCTTTGGGTGACAGCGTTGTCGTTTGATCAAACAGACTGAAAAGCTTCACCGGTTATTGGATGTTTTGCCATGAAATGGTTCCCTGATTGTTTCTGGCGTGCAAACCTTGTGGTTCACGTTGACATCTGTTGCATGAGTTGCCAGGAACTTTGGTACAGACATTCATGGTTCTGCGAGGACTTTGGCGTTCACCTGAATTTTCCTCTAGCGAGACAAAGATTCAAAGTTTCAAACGACGTGTCTTGACAACTATTGGGTGGATTGTCATAAAATGTGGTTCAGAAATTCAGACCCCATTTACACCAGGTATTAAATGTAATCTGTATCTAGAAGGTGTAAATGTGGCATCCACACACAACATATAAATGATACAAATATTTGATATTTTAGCTATTACCTGGACAATTTACATTTGCTGAGGGAACAAATAATTACAGCAACTCAACAGCTCACAAAACTCTCTTTTTCTGTAGAGGACAGAGATCTGATTAAAAAATTTAATATTTGTAATAACTAGTGCCACCATCAGGCCAAGATTTCAGGCCTTGAGTCTTCGTAGGCCACAGCCTCTCTGGTCTTTAACACTATCAGATGGCTTTCTGGGTCACAATATAACTTAGCCCTAGGATGCTGTATATATGTTTTTTTTTACCCCCCAGCATATAAATGAAAGCTACGAGCCTCGAATTCCTTTAAAACACCTTCACTTTCCTTTTAGCCCCAAGACCTCAAAGGCCGTCAGAGCTGATAACACAAAGTCAAAGTAGATCAACAAACAAAGAGCGCCGGGTCTCTCTCTCTATGGACAGGAAGGCAATTTCCTGAAGGAGCTGACTGGCAGGTAGTTGCTGTTGGGGGGGTGAAGAAGGGCGGGGATGCTGGTTATCGACGTCTTATCAGGGCTGGGGGTGGCTCTCGGAGCAGCTATACTGAACTGCTATCACACTGACGGATATGAGAGCGGCACTCTTCAGGGCCGTGCGGATATTAGCCCTCGCTTACACCCCCCGTGTTCTGATCCCTATCGTCTCTGAATGAACGAGGAGGAGCTACAAACAGCACCTCCCTCTTCTCATAATAGACTATTGACCTGCTTCTGCTGAATCCAATATAGTTTCATTCAATCGGTCTGCATTAGGTCTGACGGTCGCTCCTATCCGTGTGCAGAGAGAGTTTTCTGCTGTGTGGAGGCAGACTCACTGCTCTGTGTTTGTGTTTCGCTTTGCTGATGTTTGTTGAAACGCCCTCCTCGGGGAATCATTAGTCATTCATGGCTGCTCCGAGGAAGGGGCTGCAGGAACCAGGGTCCCTTTTTTAAGAAAAAACTATGTTGAAGAATGATAAAGAATATGTTAAAATACAGACTCATCGCTGTTGAATCGGCGCACGGTGTTAATATAATGTGCAGTTGCTTCACTCGATTGAAAGCTTAGCGTTTGGTTAACAATAAAGCGTGAATAATTTATTAATGTTTTGGTCTACATCCGTGGGAGTCGGTGAATTTGTCTTATGCATGCATAATTATAACATTTAAAAGTTTTTCTTTCGTGCCTCTTTTTAAGAACTTGAGATGTTTCAGGTGGCGTTAAAGCGATTCTTTAAATCAACACCGACCACCTGAAAAATAAGAACAGCTGAATTTAATCCGAAAACAAACAGCTCAACCTTTTAATGTTCAGTTACTGTCGATGTATCAGAGAGGCGCTGATTTCACTCTGGTCACTCTCTAGTCGAAATAGGTTGGGAGGCTTTGTGCTGTTATTGGATTATAATGAACGATCTTCCTGATGCTTCGTCGATCCTAGAAAAAAGGAAATTGGGCCACTGCAGGAAGTGACTGGATACAGTTCTAATCGTATTAACACAGCTTTTAAAAAATCTAAAGAGAGTCTTTTTATGATACGAGTAGGGAGAGATGCTGACCCTTTTTCCACAGTGACCTCGGCCTGCAGTGAATACATTATTATTTTAGTCTGCAATTATGAATCTAATGTAAAGCATGGTCTGATGAGGTAATGGCAACACAGATTTCAAGTACTCAAAGCTGCAATGTTTTGATGACCCCACTTTGTTTGCACCTCGTCTGTGACACGTTACAGATTTGCACTAATTACAGATCACCAGTTTTATGAGGAGGGAAACTCTTTCAAAAATGTCGTTCAGCCTGCAGGCTTAAAGGAAGCATGTGTAAGGGTTTAGTGATATCAAGTGTCAACAGGAGTGGACCCATTGCATAGAGGCACAGAGGTACAGAGACCAGGTATGAGCACAAAAAGAAACTTTAATCACTTACTAGTTTGGAAATGAGCACAGAACAAACTAAAAGGCGGCTGGTGGTCCTGTCGACGCGTACCGGACAGACAAAGACACAAAGGAAATAAATAACTTTGCAAGACAGGTGTTAAAAACAGGCGGGAAAACAAGGCAGGAAGTCGAAATGCAAGACACAGACAGGAGAAAACTACAAAATAAAACAGGAAACCAACTCAAAATTGTTGGTTTCCTGGTTACAACTGTCATGAAGAAACTATGATGGCTGCAAAATGCTTGACAGTGTGAAATATATCTAGAGCGTGTTTGGTTTGTCCATTTTGGGCTACTGGAGACCTGTAGATATAAAAGTCTCATTGAAAGGTAACAACATCATGACTTCAGGTTATTTTCAGGTGAATACACTAAAATGGACATACCAGGAAAGGATAACCTCTTTCTTGGTGAAGCTACACAATGACCTCCAAAGAAAGATCCTTCAAAAGATCAGTGTCATCAGCGTGGAAACCAAATAAAAAGATGCAACTGATCCAAAAAAGCCTAAATAAATCGCAGCGCTCTCAAACTTGTTTGCTCCTTGTTCTGTCTGCACAGGTGAAGTCTGAGTATGCCAAGCTCAAAGAGACCCTTGGTGCTGTGACGCAGGAGAGAGATTTAGCCCTGTGGGAGAGGAACCAGCTCCAAGACAAACTGGAGAACCTAGAGCAGGTGCTCAAGGTGAGGAAGCCATCTCTGAGGCCACTGTCTGTCAATACTGCGTTTGCATTTCTAGTCCTGGTAGTCCGTCTATCCTCGGGATTCCTAACCCCCCCACCTGTGCTACACTGCCTCCATCTGGTTATCTTCAGCTAAACTGTCTAATGTCCCTGACATTTCTGTTGCCTTCCAGTGTCGTGTTGGGAGGTCTGACCAGGAGCTGTGACAGAGTAGAAGCTTGGAGCAGTCTGCCCCCCCTCCTCTTTCCTTTCCTTTCCCATCCCACCCTTTCATGTCGTCCCACCCGTCCCCGACATGTCCCTTCCCCTGTCCCCTCTCCCCCCTGCTAGATTTATAAGGTATCACTGCCACGTCCATCTGTTTAGGGAGCAGTCCCATTCTGAATGCTTTCTGTCCACCTCAGCGGCTGTGCTTTTTCTCTCCCTTTATCCGTGGGCTGCTTTACCAGACATATGAATGGTCGACCACGGCACTGTGGAATGTGATTTTTTTTGCATGAGGCAGGACAAAGAGTTTGGCTTTATGACGACGGGATGGGGAGGCAGGAGGAGGAGGATAATGTCACCTAAGAGTTTGATGACATTACCTGTCTTGGATCTTAATTTATCTACTGGCATGAAGATGTCATTCGCTTCCTTCACCTGACAGTGTCGCAAAAATATTCACGTGTGTGTGTGTGTGTGTGTATATAAATATATATAGTGGGAGCAGTAACATAATGTGTTATGAAGAGCCTAGCATTCAGTCTCTTGTATTGTATGGCTTCTTTTGTTGTTATGGATGACCACAGACAAGTGAGCACGCTACGGTTGTTTGCTCACCCTTTTCACGTAACGTAAAACCCTGCATCGATCACGCAAACATCGCTGAGGACAGCTTTTCCCAAACAGTCCCAGTGACCTGACTTTTCTGACAGGTGGTATTGTGTTACCTAAAGGGGGCAGCAAACCTGACCTGTGGATTGATGTTAGTGTCCTTTCTGTTCACACAGCAAAGCATCTCAAGTCCTCATCCATAAGCACCTTTCGTGCAAAACCTGATCTGACCTCTCCCGCAGATCATTCGACATAAACTGTTCTCACGCGGCATAGTTTATGTCTTTCTTGTTCTTAATGGTTTAAAAAAAAAGAAAAAGGTCAGTACACTGTTAACCAGCCTCTGTATGTGTGATGTGTGTGCACATGTAAAACACCTGTGTTGTCTCTGAGTGTGGAGTAGAAGACTGGAGATGCATTTTGTATTGTTGGATTTTAGCTCCACTAACAGCAGCCCCCTCTCTATGCTCCTTCTCCCTCTTTTCCCCCCTACAATCCTCCCTCCACCTCCGTCTGGCTCTCCACCCCTGCACCCCCTGCGGACAGCATATGCGCGAGGCTGCGGAGCGGAGGCAGCAGCTAGAGTTGGAGCATGAGCAGGCCTTGGCTGTACTCAATGCAAAGCAGCAGGAGATTGACCTTCTTCAGAAGGTAAGGGAACTCAACAACACTCACAGCATCCAGGAGGTTTGGGGGCCGCATGCACCTGTGTCGTGGGGGTCAAAGAGCTTTTTGTTGTCCAACAAAGGTGAAAGTCGCCTCAAAGACTGCATTATAAAGAAAGGCTCTCTCTATAGACTGTAGCACTCAACATTTTCATCCGAGCTCCCACAGTGCAGCCTCTCAGCCCCATCCTTCAGCTGTCTATCACCCTCCAAACCCAGAGTGCTTAACATTTCAGGAGCACTCCTCTTGTTTGTTACAAGCAAGCAAATCAAACATTCAAAACCCAGAGCAGATATGACACTTGAACAAAAAAAAAAGAGAAGTAACGCCGGCCGAGGCCTTTTGATGGTCGGCGCTTCGTCGTCTGTGCACTGGAGCCGACTGTAATGTCAGAACAAGCCCGGCAATGACTGAGATTGCTGATAGTGTGAAGGTGATAGGAATTGTCACCAAAACAGCGTGTGTACCCCCAGTGTTGCTGTTGTTGCTGCAGCGTTGCTCTGACTCGACAGTCAGCCTTTCACAGGCAGAGCTCTCAGCTTTTTTCCCCTCATTAACAGAAGCTCATTACTGCCTTATCTTCCTTCAGACACTGGCTTGCTCTCTGCATTCTCCTAAATTAATTGCCTGCAAAGTAGATTTATGAAATTGTAAAGTCCACAGATGCTCTCATATTCACGTGGAACACTTGTGTTTCTCAACAGATGTTTCTAGTTCCCATAAGAAAAATGGCACGTACTGTCTTTACGCTGCGTTTCTATACGGCTTAATGCTTCTGTAATACCCAAACCGTATTCCTCTTGAATGCACAAGCCTCCTTTTATTTATTACGGATGGAAACACGATGCATGTTTTTTTCTAAGCCGCTTTTCTTATATAGCTAGAAATAACGATTCAAACATGCACCCAGGCGACGTGTTCAGAGTTTAACCGAGGAGCTACTGCAGGTAATCATCATATAAAGACATGCAGTGCAACATCAATCTGGTTTCAGCCAGTGTTTGATGAGATGATGAGCAAAAGGAAATTACCTGGTGGCAACTGTTCTTCTTCTTCAGCTTTCTGCTTGTAAAATGATGCAGGACAGAGCTGTATGAAACTCCAGCTCCAGGTCCGAGCTTCTTCTTTTAGGGTTTAACAAAGAGCTGTGTGGGTGTCAGGTGTGCTGTGAAGAAAAAAAACTTGTTGCATGCTAAATGTGAGTGTGGGTAAGACGAGAAGATGGATACCACCCGATACATCTGTCCTTTTTCGATATACATGCAAATATACAAAACGGCATATTTAACCGACAGACTTGAGAGTGGTATCGATCTTGTTCTTCTCGAATGTCAAGTTCAAATATTGTAAAAAAATAAAATGATATCCATATTGGGGGGAGGGAGTCGTCACTTATTTGTTGGTTAGATTTAAATTCTTCGACGGCTCTCAGGCTGGTAGTTTGAGATGCGTTGTCTTCACTGGTGAAATGTATGGTGGCCCTGAAATGCAAAACCCAACATCAAATTCAAAAACACAATAGCAAATCATAAAACACAATAGCATATGTAAAAACACAATAGCAAATCAAAAAACACAATAGCATATGTAAAAACACAATAGCAAACTGAAAAACACAATAGCAAACTGAAAAACACAACAGCAAACTGAAAAACACAACAGCAAATCAAAAAACACAATAGCAAATTCAAAAACAAAATAGCAAATTCAAAAATACAACAGCAAATTCAAAAACACAATAGCAAATCATAAAACACAATAGCATATGTAAAAACACAATAGCAAACTGAAAAACACAATAGCAAATCAAAAAACACAACAGCAAATTCAAAACGGAAAAGGTAGGTATCCTCGGGAGACATGAATCGTCTATGATTGGACTGGTGGTCCGTCCTTTGAACTGGAAGGACATGGTTTACATGTTTTCAAAATATGAGCACTGTTAACTTTTTGAATTTGCTGTTGTGTTTTTTGATTTGCTGTTGTGTTTTGCACTTCAGGGCCACCATAGAAATGCTTCCTTTAAAAACATCAAAATAAAAGGTGAACATGGTGGAAAGAAAAGCCCAAATATCTCCAGCCTGGTTGAGTCCGATTTTAATGTTAAATGCAAAGAAAAAGAAGTTTCATCCTTCAATCGAGGGCTGATGGTGGCTTTCTTTTCATGCCATGTTCACCCCAGCTAACGGTGAAGAAAAGGTGTTCCCGTCAATGTTTGTGAAGGTGTTTTATAAACTCAAACTAAACTGCAATATAAATGAAAGTGAACTGAAACACTGCACCCTGTGTTTCCCAGGCTCAGGTTGAGGCTAAAAAGGAACATGAAGGCGCTGTCCATCTGTTAGAGGTGAGCGTCTGGACTCTTGGGGGTTGGTGGGGTGACTGTGTGTTGTTTGTGTGGATGCTGCTGGTGGAGGGTAAGGGTGGGGGTGAGTAAGTCAGCCCTGGGGCAGACCTGTGTGTATAGATACCTAGACCCATTTCCTGCACTAGCTGAAGCTGGTGTGCTGAGTTTAGAGATTACTTCTCACAATGCTGTTTGAATTAACTCGTGAAGTTCTCTAAATAGAGGTGAACAGACTTTAATCCAGAGAGTGCTGTGCTTTAAAGATGTGTACGAGTGATCACATGTGTAATTGTGCTTTATTTCTTTCCTGCATCTCTTTTTACTGAATGGGTGTGTGTTTATGCTTATACAGAACCACTTGGACAGCATGCAGGTATTTCAGAACTGTTTTTATTTCTTCACATATAGTTCATAAGGGTGTGTGCAGTAGCTTGTTTTACTTGTGGCGCAGGATGTAACGCCACATAACGAACACAGTAATTGATCAGGATCTAAAAGTTTTTGTGTTGAATGATGAACACGATTTACTCAGAAGGTGAAAAAAATCCAGCCAGTTTTTAAAAAAACTAATCTGATGTGTGATCTTTGCTTTTTGGTTTTCAGAAATATTCAGGGCTGCTTCTTTTCTTGGGCTTTACTACCCACTCAGCTCTGTTTGACATTTCCCATCAAAGCAAACTCACAAGTGGAGGGCTTTTTTGAAAGTCTGGAACATGACTGACAGCATAAACTGGAGGTCTGTCTGACTTGATCGTAAAGAAATATTCAGCCACACTCGCTTAACAATTGATGAAAAGATTCTACTCGTAAAGTCAAGTTTCAGAATATGGATCGACTTCAGTTAAAGACGAATGCCCGGGGACCTCAATTCCACATAATCAAAGCCCATCAAGACATTGAGGCGAGCAAATTTAACTTCATAAAAGCAAACACGTGTTCAAAGTCTGTGTTTTTTTATTTTAGATGTGACCAAACTAAAAAAATATCAGCCTACGTTGAGTGAATGCAGAACATCTATTTAATCAGTTATTAAAAGTCTTTGGAAGTCTTTATGTTTTATAGATATTCTAGAATTAAATCTTCAGTTTGCCATCCCGAGTGCTTAAAGTTTTTGTATCGTTATCAAAGGATCACATCGCCGGACGGTGACGAATGTGATCATTTGCAGCATTTGCATGTATGTCACCGAGCATGTGTTCATGTGCCATGCAGCTCTGAACTGTATGACGCCATCAACAGCAGTAACTCTTAATTCACTGATTCTGTTCCACAAGCGCAGGACTTCCTTTTTCCGTCGTCTGTCTGCTAACCGCATGTTATTTCCAGCAACGACCTGTCTGCATGAACTGGACTCTGCATAGAAAGTGTTGGAGTAGTAGCAGAGAGTGTTGCTGCGTCTCGGGCAGCGCTTTAAAAAAAATTCCACGGTGGCTTCAGCGTTCTCCGGATCGTCTCCGGTTTCAGATTGTTGTCAGTTTGAGATTGATGTGTTGGTGACTTTTGACAATCGATCATTCGGCTTGATGAATCGCGCTCTAGCACCTGGAATTTTTCATTAAACCTGCCCAAACAGTTCTGTTTAGTTTATCACTGTGACTTTGTGCAATGAAGTTTCTTGCTCTTAAAGTTTATGACTGGTGTTATTTTTATATTTCTGTCATTGTTATTAAATCCCATGGAGGAAAAAAAGACCATACCAACATTTATTTATTTGTTTCCTGACCCTGAGGCTTAAAAATCTTAAAAATGTATTTTCAACTGTAGTTTTTAAGCAAGGTTTTTTAACCCTCGTGTGGTATTAGTATTGTTGTTACTTAGCCAGTATTTATGGGTCTGGTGGACCCGCTAGAGTTTTGGGCTTTCAAAACACAACAATCCAATAATTTTCTCCTAAAATACTCAACAGATGTTTACTACATGCCAATTACAAGTTATATGAACAGCAAACACGGTTAATATTTGCTCTTTGTTAGATCATATTTGTGAATTAAAACTGAACTGTCGTTCTTGAGTTTAACCAGAGTAAGAAAATTTAAAAACATATCAGCATTTTATTCAATTCAGTAAAGAAAACTAAAAATGAACTGATATTTTTTAAAAAGAATTGGATTATTATTCAAGATGTAAACTCAAAGAATAAGGACACGGTGAAGAGTGTTCACTCTCCGCTAAACATCCTCGTCCTACTTTTGGAAAAGTACATGGTTAAAACAACCAGAGAGCAAGCGGAACAATGGCCCACTGTCAGGGAGAGGAGAACACAGAGGAACAAAGTATAAAAAGTGTTCAAAAATATCAGGAAAACTCATCTCTGATGCAGCATTGACAGAAAATAACACCTGAAACTAAACTACCTGGGTTAATAAACCTTTCTGTCTGTCAGTACTGCGAGTAGAGTGTACGAGTACGTGGAATTGACTTAAAATAAACTCCAACGTGTCACCCAGAGCAGCAGTGTGGCTCATTGATGCATTTTTAATCATTTTTTGGACAACAGTGGAGCAGAGGAATAAGACATACAAGACTCTGGCTGGCACGGCGTGTTAGTGTGATTAAATGAATGTTGGTTTTGGTCTTTTCGAGGGATTACTCGACAATGAGAAGAAATATAGAATAGCACCAGCCTGCATACTCCCCTGAAGCAAGAGGCTTTTTTATTTTTTATTTTTCAGCACTGATTGTAATTGTGCATGTGATTTGTAAACGATGCTGGTTGTAGTCGTAGTTAAAAAGTCATTTCAAGAAGCTTTTCTCTGTAATGACTGATCCACGTGTCTCCAGTTAATCTCATTCCATGTTTTATTTGTGTGCAGACAGTAGACGTATATCATTATATACGTAGCTACTGTGTGTGTGTGTGTGTGTGTGTGTGTGTGTGTGTGCAGAATGTTCAGTCCTGCATGCTATGGTTTCCTTATTTTTTCTTCTATTTGTGTTCCTTTGTTTCCCATCCTCTCTCTCCCTGTCTGTCTGCCTCCCTGTCTGTCTTTCTGTCTCTCTCTCTCTCTGTCTCTGTCTCTCACCCCTTCTCTCGATGACTCTCCTCCCTCACCGTCATCAGGCCAAAGTCCGCGAGCTGGAGGAAAAATGTCGGACTCAGAGTGAGCAGTTCAACCTCCTGTCAAAAGAGCTGGAGAAGTTCCGGCTCCAGGCTGGGAAGTTTGATATCCTCAGCAATGAACCCTTAACTTTATGTGAATCTCCCGGGTCGCCCAACAAATCCCTGTCCCAGCTCCTTAATGGACTGGCTGCCCCCATAGGAAAAGGTATGTGTCAAATCATATCGATGCTCTGTTTTATGTCGTAGAGGTCGTATAGTAATATTGAAGTATTTTTAGCAAAAGAAAATAGTAAAATTGATTTATTGTCACATGCTCAAGTGGCTGAAATCTCATTTATGACCGAAGTTAATAAATTAAGCACACTCTTACTAAAGTGCTGTGCAATTGAATAAATGATTCATTTGTGCCATGTGAGAGCTGCCGGCAGTGACTCCACACAGTATTAGAAGAGCAGTCCCTCACAATGGGGTGGGGAAAAAGAAAATCAGCAGCTGAAAATTAAAAGTCTGAACGGGCTTCTGACTTAATCTGCAGTAAAACATAAACTGTTAATGAAAAAATCAATCATAGTGAGAAATAGCCTGTAGCTGGCTGAACTTGTTCTCTGTTTGTGTTTGACTTGTTTTTGTGAATACACAAAGGCTTGGCTAATTACAGTTGTACGAATCATTCCACTCTTGCTGTGAATTTTTAATTTGTTTAATTTTTTTGGGGGGGTAAATTACTAAAAACTGAAGAATAGAGTTCTGTGAGTTATGCGCAACATGTAAACCTGCTTTTATTTAAGTAGTAGTGCTCTTACTATTACGGCTATTGTTGTTTTTGTATTATGTTAAAGGTATAGTTGAGGTTATTTGAAGTGTGGTTGCTACAGTAGATGACGGTCGGCACGCCTGAAGTTTGGAGAAGCAGACAGCAAAGAACTTATAAATTTGTTGCTGTGGACGTGGGGCAGCAATAAACCCTTTTTTTCAGACACCTAAAAAAAGCCATACCCCCCAAAAATGTCATTGTCATTCTAAGTGTGCACTATATTTAGAATATTTTCATCGCTTTAGTGAAGCAGTTATATCACTGTCTTTAGAGCGACCAGACAAAACCAGTCCACCATCGCCTCAGTCCGCATCAACTAACTTTAGTTTGGATCTGGATTAACGTGTTAAAACAGCAAAGTTCTGCGAGTTCTGGTGGCGTTGAGAGCACAGGTCGATGTAAATGGAAAGGGCTGTGTGATGTTAAGGTAAAGCAGTGAAGATATTCCAAATATAGCTCACACTTAGACTGATATTGATTTTTTTAAGGTGGCTAAAATATGTTTTGTTGCAGTTGTACGTTGCTCAGCTTCAGCGCTGGCTTCTCCAAACTGGGAGGACTACCATGTGACTGTGGATAAGTTCCCACTTATTCAAATACTGAATGGGTTTTTGTGACACACTTGATATTATTGTTGAAATGCGAGGATCTGATGAGAGAAGTTTTCTCCGATCCACAGGCAATGAGCCTCCAACAAGCAGATCTTTGATATCTGAGTTCATCCGACCGCTCCAGATCAGTGGAGACAAGCCGGAGCTCCTCTCCGTCAAGCCAACATTCCTCACTCGCAGTCGAGCCCGCAGCCCAGCCCGGGCTTTCCTCTCCGAGGTATCTAACAGCGTCTGTTTGTCTTTTTATTGCTTTATTGTTGCACATTTCTCCATTTGCACGTAGTATGACATCTATTGGCAAAGATCGAGTCTGATGGGCTGCGAGCTGCACAAAGCAACGCTATCTAAACATCATAAATGACACTGCGAGGAGAATCCCAGAGTCATTCAGATGCTTTATTTCTCCACGTTTTACGTGGATGAAATCCTGCTGTCGGGTATGCAGACTTCCACCGACAGCAGTGTCTCCATGTTCGAACTGTTACCTCGCTCATTTCCTTGTTATGCTTTAATACAGACAGCACTTTGTAACAATTTAGGGGAGAAACTCTGCTTTTTAATCTAAATGTGTTTGGGCAGAACAAGAGAGATCGCATGCAGCAGGGATGCAGTAGGCCTCCCAGCTTCACTCCTGCAGACTGACTATTTGGGATTTCAAAAAGGAAATATTATGTACAGTGTGTGCTTTTTGAGAAATACAATTATCCTGCAGTTTGTAGATTAAACTGCAGCAGGACATCTAGACTTTCTGGGAAGGTTTTCATCGTATTTAAGAGACACCTGGATGGAAAGCTTGCCACTCCAAAGAACACTGAGCACTGAGCATCTTTTTTTTCTCTTCTGTAGATGGACAAAGAGTTCAGCTCAACTACCAGGTCCAAACCGAGGTTCACAGGGAAGGTTCGTCTCTGTATTGCTCGGTACAGGTACGTACACGGAACGCACAATCGCCAGCGCTTCGCAGCACATCTCGTTTCTCGTTGCTTTGCACCAACCCCCCTTTACATACTTCTTTACAGTGAACAGAAATGGCTGTCACAGACAAATCTCGCTGAGATTATTTGCTTTCTCTCACAGAGCTTTAGGCTATGGTCTTAAAGATGATTCAGTGTTTCTATCTCCAAAGAAAATTACCTGTCAGCACAAAAAATAATTGGAATCCTCAGAGCACAAATATGTGAAACGGGGCCAAAGCTTTCAACCCGCGGTGTCCTCGGCTCCTTCGTGTTTTGTAAAGAAACAAAATAAATGAATCAAAGATAGAAGCAAACTTCATATTTTAAAAGCAGCGCTCAGTAAATGGATTTTACCTGACATATATGTATTGCAGAATTGGAGTGTTTGACATTAAAAATAAAGGTTTGTGTTTTTCGTTGTAGTTACAATCCTTATGACGGGCCGAATGAGCATCCTGAGGCAGAGCTGCCCCTGGTGGCAGGGAAGTACCTCTACGTTTACGGGACGATGGACGAGGACGGCTTTTACGAAGGTCTGATCTGCTTGGTACTGTTTAATCCTGTGTCAGTAATATCACACACAACACCAACTATCTCCCTTTGGTTCCTCAGGAGAGCTGCTGGATGGACAGCGGGGACTCGTCCCATCCAATTTTGTGGATTTTGTCCAAGATGAGGAGACACCCTCTGTCCAACACAGGGACACAATAGCTAAAGAACCTGGCTACCTCAACCACAGTAGCCTGGGGCCTCAGAGACCGGGGGTCGGCACGGGAACGGTGACAGGCATAAGCAGCCTGCTGTCTGACAGTAAACTAGACTGTCTAAGCACCAGCAGCTTGGGCATGGACCTCCTGGGCTCCTCCAGCAACGGGACAGGAACCTTGGATGTCAGCATTGACGAGGTTGGTGAAGACATTGTGCCTTATCCCCGCCGCATCAACCTGATTAAACAACTTGCCAAGAGTGTGATTATTGGCTGGGATCCTCCCGTGGTCCCACCAGGCTGGGGCTCTATCAGTGGCTACAATGTCATGGTGGATAAGGAGTTACGCATGAGTGTCCCCTACGGGGGCAGGACAAAGTCTCTTATTGAAAAGCTCAATCTGGCCACCAACACCTACCGGATCTCGGTGCAGAGCATCACTGACCGTGGCCCGTCGGACGAGCTCCGGTGCACTATGCTCGTGGGAAAGGATGTGGTGGTGGCACCTTACTACCTGCGGGTGGACAGCATCACGCAGGTCTCCGCTGAGCTCTCTTGGATGCCCAGCAACAGCAACTACAGTCACACCATCTTCCTCAACGGTGCGGAGTACGACATGGTCAAGGCGGGGGGCTACAAGTACAAGTTCTTCAACTTGAAGCCCATGACGGTTTACAAGGTGAAGGTTGTGGCGCAGCCGCATCAGGTGCCTTGGCAGCTTCCGATGGATCAAAGGGAGAAGAGGGAGATCTCTGTGGAGTTCTGCACTCAGCCTGCAGGTCAGCGTCCAAAACGTCACTCACATTAGCACTTTTATCTGTTTAGCAAACCGCAGCGATGCAAGGACTTTCTTTTATGTGGTCCAAGGTGGCGTCCTCAAATGTCCCGCTTTGTCCACAACCCAAAGATATTGAGTTTCCTGTCATAGGGGGCTAAAGAAAGCAGAAAGTATTTCACATCTAAGAGGGATGAAATCAGAGAATTTGGACATTTTACTTAAGAAATGACTCAAAACGATTAATTGATGATCAAATTGAAGCGTCAGCTTAGGCTGGAAACAAAGTTGACGACTGAACCAAAGTCTCTGTATTTGTGCTAACAGGTTCCCCTCAATCTGTTAAAGTCATCTGATAATTTACATCCAACACAGTGATCTATTTATTTACTCAGCCCCCTGACAAACATCTCAGCCACTTTTAGATTGCCCCCGAGGATTTGTGTGCATACTACTTGCGATAAGATACATGCATGGTCGAGAAAACATTGAAACATTGAACCAAAAACACAGAAACATTGAGGAAGAATTTGCTGAATGAAGCTGCAGAACACTGAGTCTCTTGAAGCCAAATTAGTGTAAGTAGTGAGCGTAGATCTCTGGGATTTCTTCTCCCGTGGGGCTCGTTGTTGCTTTGTTGTTTGCCAGCACGAACTCGGGTCTCGGAGACTGTCTGCCTTGCTACGGGAAAGGGAGCTATATTTATGGCACCGTTGTGTGTGTGTGTGTGTGTGTGTGTGTGTGTGTGTAAAGGTACACGGCAAGCATAGTTACACAATTGTGCGTGCAGATAAAAAGGGTCAGACATTTCATATTGTTGCTTTTTTTTTCCACAGCTGAGAGCTCATTGTTAAGGTACCAGGATGAGAGAAGCACAGACAAACAAAACATAACAGAGATATTATGAAGAAGAAACAATGTAGAAAGGGAGGGAATGAAGGGAGAACACAGAGGGAGGGAGGGAGGGAGGGAGAGAGGAAGGGAGTGGGAGGACAGAGAGAAGTTTGAATTGACATTTTCTGTTGGCAGCTGACAAGCTAACATGCTGAGAGTTCATTAAATGATCTATCTATTGAACATGTTAATTAGAGGCGTCTGAAATAGTCTCAGTATCGGTGGCGGACAACTGTTGTCGATAAAGAGGACAGTGTCTGGAGGCAGTATATTAGGCTTTCACACTCGGCGCGTGCAAGCGACTTCATTAGTTCCCAGCGATACAACTTTTTTCTTTCATTATTAATATTTGTGGCACAGAGGCGGCTCCCTGCCTGGAAATCAGCGTCTGCTGTTCCTTGAATTCCTTGAAAATGCTTGAATTTCAATTCAGTGTTTTCAAGGTTGTGAAAATGCTTGAAATTTGTGTGATGTCTATCTCAATAAACCAAGAGAAAACAAAAATGTTTCCTAAGCGGCTACGCGCTTGATCCGATGCCTTTACATGCAGAACTCAGTTATCATACTCGCTTGGTGTTCTGCAGAGAAATAACAGTAGACTACTATCCACACCTGTTGGTCACTGTTATTGCGCTATGGTAGTTACACAATACACCGCTCACAAGCTGAGAATACAAGCCAATTCACAATTAGTTAAAAATCAAAACAGTCAATCTACCACCATATGAAATAATGCTAATTAGACCCATATTATTATGCCATACAGTGGCACCGCTGCACTTCCCATGACCATCATGGCAAACACAACTAGTAGGCTACCTATTTAAAGGTGCTGGAAAAATGGAAAAACTGGTGCTTGAAGGTGCTTGAAAAGTGCTTGAATTTGTTCATGAAAAAGGTGTGGGAACCTTGTGTTTGTGTCCAGTATGAATGAAGGTGGCTGCACTGAAATAATCATTTAAACACTTTCACATTCTCAGATTAGCTTGTTTGTGACAGGCGTAGTTTAAAAATTAAATCTCAGCTTCTGCTCCTGTTTCTACGACTGTATGCATGTGTGTGTTTTGTCTGCTGACAGTCGGCGTAGAAATGTGATTAAGATTGCACTGATGTGGATTCTCGGACGCACAAACAGCTGCGCGTTGCAGCTCGGAGATGCTGCCGGCTGCATCTGCTCGCTCTGGCTCGCTGTGTGACTGCAGGGGGAGCAGCAGCTCTGCACAGATGGGTATGTTGTTTGGTATGCAGGCAGCCGTACAGATTGTGGAAATAGCAAACTGTGTTTTCTTCAATGCTCCATAGAATATTGTCAGCGAGATTCCTGGCAACAGGATATGTGCTGTACACACACGATGATGGATGAATGTTGGCAAACTTTGGCCCGATACGCATGTGAATAAATCTCAGGATACACACCGTGAATCCGCACGGAGATGACTTACAATATGTGAATATAATAAACACGTTCAGCTGCCACTCAGCTAGAGCTGTCACTGTGTGGTTGGGTCTCTGTAAATGATATACAGTCTAGTCCCTAACCATCCTGACCCCGTGACTAACCACTTGAAACCTCATCTCAGACTTCAGACAGTACAACAACACCAAGGATGCATTAATGTTTTCTATCCTGCTCTCTCTTCACAATGTGGGGAGCGTGGTGATGGTAGACTCTGTTATCTGGTTGATGGCCTGTGCACTGCCTTTGGCTCTCTAACCCCCAAAACTGTGTTAGTCATCGGACAGCACAGAGAGAGTCAGTGCAATAATCAATAACCCCAACCTTAATAAAACGGAATTAAACTGACAATTACTTTTATTATCCATGAATCTGCTGATTATTTTCTTCAATAAATAAATAGTTTGGTCAATCAATGTCAGAAAATATTTAAATGTTTTTAAAGATTTGATATAAAACAGTAAAAAAAACATGAGATCTCCATATCTGAGAGGTTGAAAACGGCATTTTCTGCAATTTTCGGATGAAGAATTACTCAAACAATGAACCATTATCAAAACAGTTGACTAACAGCACCCGTCAGCTGTTAAGTGCAGCTTTTAAAAATAATGTCAAATAAATGATGTTTTTCATACAGCTCTTGGCAAAAGCACAAGGTTAGGCTGAATGCAGCACTCTAGATGTGAGATATATAATACAGCTCCCCGAGAATGAAAATATCCTCACTTCATAGCGCTGTGAAATGGTTATTGAATGTCCATAGTACCGAGGTCAGCACATTCTTTTTCTTTTTCATCAAATAGGCAGAAATGCTTCGGCCGCTGCTGTTGAGCTGTCTTTTTTTCTTCTTCTCTCCTTATCCAGTGTGTGTGTTGTGTTCCCCAGGGCCCCCTCTCCCTCCCCAGGAGGTGCAGGTCCAGTGTGGTCAGACGCCCGGGGTCCTGCAGGTCAGATGGAAGCCGCCGCCTCTGACGTCTTCAGGGACGTCCAACGGGGCCAGCGTGATCGGCTACGCCGTGTGCACAAAGGGACAAAAGGTACCAAACCGTCACAACAAGTCATTTTATCTTCAGTTAAAGTAGCCGTGGTCTTCCTCAGCTTCTATGAGTAGTTCTCTGTTGCCATCTCCTGGAGAAATGATATAATGCTGCCCTCAGGGATAGACATTATTGAAGACATAACTGCAAAAAAAAAAGGAGCTGTAACGGGCTCCAGGATTATCCCTTTTCCACAGGGAGGTATTATTTTATGCCCATAAACCATGCACGCTTTAATTTGAAATTAAAGTCAGCATGCTGGAAAGAGATTATAAAAATAAAGTGACCATTCTCCATCAGGCCTGCAAGGGGTGCTATAGTTAAGATAGTTAGATTAGTTTCTCTATATGTTTTTATGATGTTTCTGTATGTGACATGCTGAATTTTTAAGAACTCTCTGGTTCCTCTGTGAATGCAGATAGCAGAGGTCTTGTATCCCACAGCAGACTATGTGACCGTGGAGTTAAACAGGATTCAGTGTCTGGAGGCCAGGGAAGTGATTGTAAGGACGTTATCAACTCAAGGAGAGTCCCAGGACTCGCCCGTGGCCATCATCCCGCACAATCTCCTGGGCTCTCCACGCCTCTCCCACCGAACCACTGCACCTCCACACCCTATCCCGCACCCACAGTCCCATCCAGTGCACTCGCAAACCCATCCTCCTTACCCGTCGACGTACCCCCCGAATCACCCGCAGCCCCAGGTGCAGCCTCTGCCTCGGTCTCAGCCCCACACGCTGCCCCACGCACAGCCTCACTCGCAGCCTGTCCGCCACCCGCCTCCTCCTCCTTCTCCTCAGCCTCATTTCCAGCGTCACCCCATGCCCAAGTCCAAACCATTAGTAAGTGCCAGAGAGCCAGAAACCAAAGAGCATGAGGTGGGCATGCGATCAGCCCAGCCCTGGGAGCGATCTCCCTCTCCGCTGCCTCCCTCTATGCGCGGACCAAACCTGGAGCCGCCACACTTCCAGCCACGGCGATCGCCCTCTCCTCAGAGGATCCTGCCGCAGCCTCAGGGAGTCCCCATCCCCAACACCATCGCCAAGGCCATGGCCAGGGAAGCCGCCCAGAGAGTGTTTGCTGAGGGCAACCGGGTGAGTGGGGATCTAATTATAAAACAGTGTATGTCAGGATGATGAGGTAATCTCACTTGTTCCTTAAAATCGGCTTGTTTGAAAAACCATTCATTAACAAGTATCCAAGGTTTCAAGACAGAACTGGCAAAAAGTACAAGTCTTTCTTTTTCAATCTAAACGCCCAACATTTCTCTCATCAGGCTGAGAAAAGGAATATCTTTAGTGAGCGAGGTAACGCCTTGCATCCGCTCAACTCTGATGAGGAGGAAGATGGCTACGACTCTCCTCATGCGAGGAGGAGAGGAGCCTCGGTGGATGAATTCCTCAGAGGCTCCGAGTTGGGCAGACAGGTACTTTACAGAAAAACACAACAAGCTTGTGCTCGGCCAATCAGTGAGTGTGCATCACTTGTTTCTGGGAAGAGGCGAGGTTCCACACAGTAGTCGCCTATCAGATCTACCATTCGAGCATTGTTCGACGATGCATCTGCAGCTGTTAGGCAGCTGGGGGCGCTGTAATCTTAACACATCATAGTCCTCTATTTAGAGCTTTTGAGGGGCCTTTTAACAAAGTTGGTGTTAAATAATCAGAGTATACGGGAATTAGAGAAGAAAACATTATTAGTCCTGCAGTGAAGCAGCTGTGTTGTTCAAGCAAGCTTGATGGGGGGTTAGTCCAATCAGATCGCAGCCAAACGAAGAATTCATTAATGCGAGGCACCACTTTTTGGGAGAAATTGAAAATGCAGCAGTCGTGCATGCACTTTCTTTCGTCTCCTTGCAAATATCGCCACGTAATCCATCGCCAAAAAAAATAAAGAGATAAGAATATGAAGCTATGAACTCGAAGCTGATCTCTACCTAATAATAAGCTTCTTTTTTCCAACTTCCTCCGTCCTGTTTTTTCCTCTCAGCACCATCACCACCACTACAGCCACAGTGAGGAGTACCACACAGAGAGCAGCCGGGGCTCGGACCTGTCTGACATCATGGAGGAGGACGAGGAAGATCTCTACTCTGAGATGCAACTGGAGGAGGGCCGCAGGCGCAGCATAAACTCTCACAACACTCTTAAGGTACATGCTGCACACCTTCAGTCGGTCGTGGTTGGGGTGGGTTGGGGTAGAAGAAGGTGGAGGGATGGAGGGATGGAGGGAGGGTCTCGCCACCTGCAGTGGTACCTGCTCTCTCTCACAGGCTCTACTACCAGGCCCGTCGTGGCTTTGCCTGGCTGAGCTACCCCTGCCTTGCGTTAGCTGAACCCCAGCCTTGCTCCTCCACCTCCTCCAACACCTCCTCCCCCACCCGCCCCTCCAGCACTTGCTTTATTCATCCGAGGCTGAGTTCATGGGAATGGCTGTGTATACATAACTATACAGCATGCGACAGAGGAAGGTTTTTTCTTTTTTTTAATGGTTTGCATTGCATTTTGATGCTCTGAATACTGCACCGGAGAAGTGTTACAGTGTTAGAATGTACTAAAGTGCAAATTTTTAATATACTGTACTGTATCAAAGGGTCATGGCATATGAAGTGCATATGGGAATCTCATTTAAGTGAGTACTTAAATGGAAATATTCACTTTTGTTCATGTCTGTCATGTCCGGATGTTTAATTTGTCTCTGGTCGGTGTAGAACATTGTCGGTACATGCTCCTGTCTTCATTCGGTCTG
This sequence comes from Collichthys lucidus, assembly GCA_004119915.2. NCBI lineage: Eukaryota > Metazoa > Chordata > Actinopteri > Sciaenidae > Collichthys > Collichthys lucidus. The sequence continues at coordinate 32,133,367 of CM014088.1, forward strand.
TCAGGGGGGATGTGTGGATGTAAAACCAGTCGTGATAAATCAAATATAAGACGTCTACAAAGTCGCTGCTAATTTGGTTCTTGTTGTTGTTGTTGTCCGGTTACCTGTACAGTTTGTTGTGTTAATGAGCGGTTCTTATTGGTGTATTTACCTTTTTAAATACACCAATGCTGCATCGCCTTTTTTTGTCATCGCCATCTATCTGTAAATCACTGTTGCACATTATCCACTGGCCTATATTTCTGTAAAAATAAACAGTTTTAAAGTATGTATAGTTATGATGTTAAGATTTAAATTAGATTTTGTTAAGAAGAGTTAAAAATTGATATTTCTGTGAGCGCATAGAAGGAAGTTGTGTTTGTTTTTGATGCAGCTGATTCTTCGGCTCGCTCGGCTTCACGTTGTTCAATTCCGGCTTTTATTTCTTCATCTCATCCACATTGATGTTTTCATTTCTTCCTCACCCGTGGCACTAACTAAGCCTGTCACCTTTTTTTTGAATATTTCTAATTTCTCACAAACGAAATTCCCTTTTTTCCACGTTTAACCTCCGTGACCACGCTCAGTTATTTGAGTTATCACTCCATATTTGAGCCTTCACAGATTCCTGTTCAGAGCATGCCATTTTCTCCTCACGGAATGAGACTGCATGTCTTACTACATTGCCACAAATAACTAATTCTGTCTTTATTTTGTCTTTTCCCCCCCATTTGTTCTATTCACATACTGTGTTGTTTCCTGCCTGTTCTAAAACCTTCGAAAAAAAACAAAAAACCCTCTCACGCAAAAAACAAATCTAAACTTTTTGAATTGAACTGACTAACTGAACTGTGAAATTGTGGAACTTTGCCTCTTGGTCGTGACCGAAGGCATATTACAAGCGTCAGGACTTAGCTGAGGAGAGAGACTGCTGGGACCTCCAGAGGGAGGTGGTGAAGCAGAAGTCGCTCCGCAGTAAACGTCTCCACAGCATCCCCGAGGTGGCTGAGGAAGAGCTGGACGGCGTGGACGGCATGGGCCAACGCCTGTGCTTCGAAGACGGCGGGCGGCCAGGAACGCCGCACACTCAGCGGAGGATGTACCCCCAGGACAACCACGTGCACAATCACCTCACCTCCGGCAAGACCTCCCGCCACCTGCAGCGCCAACGCTCCTCCCCTCGCTTCACCGACAGCCGCTACTGCTACAACCCAGACGAACGCAGCCTGGGACGACCCAACCGCCAGAACACCAAGAGTCCTGACAGCGGGTTGGACTGTGGCAGCGAGGAAGAAGGCTCTCTAGGCCGTGGTCATCGAGGGTACTATGCTCATGGGAGCCCCATGCGGGGGCCCGTACACATCATCCACTGTGAAGGCCCGGTAGAAAGGCGGGCTCTAGCTATGGGCCGTAAAAGAACTCTGACCCGCCAGTGCAGCGTGGAGGAGGAGTTCTCTGATATCCCAGCGACTGCAGCCAAGTCGGTACACACGGGTGACTTTAGGAACAGGGACCACTTTGGGCCTGGTCGGGAGGCCGGGTCGCGAAACTACTCCAGGGAAGGGGCCCTGAGCGAGGGCAGGCTGAACGAGCTGGACAGGGTCTATTACAGCCCCCACAGGGAGGCTAGGGCCCAGTCTTTGTCCAGGCTGAACCGGGACCAGCCGCTGGTGTGTGATTCAGACTTTCTGCTGTACTTTCCATCAGCAAGCTGCAGCCATTCTGTTTCCTTAATGTCGTCTGTTTTTCTTTACCTCCCCCTCCCTCTCTTTCTTTATTTGGCATTCTGTTTTTTTTTCATTTTGTGACAAGTTCTCACACGTTCATGGTTGTTTCTGATTTGATGTTTTATTTTGTGTGGATTACTTTGCTTGTACGCAGAATGTCAGGTGGATTTTTTTAAAGTTAAAGCTTCGAATTATCTAAAGGCCATTTAACCAAGTTTTGACTTCTCATGTCTTTGAGGGGAAAGGTTCCATTTCTAAAGGAAAGGGTCTGTGCAGTGCATGGGGACGTGCCGCTCCCCCGCTTATCTTCCCCTCCTGCCTCTTCTCTGCCAGCTGCCGGCTTCCTTTGCCGCTCTCCATGTCTCTCTTTCTGCGGCTGTTCTCGTTCCACCGTGTGCTTGGAGATTTATTTCTGCCTCTCATTGCTTCACGTACACAAAATAAGGCCAGATCAAGACTTTTTTTCAGCCTGAGGCGATTCATTTAACCCGTGCACATCATCTCTCGCTTGTCTCTTTCACTTTTTCAGCAAAAAAAAAAAATCACGTCTTCATCATCAATTTTCATATATCAAATGTTTTGATTGTTGTAATACAAAGCCCCAGGCTGAAGCTATAATGGCTTTGCTCATCTAACCACATCACACACGCCCTCCACTTTTTCTTCTCGTCCACTCTTTCTCTCTTTTTCCTCGCTCATCGTTTTCTGTCGTGCCGCTTTCTTCTGTCATCGAGGAGCTGACATGCACAGAACAAAACAAACCAAACAAATGGTCTTTAGCTAAACATCTGACCCTTCCTAACCCCTCCCCAAGTCCATGTTGTTGTGTTGGGGTTGATTTGATTTTACTTGTTGATGGTTTAGGTTTCCTTATCGTTTATTTTACTATTATTTTGCCTCCTTAAGGACAAATGGAAGCCACGTCATTTGCTCTTATGGGTTTTTTTTTAGTTGTTTTAACAGGATTGTGGGATTCTTTTTTAAATTGATTTTCAAAATCTTCAAAATGCAGCCAGTTCGTGGCTCTGACCTCTCATCTGTTGTTTTTCACTCTAAAGATCATTGGGAACTCACCGTCACATGGAAGCGCTGATCGTCTGGACCACTCAGGGAGGAGGCTGGTTCACATCGGCACCCCCCCTCAGCAACGGCCCATCCCATCCATTGGTTAGTGAGGTCACCACATGAGGAGACGTCTCATCCCCACCTGCAGGGCCACTGATGTTTGTGCTATTTATACCATGTGTTTCCCTTTTTACCCATGTGAGCCGAGCTGTAACATCTCTCCCATAGAGCTTAAACAACCACGTAGACCCTTATTTTGTGGGGGGGGGTGTCTTGCGTCACCCCGGTAGCTGTCCATCCTCACGAGCTGGATTCCGCCAAAATGTTCACACGCAGTTTTGCAGGAAAGTTATCCCAGATACACTCCCGATGCCTGTGTTTACTGTGGGTTAACATGTTTACCACCCAATCTGATCCCCCTCCCTCCTCCCGCAACAGTGCAAGCATTGCTGTTTTACACCCAGTGACTCCAGAGTGAAACCTGTTGCCTTGTACACCCACCTTTCCCCCCTCTCCCCACCTCAGGGCAACCTCATCATCCTACTGTCTCAGCATGAGTGAATGGGCCATGGGGGTAGAGCAGAGTGTGTGTGCAGGGGGATCTCTGACCGTAACGCTGTGATTGGTGTCTTCTGTAGAGATCACCATGGACAGTAACAGTGAGGGGAGTGAGGGGAACCTCTCACCCGTCAAGGAGGATGTTTACTATGGCAGTGTAGCTCGGCGCAGGATATGGCGATCTATGTCCTCAGAGGATCAATATGGTATGTGGTGCAGCTTCTCTCCAAGATGACAATTCAACCCTGACAAGGTCAGAAAAGGCAAAGAATCGTTCTTGAACACACATGCAGTGATGTCATGGTGGTCTTTGTTCTGTGCTGGACAGTCAGCTGCTTTGTTTAGTTTAGCTGAGCTTAGCTGAATAAAGCTGACGGGGGAAGACAAGACTGGCCACTTTTCCCCGTTGCTGGAGAATGAAAATCCCTTCCCTGTATGTACTCCTACACCTTCAATCCCAAGAAACCCCCCCACTTACCCCAAACTCACTCACTCTTCCCATTCACCCTCCATATATCCAGGCCACTCTCCCACCCCCACCGCAACTTAGCCCGCCCTAATTTTTCCCAAGCCTCTCCGCCACCTCCTCTTTTCCTTCTCCTCCCGCCTTCATGAGCCAGTAGCCCCATTTCCTTTGATTTTGCATGACCCATTTACAATACAGTGAGAAGGAAAGACACATTATTGGATGAGTCGGTGCATTCTTGCCTTGTTGGTATCGCTCGGTTGCACTCATCAGAACACGTCTTTATGCTCTTTGAATTTTTACATCTTTCCAAAAAAATGCATATTTACGTTCAGTTAGCACTGGTTGAGCCATTCTTCTGACTTCAGACATTTAACATGGTGATCCATGAGAAGCATGGAAAACTGATATCAGGTTCATCTCTTCCCCCTCACTGTCCCTGATATCTGCCAGGAACTGCCGGGGCATTTGATGTATTATCTCCCCTCGGGAACGTGCCTCCCTTTGCCCTTTTTTTTTTCAAATTACCGCTGCACATTGTTTCCGAATGTGTACCCCAAAAGCATGACAGTACACCTGAGTTTGATGTAGGAATGCTGCCCTCATCATGTCAAATCCCAGGAAAGCATGCATGTTAATCAGCCTCTGTGAGATAAGGCAGTGAAACAGCAATGAACAATAGTGCAGTGATACTTGTGTCCTCCTGGTGTGCACAGTCATTCAGTTTCCCTTTTTGCACCTTCCAAAACTGCTTGACATGAGTTTCCTGTCCTGTGCTGTGTTGTATTGATGTTTGGTGACTGTCACGCCAGCAAGCAAGAGATGTGTGAACGAAGAACCCTGCTGTGCTACGATTGTACCGAGCCTGTGTTGTTAAAAGCATCCTCTTTGCTTTTAGTGCGTGAACGCAACAGGACTTTAAAAAAAAAAAAGAGATTAAAAACCTAAAAAGTATAATTATCGCATTCGATCTCTGGCTCTTTTTTCACACATGCATCTCATCGCCCTCTCCCCTGTCAGCTCTAACAAAGAGACATCTTCTGCTCTCATTGCCTCTACAGCCAGCGTGGCTGTATAAGGCTGGTAGTAGCAGCAGAGGCCTCCTCTATGTTTCAGACGGCTATGGCGGGCGTAGGCAGGGGCGGGGACGGCGATCCCTGGATTACTACGAGGAGTCAGAGCTGGAGGAGATGACCCGCGTGTTCGTGGCTCTGTTTGACTATGACCCCATGTCCATGTCGCCCAACCCTGACGCTGCTGATGAGGAGCTGCCGTTCAAGGAGGGCCAGATCATCAAGGTGGTGATTTCTTACATTAAGAAGGCATTATCTAACAATGAAATGACAAAAAAATACACTTAGATCTGTACTTTGGGTGTTTTCCTTCCACTATTCTGCAAGAAGATATCCTACAGAAGCAAAAGAGGCAAAGCAATGCTGTGTTTTTGCCTATCCCCTATGCTTAAATGTTGTCTCAGCTAATGCCTTAGAATTACATCTAAATAGTAGTAATCTTTGCCGGTCCTAGTTGCAGGTTTACAGATTCTGGTCCTTGTTTGTTTGGTCTTGTTTGGTCCTTCCTGACGCTCTGTTGTTCCTTTTAGGTGTTTGGGAATAAAGACACGGACGGCTTTTACAGGGCACAGATCCGAGACCGAGCGGGTCTGATCCCCTGTAACATGGTCTCTGAGATCCAAACGGAGGATGACGAAATGATGGACCAGCTCCTCAAACAGGGTTTCCTGCCACTCAACACTCCTGTGGAGAAGTTAGGTGAGACGTCGTTTTTCCCACACGACCTCCTCGGCTTCTTTTCTTCTCCCTTGCACCGTCTGTCTGTCTGTCTGTGTGACCGACTTAATGCCTTTTACTGACACGTTTCTCCTCTCCTCTACTCTCCCCCACTTAATCGTGTTTTTCTGCTTTCCTGTAAAGTGAACTGTGATCGTTTCAAAGATGGCCGCTCAATAAATCGCAGGTCCAGAAAATCCAAGAGAGGTCTGTGTCCAGAGAGATGCTCTTCTCCTCTCTGCTTCATCTCTATTGCTATTTTTTTCCCACTTCTCTTCATCCTCATTCATCTGTCAAGTGCCTTTAGCTAAAGTCGTTGACTGTAAACGTTGTTTCACCTTGCAAGCCGGATGATCAGATTGCAAAGATTGTCGGACTTGCAAGGCCGTCATGCATCGTCACTGGTCATCACATCCTTCAGCAAAGTTTCCACATTATTCCCGCTGACTTTCACGTCTTGTGACTTTTTCTCTGCGCAGAGAGGAACAGGCGGAGCGGCCGTCAACATCCGATGTCGACGCGGAGGATGATTGCTCTGTACGACTACGACCCCCGAGAGAGCTCCCCTAACGTTGATGTAGAGGTACTGTCCTCCTGTGACTCCAGCTATTCACTTTGTCTTCACCATTCTCTGTCACCGCCGTCATGTTGACGAGAAAAGCAGCCAGAGCGCAAAATACTTTGAGATGAAAAATGTTGTTTGTAGTTTATTCAGGATTTAAAGGAATAGTTTGACATTTTGGAAAACATTGAGTTAAATACAAAGTTTGATGCGGATTTCATGTCTGTTCGTTGAATATGAAGCAGGGCTCGACAGTAGCAGTTGCCATTGGTAACCATTTGAGAAATTGGAATCCAATCATCAGGAATCAGGGAGAGCAAACCCCAAAACAAAAAAATCGTTGATTGAAATATTTGCTTTTACAGTGTGAACTGGAACCAGACAAAGCTGCGTGAGTATTAGGCTGTTTTACTGTTGGGCTGACGACTAATATCACCCAAAAAAAAAAAAAGTCTTGAGATTCGATATAGTTCAGCATGTTTGAGCTGGACAGAAAATGATACTGCAAAGCAACCAGCTGAGTTTATTTTTGAGGGATCTGTGAATACAACCGCGGCTCTGCTGTTTGCATATTAGGAATTGAGGCTGGACACGTTTACTCTAACACTTAAGATACAAGTTCTCTCGGGTGAGGTGGTTTAGACATCTGATCAGGATGCCTCTTACAGACGTCTTGGTTCGGAGGTTTTCTAATTGGCAGGACGCCCCAAAACAGACCCAGAACTCGCTCGAGGGACGCTGAAGTCCACCTGGCCTTGGGATCTGGGTGGCATTGGACATCTGCGACGACCAGCCGCCACCACAACCCCGAATAAGCAGAAAGAAATGGATGGATCCTGTAATAAAGCTTTCAAACATTCGTTTATGTCACATTTTCATTGTTGAGCTGACGTCTATCTGCAAATCTTAATTACTCTAAAACATGAAGTGACCAAACACTGATGCCTGCTTTCCAGTCTGGCAAACCACTTTTCAAATGTCAGCGTCGAGCCCTGTAACGTGTTAATTAGTGAGCTTTAGAGGTGCTAGCAGACAGATTTAGTTCCCCCTCACACAGCCAGCCTAGCTGTTTCCCTGCTTCCAATCACGTCCTCGCTGCAGCTTCATATTCGAGGGACAGATTTAGGAGTTGCTATCGATCGAGATGATGTCAAACTATTCCTTTAAGTGCGATTCAGAGCAATATGTGCGCAGGTTGGAGGAGGGATTTCAGTTATCACTGTCTAAGCTAGAAGATTGAATTACTTTCCCGTGCTGTTTTTATTTTCATTTATTTTTTTGCCCCCTTCCCCCCCGTTCACTTACTCTCACCTTTCTATTGGCACTGCCACCGACACAGTATGAGGGCAGCAGACTGAATGAGGAGGTGAGTGAGGGTGAGGAGGGTATGGTACTGTCTGCTCTGTGTGTGTTTCCTCCCCCCGTTTGTTGGAACGCAAACGAGGAGGCTGGGGCTTGGGATGACGGGCCACGGCCCTCTGTCCCTGGCGGTCATGAACACAGCCCCTCATGCATTGCCTTGAGCCAGCATCTCCCCTCCTCAGTTTGGTCTTTCTGTGTTGACCTCTCTCCTACATACTGTACATACGCTACGTTTGGTCTGTGTGTGTTCTCGAGAATCCCGTAAGGAAAGATGTGCCCAGTGTGTCGCAATCCTGTCTTCAAAGTTTCCAACATCCGATGCATCTGCAGTGGCAACAGTCCGTCTGTCGGGACTGAATTGACACTCGTGTTTCAGATGCATCACGTTGGGGTTTGGAGAAGGAAGCACGGCATTTCAAACTCATCCAACCACAGTAGATTTGATGTATTGGAAAGTTCTCCGGCACGGTTAAAAAACAACAACAAAAACGGCACAAATGTATCTCAAGGCTGTTTCTTCTCTGACAGGCTGAACTGACTTTCTGTGCCGGTGACGTCATCACAGTTTTTGGTGAAATAGATGAAGATGGTTTTTACTATGTAAGTACTAAACATTTGTAGGATTTTTTTTTTCGGTGTTCCTGGTCCTGGAAGTACAAGTGCTGTTTATTTTCTGCATGTACATGTGGTCTGAGTACTTTCAGGACTTGGATATTAATATGTCCCAGTTGTATCATCACCACAAAAGATGATTCTTTGATTAAAAATTATATCATATCCGTAAGAAACATCCACTATGTCTGTTGAGCTTTATGTTGCTGCACGAGGCCGCGTTGTCTTTATGTCAGCAGGGTTATGTTTCTTGATTTCTACGTGGATCTTCAGCTGTGAGGAGGCTGAACTCGCCTCCGACACAAAGCTTAAGTCTTAATGATGTGCAATGAGTCACCTGGAAACAACTCATTAAACTAATGGTAAATTAATTAGCTACAGCTGATCAAAAGTCATCAGCTAGAAATGAGTAACCTGATTTTGCCGACTTCTGAAATAAAGGCACATCCTTTAATTAGAAATGATGAAGAATTGTAAGAAGTACATTTGCCACTGAGCTGTGCAAGAAAGGCATATATGATTGATAGGTGTAGTTATTTAAATACAGTATATACACCACCTTTTTTCACCTTCTTGTATGTACAGTATTTTTATCCTGATGTTTACTCTTCAGCTTTCTTTTCCTCGTTTTCAGCTGTTTTCTATTTTCTATCCTGACGTTAGTTCTTTAAACTGTGTGTCAGTACACTGACGGCTGCATCAAACCAGAGTCAAATTCCCTGTATGTGCACACATACTCGGTCAAAAAAGTTGATTCTGATTATGAGCAGATGTCTAATAACGTTGCAAAGAGAGAGACGAGTTTGATGTCGAATTTCTCCCGCTTAAAGATTATTAAGAGCTGCATTAGGTAAAAATGCAATTTGAATTTGAACATCCAATCACTGAGCTTGAATTTCTGTGACATACGCTGCAAGCAGCAGGTGGAAGCTAAAAAATGACAGTGTCAGTCTGCAGCTTCAATCAAGTCCCTTTCAAGTTCTGGTGAATTCATCTGATTTGTGCCAGAGGCTCATGGGTATTGTAGTATTTAGACAAAACAAGTAATATTAAAAATATTGCTTTAAAAAAAATGAAATGAGAAACAAACCCATGTGGGGAAAAACACCTGTCCTCCTGTGCATCATTAGCAGAGGGTAAAAATAATTCTCCCCATTCCTCAACTCTGTTGCAGCTTGAAACTCCCATGTGCCTCCTCAAAGTACGGGTATAAATAGTTAAACGCCGGGGCTAATTCAAAGTCAAACACAGCGGAGAGTGTCTCACTGTCTTTGTGTACTCTGCAGGGCGAGCTCAATGGACACAAGGGACTCGTTCCTTCCAACTTTCTAGAAGAAGTGCCTGATGATGTAGAGGTTTTTCTCACTGACTCACCATCTCGTTACGCCCAGGACACTCCAGCACGGATAAAGACCAAAAGGGTACATGCTCCTTCGCAGTACTAGCCCTCTGTCATCCATTTACTCTTTTCAGTTCCCTCTATCTCCTTTTAGTTCCGTGTCTGTGCGTGTGTGTGTCTCATTGACGTACAATGGGATTTTCTGACTGTAAATAAATAGATGTCTAAGATCTATGAAAAAAAAGAAAAATAAAACTTTAAGACTAATACTTGACAGAGGTACTTTTTATTTTTCATGTTTACTGCTGTGAAAGGGGGGGAGGGAGTTCTGCATTGTATAATACATGGATATATTGTATTCATAAAGCATTCTCAATGAGAGTAAAACGGAGGTGGTGGGGAGCTCCTGTGACTTTTTACTTGTTCTGTCATGTCTTGGAAACAACAGCAGTTAACACTTTTTTGCACACGCGTATTTAGCATTCTAACAGATGCTTTATGAATATATTCTGTGTTTGATCTCAAAATCATTTCTAATAGAGTAAATAGTTTTGTTGTACTGAAAGATGAACTATGTAGTGTGTAGCTCAGCATGTTCTATAGTCCAGATGCATGAATTCTTGAACATTTTATATAAAGATAAGTCTAGTGTAGTACAACTTTTGTATCTGCTCCTGAACGCCTTGTTTTGTATATTGCTTTCTTGTAAAGTAGCACGCAGAAAGGTCACCTAGCATATGTTGCCATCAGAAGAGAATCATTTCAGAAGCTAATTATTTACTAAATGTAAATATGTGATGTTATTTTTGTTGTTTAACAAATAATGCAATTGTTGAAATATTAATAGGTGTCATCGGATATTTCTTTCCTTGTGTTCTAATTTACCATTGTCATAGTGCAAACTTGTTGAAATGCCATCACCATATATATATTTTTTTTATTTCTTTTCCTCACCCGCTTGGCAAAACAGAAGAAGAGTGTTCATTTCACACCTTAAAGGCTCTGTTTCCGTCACGTAAGTGAGCAACTGAGGATACCAAGATTACGCTCCCCTCGTCTAATGCAGATGACATGGGTACCCCTTAGTTTCTGGTATGCAAACATGTGTACTTTATATGACATTCCTTTAGTGCTGCTCTGCCTTTAGGTAGTTTTAGGAACCTTCTTTTGTTTTCACCAAAACAATCAGAGTACTGTCTGCTGGTAGGAGGTAGTGACCCTAGCCAATGCATTAGACAAGAAGTATGGTATCTTCAGTTGTTTCTCTGAGTGTTGTACATGACAATGTCCGTCTCCTGCAATAAGTCTCCTGCTGTAACTCATGGTAAGCTAAAAGGCCATAGTTGTACTAATTGCCCTCAATTATAAATAAGTTCTGTTAAAATGAATGGTACGAACATTTAGACTCCAGAAAATCCACAGATTCTATGCAAAAACCCAAAGGAAAGCATAAAAGTTTTTTTGTTTTTATTTAAAGAAATTTAGGAACTCTTTCTCCTGTATGCAAAGAATAATGTGAAATATAAAAACGAATCAGCATTTTGGTTTATCAATTTGATTTGATTTAAAGTGAGACGATGCAACTTTTGCTCATAACAATTATGGGAGAATACTAAACTGCAACACACACTGACGGTGTAAACGATACGTGTGTGTGTGACGTGTTGGCTGTCCTGCTTCTTCTGGCAGAATGACATGGGTGCTCAAACAAGCCACCTGTAACGGCACTTACCTGTCAATCAGAGTGGCCACGCTCTTAACCCTGCATAACTTTAAGCCTTAATATAATGTGAACAGGTGAGTTGTATATAAATTCACCCTCAGTACAGTTGTCATGAACGGGGAAATTAGCTACAGAGACCAAAACTGTTTTTTGTACCAGGCTGTAAACATGTTTATTTCTGCTGTGAAACATGGGGACTTATGGAGACTGACTCACTTCTGGTGCCAGCCTCAAGTGGACGTTAGAGGAACTGCAGTTTTTGGCACTTCCCAGCCACGGAGGTTGCAGCTTGGCTTTTTACCATTTAGCTAAAATGCAAAATTATTGTAACAGCAATATTTACCCACAGTTTACTAATGTTAGCCACAATAAGCTGCTAGTCATAGCAGACTAAATAAGATTGTAGCCCTGAACTCCCTCTAGTGTACTTGAAAGAATAGAAGTCGAATATTTGATCTGTTCCGTCAAAAGTTGCATATTCTCACTTAAAACTTTAAGAAAATACCAAATGCAGCAGAGTGATTTTGATATTTTAGATGTTCTGGTGTTTAATTACACTCACACACACACTGTATATGTAAATATAGCCTCACAAAAATGGAATCTTGAACCATCCGTCTTCCCAAAGTGCAATTTAAAAGAGCCTTTTAGCTCATGATTACAGGAAAGGAATAGTGACTCGTAGTTTCTCTGTAACCCAGTTGTATCAGTAAATATCTATAAATATAAATAGCTATATATATATACATATATATATATTTGAGAGGAAGGAAAGTGAATGTGATATAAATATGTCCCAAAATGCAAATGTATCTGTTTATGTGAGAGAAACTGCCCTGCCTTTGATATTCATTGTTGGGAAATGTCGTCACCTTACATCGATGTGGAGGTTAGTCAATGTCATGCTTAAATTCTGTGTTGTTGTTGTAGCTTATTCGTTAGCAGCTTGATTAAAAAAAACAAACAAACTACTGTTTCTACCTGACAGAGAGGGCGGGTTGGGGGTGGGGGTAGACTTTAGAGGTATGGTGGCCCTGCTGAGACAGGAAGGACTTTTAAAAAAGAGAAGCAGGGGGGAGTAGTGACTGAGGTGTGTGAGAGACGGTTGGCTTTTTAACACCCTCAACTGTCCCTTACGGGTCTCCCATTAGGTTCCATTGGAAAAATCGGGTCCGCCCAGAAGAGCAGCCTCTCCCACAGTGCGTCCACACATCCCCGGCTCTGGCTCTGCCACCGTGGGGCCCGGCACGGCCATCAGGGCCCCACTGGACATGTACTACTCCTCCAAAAAGAAAAAGGGACTGCTCTCCAAAGGGAAGAAACTATTGCAAAGACTTGGCGCTGTAAAATAATTCCTCGACACACTTTCTTGTAGTGTTTAAACGAAAAGAAAAGGAAAAAAAAATCTAAATATAACACAGTTGACAGGTGGCATTTGTGAGCTCAGCAAATGCTTTATTCTTGTACATCTGTTGTATACTAGAATATTTGTATTTTGTTAACAGTATCAACTTATTTTCAATAACACATTTCATATTTTTGGTCCCGAAACCTTGTGGTGTCGGCCGATGTAGTATTAAGTATCTTACCTCCAAGTCTCTGGCTGATGAAGTTGTGCTGTAGACAGAGACGGGGCCTTGGGGCATTCTTCATTTTGCACTTGGTCAGCGTCTGTGTGTGTGTCTGCAGAAATCAGAATGTCATTCAAACACAGAGGGCTCGGTTAAACGTTTGGGAGTCCGCTCTGAATCTGAGCAAAGAAAAACCAGACCCCTTTGAGGACCACGAGGACCCGAGCTCGTTCAAAAACAGTCAGTCACGTCAGCTGTTGAAGAGGTTTGCATGCTTTACTTCAGCACATTCCCCTCGAGACTGCATGCGACGTGATGGGGGGGGGCTCAGAACTTACTTTAATACTTGCTGTGCAGTAAACTGTGACAAATCAGCAGAATTAACTCCTAAATCTTCTGCCCTATCTCGACACTGTGATAGAGGCAAGTGCCCCCCTTCCACCCTCACACACCTACAAAACAAGCACATGCTGTACCTACGACAGGGTCTCTGCAGTAAAATCAGCCTGAATGGAAATGCCTAGTAGATCCAACCTCCATGTATTTGCCTTATAATCGCACAATGGTTAGTACTTTTGTCCAGTAGAGCGTGCAGTTCCATGCCTACTATTCATTTATATTCTTACTTCATGAGACGAGATCTGTTAGATGATGTTAATCCTCACTTGTGATGTGCAGGGTATCGTGTGACTGTTGTGACCCCCCTCACCCCCCCATAGGACCAGAGCTCACATATAAACCAAGTCCGAGGCTCCTGTGTTGACTATCATCAACGTTTAATTACATTTTTAATTTTTAGAAACCTCAAAAAACAGTTTTTGGAACTTCATTTTTTTATTTAACTTCGCTGTTTTTGATGCACGTCTAATTTAAAACGATGACTACTCTACAAAAGGAAAAAATCTGTGCAATATAGCATCAGCAAATGAAGTCCTGTTATTGTACTGCATTCGAGTCATAACATAACATGCAGCAGTTTTGGGCGTCACTAGAAGACTAAAGGTTCGACTGTTTTCACAGCAGTTTAACCGTGAGACACAAGGCTACCTCTGCGCTGCCCCCTCTGCCCGTATAACCCCCAAATCTATTAGATCTGAAAGATGTTTATTCAAGCCAATCTGTCATCGATGCCTGTTCAGTGTGTCCCGAGTTCTGTTGGTGCAGGATACAAGTACTGTATATCAATATATATAATATATATATCTACACCTTAATGTAGAGTAGTGAATGTATGATGAATTGAAAGCCAATGTATTTTCAAAGCTGCCCAAAAGGATTGTGCAGATGTCAGTCTTTGTGCGTGAAATGAAACAGTCCACCTTTATTTCCTCCGCACCATTTTCCATCTCATCCTCATGTATTTTAAGATCTAAGCCTATTTTTTCTATAAACACAAGAGTTGAACTGAAACTGCCAAAAAAGAATGTATGCAAAACATTCTGTAATACTTTCTGTACAATTCTCGGCCAACAGCCATGTTAACCTACGGTAAAAAAACAAACAAAAAAAAAACCTGATGTACATCTTTTCCTATTTCTGGACCATGTCTTCAGACATTGCTTCTGTTCATTTTGACTGTTGCTCTTTTTGTACTTTGTCCATTTGTAAAATTGTTTTTAAATGTTTATACTTGATTTTCAAACTGCCTTTTTTGTACATTTAACTTTATAATCAAACAGTGCAAGCTTTTCCCCATGGTGTCTTGAAGACCATATTGTTTTCAAAGTCTGCAATTGTGTGCTAGCTTTATGATAAGAGTTATCAGCCTATATTGATGGTTACAAATTATTGTGTGGGTGTGCATGTGCAATCTTTTCTAAAAAAAAAAAAATAATCTAAATAAATTTGATATTTTGTAATGTTTGCATGTGTAATTTAACTTAACACAGAAATTCAATACAACAAACTTTTTTATTGAATGCATCGCAGCAACATCAGCCTCATTACGAACAAAAATAAGACATTTCAGCTGATTTTTTTTTCTCTCCCCACTGTGGAGGACAAATCTACAAATCACCAGGAGGCTCACTGGTGTAAGAAATAAATTAAATAAACTTAACTTAGACATTTGTTCTTACTCAAAAGTCAAAACATGAACCTAAATGAAGTTTTAAGTAAATACAACGCTGACATGTAGTTCTGGAACCGTTTGGATTAAACTGAACCTCAAGTGTGTTTCAGACACGGTGCATATTCACAAATGCTTCGAACTGAACTCTGTCTTTGCACTTCAATACGTAACACAAACCTCAACCTCCAGATTAAATCAATCTAACAAAAGAGGCTGACACACAAAGATCTTAAGAAGGAAGCTGAGCAGAGTCCTCGTGTCTTGGACCTCACAGGTAGAAGAGGAGGTTATCCAGTTGCACATGGGGCTGCCTGTGGATGCTCTGACCCACAAGGAAAGCCAACTTGTGGGCGTACTGGCAGGGAGCGGGCACTCGGATCAACCCCTGAAGCACAAACAGAAAATAAAATTTGAGCCATGTCGATTTGGCACACGATTGTGTGATCAGCTCTAATGGTTATTCTAACGTTCAGCCTACCTGCCAGTTGTAGTACATGTGGCACAGCTTGTAGGTAAGCCGCTGCATGTGATCAGGCTTCAGTCCACTTGTGTCGTACACGACATTGTAGTGGGATGGGGAGAGGCATCCAAACGTGACAGACTGGCTCACGATGTAGAAGTCGTACCTGATAGGGATGTAACGATACATCGTGACACGATTAAAATCGGTACAAATGCGTGACGACTTGCATCGGTTCACAGAAAAAATGAATCGCGATTCTTGGCGAATGCGAGAGTAAGTTTTTTTTAATTAGAAATAGGTCACGTTGTGGCTGCAGCTTCCACTGCCGCGTCTGCCTTTCTGTGTCTCACACACACACACACACACACCCCTACACACATGCGCAGTAGTGGTAGTCGGCGTCAGGCCTGACTGTACCGTAAATGATACCATAACACAGACCCTCCAGGAATTCACGATGTTGCGATTTGCAACTTCAACGCAACTTCAGTGAATCCCCAGTGAATGAATTCAGGGCGGTGTTGCAATTTTACCCATTACCGCAACTTCTCCGCAACTTCCGCGCAGTCTGCACGGGGGACTAAGCACGGTTCAGGGACGGCCGCACGGTGCGGAAGGATCCCCTCGTGGGACCTCTCCCCGGCGCTGGCTGGCCCCCGCCGGGCGCATTTCCTCCGAGGCGGTGCGCCGCGACCGGCTCTGCGTTTACAGCGCCCGGACCTCGCCATTTCCCGGGGCCGTGGACTCTCAAAGGGTTAACGAGCTATCATCTTAATTGTTCTTATTTTCAGTTAGCTCATACTTCAATCTGAAAGGTAATGGTCAGATCAGCTGCTTGCTGGCAGTCCAATAAGAACACAAACTGTTTGAGAGTTTCTGTAAAGAGAGATTTTTTTCCTACAAATAAAAAGATAATTTTATTTGGTCAGAATTTGTCTGTAGCTCATTTTGATTTTTAAAAAAAATCGTGAAAAAATCGTATCGTGAACAAAAAATCGTGACTCGAATCGAGTCGTGAGTTGAGTGTATCGTTACATCCCTAGTACCTGATAAACGAAAGTTGCAGCAGTTTAAGAGCAGTGCTACTAAATGAGTAAATCAAAATACACACACACACAAAACACGCACCACTCTGGACGGGTGACCTCTGAGTCAATGACGGTCCCGGGGGGAGGGTTGCACACTTTGCCATTGATCCGAGCGAAGAACCTGGTGCTGAGGCGTTTCTTCACCACCACCACACTCAGCTTGGGCCTACGACCAACAGATGAAGCGGCTCCATCAAAAACTGGCAGGTTACAGGAGAACTGAAGCTTTGTTCTGATTATTTTGTGACATGGCAGAAGTAACGTCGGCACGTTGGAGATTTCACAAAGTCTTAAAAGATGAAGAGCTCACATGTAGTCGTGCCCCATGGACTTGATGCAGTCCATGATCTGGGAGACCTCATAGTTGACCACGCTGTGCAGCTGGCCGTCTCCCACCCCATCTCGGTACACGATGATGCGTGAAGGCAGGCAGTTGTTGAACTTCAGGTATTCCTTCAGGGCACCTGGAAAACAAAGTTGTGACAGTTATGCTGAGACACTTGACAGATGGTTGACGTGTATATTAACAATAAAATTAATTTGTCAACTTAAGGAGAGACTTGCCATTTAAGGCCATCTTCAGTCCATCCATGATTTCCTGGCCTCTGTCCTGCAGCACACACTTTGAGTACCACCTTGACAGAGAGATTCAAAACATCACAATCAAACTTACTGGCTATAGACTAAGGTCCAGTTAAGGAGGAATCACTCAGCTGCTTGTACAAACTAACCTGCTCATGTTCTGGTTGAGGCTGGCCACGAGAGCGCCGATGGACCTTTTCCCAGCAGTAGTGTCATGGTAGCAGTCGATGCCCACGATCATCACATGTTTGAGCTGGTGGGACAAGTAAGCAGCACAGCGTAATGTTCTACTCCAGCAGTTTCACAGCTCGTTGACTTGCATGGATTCAACCCAACCTTAACTGAGATCTGAATTCTTTGAGGACACACCTTGTGTGTCGAATTAGTAACTTACAGGGATTTCCACACACCAGAGCTCTCCTCCCATTTTGCACGCCACCTGCAGTGCAATCTTGGTGCCCACAGACATGAGCGCCTTTCTCAGAGTACGGGCAACCACACACTGGCTGGGAGTGGGACACTCCACACAAAGGAACCTCTTGACGGTGTCGTACTTGTCCTTCCTGTCAGTGGGGAGGATCACCACTACCTAACAGACGAAGAGAACGTGAAGCTCTCACGCATACAACATATGAAATGTGACAGCATTGATTAGGCAAAAGTCAAACATGTGAAGGTCACAAACCATCTGTGTATTGGGTCCAACATTCTGCTTCAGGGCTCTGAGCAGAGACTCCTGGTGATCCTCGTACTCGATCCTAAATCAAAAGGACAGCAACACAAAACATCTCCCAGTCAGAGGTAACAGATAAACACCGGCTACAATAGTTTAATAGTTTTTACAAGAATCCTGTTGATTCACAAAAACAAATAATTTTTAAACATGTTCTCTTGCATCCCTTAAAGTCAAGAACTCCAGCTAGATGTTCCTAATAAACTGTCAGTGTATTTAAATGTATTCCACACTCTGGTTCAGTTTGTAAATTAAATGTGATACCTACAACAAACTAATATTGCAAGGACATCAGTTGGACTTTGATAACTCGTTTTACACAAAGCCTGTAGAATACATTGTTCTCCTGCCAGAACTCACATGAGAGGGTTTCTGATGCGGATACCGAGAGGAGCCGAGACTGTTTTGAGGGTCTGCAGGAGGGACTGGGCTTCATTGCTGCAGCGACGGGTGCAAAACATGATCCAGTTATCCAGCGGAGGACTGGTGATCAGAGGAATGCCACGCATCTGTCTGCTCCAGCTTGCATCCCCGGGGCCGTAATCGTACTAGGTGATGTTAATCTCTCAATTAAAATCATATGAATAAATAAATTTAATGTATTCAGAAGAACCACAAGCAAATTATACCGATCTTGATCCCTGGAAAAGCATCTCCCTCGGGAGGACTCTGCCAGTCACATTTAGGAGTTTGGAATCAAAGTTGAGGCCCCACTTATCCAGCTCCGCCTGTGCATCAGCGTTCCTAACAAATCAAATCAAAGCCCGGGATTAAACTTGCCTGAAGATGTTGACAGGGAAACAAAATCATGGTTTAACTTCTGTGCATATGAACAGACAAATTACACAAGCTGAGTACAGTGAAGAGCCTACCTCTGTATGTTATGGATGAATCTGTTGACGCCTCCCTCTCTGGCCTCTGGTGACAGTTTGGTGTGGCTGTC
This sequence comes from Collichthys lucidus, assembly GCA_004119915.2. NCBI lineage: Eukaryota > Metazoa > Chordata > Actinopteri > Sciaenidae > Collichthys > Collichthys lucidus. Next base: position 32,152,001 of record CM014088.1, read on the forward strand.
CAAGGCCTTCATGATGGTGAAGTCAGCTCGGATCTTGTTGGTCAAACCTGTCAAAACACGACAAGTTTCACTTCATGGTTATACTTTACCAAGTTCTGCAGCAGACGGGTGTGTTTTTTTAGTTCACGGAGATGTTTGGATCATATCCTACAGCTGACACTAGCATCAAAAATCACACACACACTGCACAATAGGAGAGGCGACCTGTGAGGTAGCACAGCTCTGGGATGAGCATGGCCGGGCCAGGAGGGGGAGCTCCAGCAGGACCCAGCCTCCTCATATGGCTGACGAGCAGGGCCTGGTTGTCATCGGTGATGTCCAGGCCATATTGCTTCGAAGAGAGTGAACAAGTCTGTGAGGTTTAAGTGCTCTGACTTGATTCAGCCTATAAATTCCACAAGTCACCTTAAACTTGAAGACGGAGTAATTTTAAACACCCGTCTATCAAGTTCTAAGTCTATATTTGTTTCCTTCTCTTCGTCCAATCCCAATACTCTAAATGTGCCACTAAAGAGTTCAATGCAACATTTAGTTGCCAGTAAGCATGCTGTTTATCGTCCCGCAATACTGGACACCTACATTCTTGTAGTAGTTCTTAAAGGAGATCTCTTTGTCTCTCCTCGTGAAGGTGTTGTTGGGAGTGTGATCCCAGGCGATATCATCAATCCTGTAGGTTCTGTTGTTGTATCTAATAAATTGAGGCAGCAGAAGGAACAGAGCAAGTCCAGTTACACAGGGGTGCTTTTGAAGACGATGCATCACTTCAAAGCCTAGTATCACCAAGATTCAAAACTTCTGCATATTATTCCAAGAATGTGAGTATAAAACGTGGATCCTACTTTGTGAGAACTATGAGTCCGATGAGCTCCTTCGCGCAGATGTCAGGGAAGCGCTGATTTCCAAACTGGTGCCTCAAGTTGATCATGAAGTCAAGGACCGTCTCACTGCGCAGCACCTTGTGGCTCTGGTCGATACACAGCATGATGGACGACTCGTACTTCAGGATGGTGGTGCTGTAGCCTGGCCAGATGGTCAGCCTAGGATTGCGGGGACAGGTGCAAAATGTGTCATTCCAGATTTAAGTAAACAGTTGTTTGCCGTCATATCAGACTGCCCACTAACGGGTTCAGAAAAGTGAACTGCTACAGCTCCTGACTGGATTTAAATCACCTTCACTTTTAAACATCAGGATGTGAAAAACAAAACAAAGACGAATGAACAAACTTGTGCACTGGGATGTCGAGTGGATCCTGGGGGTTGTAGTAGTTGCGTCCAATCTGCTGCATGTTGAGAATTCTCAAGACCCTGTGGAAATTTAAAAACTACCGTTAATGAGAAGTTTGGAACTTTCCAAAGATCCAAAATGTTGTGGTGAACTGTATCCTTGTCTTGTATACATACACTGGTCACGAACATCCAATCAGTTATTGGACTGGTGCTTCACTTATTTTTTAAGAGACCTGAAAACTGGAAAGTTTACCTTCTGAATAAGATGTTATAAAACTGAATGCACATCGAAGATGTGGGTGGCAGTTCGTTTGTCAGGGTGACTGTTATCTGAACCTTCTCTCCATTCCTCGTCTCGCTGTGCAGCACAGTCTCCTAAACACAAGAAAGAAAACCAGCTGAAGCTGGAGCTGAATTTACCAAACAAACTACCGAACCTTCAAATCACATTCAAAGGAACAGTTTTGCAAACGGGGCAGTTGTGTGTCTTCAGTTTGTTTTAATCTAAGTGTTGGAGTGATCATATCACCTTGCTGTGCAGTCTGTTAGGCAGAAAAAGCAGGGATCCATCAAAGCTCCGTGCTGAGCCTAGTACTTCTTCGTGCTGGAAGAGCAGTGCAGATCTCAGGCGTCGAGACTCCATTGGCGGGTTGTAGTCCACGTGGTACTGATAGAGAACCCACTGAGGGCGGGACACTATGCGGAAGAAGTTTGCTGTCAAGTAAATGGGGGAACCGCTCGTTCCTGAGGAAGTACACACACAATTTCAGGGAGTAAGTTACAATCCTCTCCATCAATGACACAATTTGCTGAATAAACATGAAGTGATGACAGACCAGTCTTCGAGTCCTTAACGTGCTCCATTGCCTGCCTGGTGTTGATCCCTGCATCGTTAAAATCGCGGCGGCGTCCACCTCTTTCCCCGAGCTTTACCTGCTGAAAGCCGACTGAGATCTGTTGAAGAGCTAATAAAAACAAATCCAAGCCATCAGAGACGTTAAATGAACCACATGCAATAATCCTGAGAACCTATGATAGGCAGAGAAAATGTTTTAGGGGTCGCCACAAGTCTCCTGCACTGCAGTTAACTTTACTCATTGAAACTGTCTATGATACATATTTTGAATCCCTTTCACAGACTTCCAAAAAAGGAATAACAGAAATCACCTGACGTAAGAAACAAAACATGACTGTATGTTACCGTCTCCAGAAAAGGGTCCTGGAGCACCTCTCTGCCTCCCTCTACCGACAAGCTCTCTCTCTGCGGGCGGGGCAGCGGCAGCTGGTGCAGCCTCTTGAGCCTGGATCTTCAGAAAGAAAACACACAGATGTGAGAGAATGTCGTCTTAAGGAAACGGCCCGTTCTTTCTAGTGAAGAAAGTCAAATTTGTAATGCAATGTTCAAACAGAATTGCATATGCCAATTTTCAAAATTACCATTTTACACAACAATTTTCTAATTAAGCCGTTCAATTTCTCCTCTTGGTTTGCTTCTGCATTTTGCAGCACCGGCGTCTTGTGAAGACCCACCTTGCTCTGACACTTAGTTGGATCAGTGGTGAGCAACCCAGAGATTCTGACACCCACTAGGGGTCAGCAAAGCTTTGAAGGGGGGTTGTGAGGCTTTGATTTTAAGTTCTGGTACAGGAACACTACTGTGTGAGACTCACCCCTAAAACACACTGCATGCAGAACGACTCCGTTTCAATTTTAGTCAATGTGTCAGCTCACACAGTCTCCAGTTTCATTTCATTTCTAACCTAATTTTATCAATCATTACAGTATTAGTGTTGTCTTATCACTATGCATACTCTAAGTGAAAATAAAGAATAAAAAAGTGTAGGAGACAGTGAAGGACACAGTGTAGGAGACAGTGAAGGACACGGACACAGTGTAGGAGACAGGTCACAGTGAAGGAAACAATGACAGTGTAGGAGACAGTGAAGGACACGGACACAGTGTAGGAGACAGGTCACAGTGAAGGCCACAGTGAAGGACACTGTGAAGGACACTGTGACAGTGAAGGACACAGTGAAGGAGACAGTGAAGGAGACAGTGAAGGAGACAGTGAAGGAGACAGTGAAGGAGTCACAGTGAAGGACACAGTGAAGGAGACAGTGAAGGAGACAATGACAGTGAAGCAGACAGTGAAGGACACGGGTCACAGTGAAGGACACAGTGAAGGACACAGTGAAGGAGACAATGACAGTGAAGGAGACAGTGAAGGACACGGGTCACAGTGAAGGACACAGTGAAGGAGACAGTGACAGTGAAGGACACAGTGACAGTGAAGGACACAGTGACAGTGACGGACACAGTGACAGTGACGGACACAGTGAAGGACACAGTGACAGTGACGGACACAGTGACGGACACAGTGACAGTGACGGACACAGTGACGGACACAGTGACAGTGACGGACACAGTGACGGACACAGTGACAGTGAAGGACACAGTGTAAGTGAAGGACACAGTGTAAGTGAAGGACACAGTGACAGTGAAGGACACAGTGACAGACACGGTGAAGGACACGGTGAAGGACACAGTGACAGTGAAGGACACGGTGACAGTGAAGGACACGGTGAAGGACACAGTGAAGGACACAGTGACAGTGAAGGACACGGTGACAGTGAAGGACACAGTGAAGGACACGGTGACAGTGAAGGACACAGTGAAGGACACGGTGACAGTGAAGGACACAGTGAAGGACACGGTGACAGTGAAGGACACGGTGAAGGACACGGTGACAGCGAAGGACACGGTGAAGGACACGGTGACAGTGAAGGACACGGTGACAGTGAAGGACACGGTGACAGTGAAGGACACGGTGACAGTGAAGGACACGGTGAAGGACACAGTGAAGACTCCTCTTACCGCTCCAGGTGCCTTGGTCTCTTGACCACGCGCTCTGCCTCGTGCTCTTGCACGTGCCCGACCAGTCATTTTTTTCTTTTTAGCAGCTGTTTAATTAAAAGAAATATTCTTAATGTAATGAACTAAACTTTACTCTGATTAAAACTCAAACTAACTGTTTTACTCTTTAAGACTTCAAAGGCACAAAATGGCGCCCATAGCTCGGCCGAGCTAGGTTAGCTTAGCTCATAAAAGTGACCGTTAAAAGTTTTTTTTTCACCGTTTACCGAATATGAGACGAACATATTGAATTTTAAAAGCAAGTTTAACACGTTAACTCCACATTTACGTCGTGATATTGCCATTTTTGACTGATTTATTAGCTAATTTAATTTAAATTTGAATGTGATATATTATAAATTATCTCGAATTTAAAAAAAATGTAATGTAAATATTAAAAAAATACATTTTACTTACATAAACGTTTGGATAAAGTTTCGTCGTAAGTTGCGATTCAACGAAAAACACACGCTCGGTCTGCCTCGAGGAGGACGTTATAGGCCTCTTTACTGAGAAGATTAATACGCTTGACTTATTTTATTATTTTTAAACAGTTCTTCGGTTTATATAAGACATATATCACTACCATTTAAGTGCAGTTTGTTTAGTATTAATCCAATAGAGACGTTTTAAAAAGGTCGTTGAAGTTATTACTGGGAAAAGATGAAGAACTACTTTTTCTAAGCGGAGTGATCCGTTTTTAATCTAGAGCTGCTGTGCGCCTTATTTAAAACGGTGTAATCTCAGCTGTGGCCACTAGGTGGCAGCAGCGCCCCTGCTGTAAACATAAAGACTCTGAGCTCTGACACACACACACACACACACACACACACACACACACACACACACACACACACACACACACACACACACACACACACACACACACACACACACACACACACACATTATTGCTGCATTTTAGAAATCAGCAACAAACTTGACACATGTCAGGTTCAGCCATTCAGCCCATAGCTCATTGTGCACCACAATAAGAGTAAATGCCACTGTCCTCACTACAGAGCACTGCACTCCAAAGCAAGCATGAACAAGAACAGTTTGTTCCCACCACGCCATCGTTCTGATTAACACCAGACACGTGTCAGAGACGATCACTGTGCAGTAACCTCCAAACATCCACCAAACCTGCAAATTATTTATCCTCATTGTTTAAAGTCGGCTTGCACAATCTGTGCACACGCTACATATGAACTACCTCCTCTACATAAATTATTATACTATGTACAGGCTCTACACATGTTTATTTTTATCTCATCTAGCTTGCTGCCCTTTCTTTCTACGTGTGCTTATATCTGTGTATATATGCTGATACGAACTGGTCTAGACGTGCTCTATCTATATGGAAAGAGATAACTTCTGTATGATCTGATGATGTTACATAAATAAAATTGATATTTAACAAATTAGTCTTAAGGGGGCCCATTGGCTAGTAAGTAAAGACTAAATGGATTCAGGCCGAGGCTTACTCCGAGATCTTGGTGAGTTTAACTTATGAAGATGATAAAAAAAATAAGTAATGATTCAGAAATGTAAGTGTTAAGAATGTTTCTAAAAAAAAAATCCTCTTATCCACTCCTTTTAAGAAATACCTGATCACGAGCTATTATTTCTTCCCAAAGTTTTCCTCTCTTCTCCACATCCCACCATTTGAAACAGAACTTGGCACCTCAGAGGGCATTTTTATGAAGATGTACGCAAGTCTTTCATGTCTGAGATCTAAGAGTGATTAGAGATTCAGACCTGAGGGACTAGTCTGCAGAGGACCTGCTTCAGTCACTGTTTACCTACTGGAAGACGACTGAGGTGGAGATGAAGAAGAAGGGCAGGTACATCAGTGTCATCAAGATTGATTGTGGGGGTAAAAAGGGGAAAGTAACACACAGAAATCCACTTGGATGCGGGAACAGTTCAACATTATACACACGTAACTGTATCTTATCAAAATGCAGAACAATGTGCACATAACAAAGTCCAGTACTGTAAGTTTTCTTCAAAAAAACCTACTATCTCTTAAAGAACAACAAAGGCCGCTGAAAAGGAGTCAAATATGAAAGAAAAAAAGATGAAAATGTGCCCAGGGAGAGAGCTGCAAGCTGAGCAGTGCGAGGCTGAGAAAGGTGCACCCTGCCAGGGACGTTGATGAATGCGCTTCAGGCTTCAAGCTCGCCCTGCAGCCCCCCAGTGGTGTGGATTCCACGTTTATGCTAATCACACTCTGTGAGAAACTACGGCCCAAAAGCTGATGAAAGGAGACACGCAAGTACACAGTTAGTTCACCAAACTGGCTGCACTTTATTATCATCACAAACAAACATGTCATTATGGTCATCAGCATCAGTGCCAGGAACATGTTTCTATATATCGAAACGATGAAAACAAAACATCGTTCTACACGAGTCACAGTGGTCCCATTAAGCTTGAACTCCAAATCTAGAACAAGAGGGGATTCGGAATAATAAGGAGCCACGGTGCCACGATATCAGTAAGCGGGTTAGCAAAATTAGATTATTCTTTCGCCTGCCGTGGAACCTAATCTGCTCTGCATCAGTGCGTTTATCCTTTAAAAGAAAAAAAAAAGATGCCAGGCGCTGCATCACACACACACACACACACACACACACACACACACACACACACACACACACACACACACACACACACACACACACACACACACTCACACACGCACACACACACAGTTTGCACCGTGGGTTTCCGAGGCCGTGCTGGATGAAGAAGTCAAACCAAGCATACAGTATCTGACACAAACTGCTTTTCTATTTATAATGAAGACAGTTTCTGGCTTTGTTAGCGATGGTGCACAGTCGGTATTGTCAAAATCACTGAGGTTGACTTCCATCAGACGGAGTGGATCAGTTCCACACAGACTTTGAATGAGAAAGCACCATAAAAAGAGATGATTTCCTTCCATAATAAAGGTCCAGTGTGTCAGAATAAGGAATATAATACTTTGTTTTTGATGTTGAACCGTCATGTTTCTACAGTAGCCTAGAACAGACAAACACTGACTGCAGATGCGGACATTGTTTTGGTGTTTTGGATCCATCATAGTTTCTGTGATCTGCAGCTTCACTGTTGCCACTGAATTCTACACACTGGTCCTTTAAATCCTTTAAATGTTTTCTGCAGCATCGTGGTTCTAATAGATTTTTAAAGATCCAGTGTGTGGGATTTAATGGGATCTAGCAGTGAGGCTGCAGATTGCAACCACTCGCTTGTAGAAACATGGTGCAGATTTCAGGTGATTATACACTAATGAAAACATAGTGATGAATATTATATTCCATATCTGTCACTATATCCTTCACACTGGACCGTAAAGAGACAGATTTTCTGCAGCATCGTGGTTTTAATGGACGTTTAATTTCATTTAAACAACTCAACATTTTGTGGCGAACCAGGCAGTTAAAATAAAACACACAATAAAGCCGAATCTCTTTTTATAAAACCAAAACGCTCACACATCATCATGATTCAATCCCTTATCTACATTTCCTGCAAGCCTGAACACCAAGGACGTATCCCATTCGGGTTTCATTTATTTGGCAAATGCCGCTTCCTCTTTATTTGATAACAAAACCCTCTGGTGGTGGCCTTGACTTGTTGGAGATTATGTGTGTATACAGACACAGGGAATCTGGGTAGACAAACATGTGATTCAGTAGGCATGGATTTGTCCGGAGAATAAAGTCAATGCAGAAAGCAAAGTGGAAAAACTGTCTGGAAAACACATTTGAAATGTTTGTGAATATGCTTGATGTGTTCAAACATCTTTTTTAAATTTTTTTTAAGAGAGGCAGGGGGTAAAGCCAGCAGGGGGAAGGAGGCCCGTGCTGACCATAGCAGAGTCCTGCAGAGGCAGAGCCCCCTCGGAGCCAGGCACAGTAAGGATGCCATGTGATCTCTGAAAAGTCAACAAGGGTTGGTCCACAGCTGGGCTGCAGGAGAACAGAGAGCAGACACGTAGCAACACCCTCCTGCTGGGAGCAGCCGAGGATACGGAGGACTCACAGCCTGCCCATGAATCTACTGTAGATTTCGTCTCCTGAAATGCGAGAAGACAGCGGGGAGGAATCTTCCCCATTTCGGTTTTCTATCGTTTCAGAAGCAGTTCCTATGTTTAGCGCTCATTTTAGTTTACATACATGGTTGGATACTAACCCTTTGGACTCCTGCATTTCAATTCTTCAACAATAAATATCACGCCGCCTCCGTCGAGCAAACACACAATCCATCTCCGCTGTGCCAGAGAACCGGCGCACAATGGGAGCGCTGCAGATTTAATTTCCTCAAAAGATTAAGTTGCCTTCTGCATCGCTGAAACTTTCTAGGGGTTTGAAGCTGAAATCTCAGTGGTTATTCCTCTCTTTGTCCAAAGCATTGGTTTGAACAAAGGTGCAGTGAAGCATCAGCACCAAAGAATCTAATAAGCACAATGTGGGAATAAAGCAGAGGGGAGTGAGCATCAAAGGCAGCCAGGCACAGCATGACTGGCATCGGTCTGAACTCCCAACCTAGGACACTCAGCATGCGCTTCAGCAATCACCCCCTTTAGACCAGTCCTGGGCAGTAATTAAAACCATCGTTCCCACTGCCTCAGTATCTCATTAGCCACAGGACCCTAGGCTTTCATCCTTGCTTGTCCAAAAATATCACACAACTTCACACACCAGCAAAGATGAGCCCGGCACAACCAAAAACACACAATTGTGACATCTCTGAGACGAACAGAGCATTATCTAACTATCATCTAACTCCAAAGAACAGTGGGCGATCACAAAAGCCTGTCTCTCCATGTCCAATGTAATTATTATTGCACCTAACAGGGATGATTTGGAGAGAAACTGTCACCCTGCTGTTGGTTGATTAAATCTACCTGCGCAGGAAACAAAGAATAAATACAGACATGAAAGAGTAACCAAAACGTAGCTGCGACACATTTGCTCAGCGGGGAACAAGGCAGAGAAAGAGTGCTTTGTATAATTTTGTTTTCAGCTGCAAACATCAACCAGTGTTTGCGACTGAAACCCATTAAAAAAATGAGGACAAACTGATACATTTGAAGCTCCTACGCTTTCAGTATCAAAGGGAGGATTTGAAGTGGGCGAGTATCGGTTGCAGTGGTCAGATTTAGTACTTTGGCTGTAGATAAAAAGAAACTCTTCTTCCCATGTTTAATTCAGTATGAGCCATGACTAACTCATGTAATATACTGGGCCTCTGAAGTCAATCGAAGGCGCTTTCGCTCTCTTTGTGTACTGTAGACAGAAATGAACGTGTCACTGTATTTTGACGATGATGCACCTCAACGTGCGGATGCAGGTCAGGTATTTTCTTCCCCTGCAAAATCGGTTCTTCATTGGCAGTACGGAGCTATACTAAAACCTTAATCCACCGCATGTTATTAACCTACTTGGCATCACTTCCAGCCTGTTTTTGTGCTTTCAAATGACAGCAAGAGAACTAATGCAAAAGACAGGATGTCAGCGACAGCATTGTGTCTGCGTCTGTCTTTAGGTGGCCCGTTCTATCGTGCAAATATGTTGAATGTGCCACGAGCCACATCAGTTGGTTCTGCAGAAACAGTGGCCCGTAAAACTGGTGTTGCAAAGAATTTACGACGTGTTGTGTATGAATTTTCAAAATAATTTTATGGTCTTCCATTGAAGAGTTGCAAAATAGTTGCAGTGCCGAGATGCCCCACCCAAACATATAAAGTCTGTTTCTGAAGAGTGGTGTTACATCGCCCTCACAAACATGCCAACCACTCCTCCTCCTCTTCCTGCTGCACAAATGTGTGTGTGTGTGTGTGTGGAGTGTACGTACCTGAAATGGAGTCTCCCCATTCTTTGGTCACGAGAAGCTCTCTGATCTTTCAACGACACAAAGACTTGTGCAAGATGAGGATGAGCTCTCAACCTTTGTCAACATCCAGTCTGAAGCCGTGGCTCTTTTTTTTAATAACAGCGGCGTGTTGTTTATGTGAGTGTGTTTGCTCATAAAGGGCCTTGATGCCACAAAAAAAAACCATTATAGAACCGGGTCCCTATTTCCTCCTCAGTGCCATTATGAGTCAGTCAAAATTAAAACCCAACCACAAGCTGGTTCTCAGCCAAATTCAGCTAACCGACTCTCTCCCGCTCTGTTTCTTTGAGAAGCCTTTGATGTTAGCAGGGGGCTTTTGCACTCGCAGTGATGGTAACGAATGATACTTTAAGCGATTCTTTTTTATCCGGCGAGCTTAATGAAAGATTAATGGGTTTGATATTTTCCCTTGTTTATATTTTATTCAAAAAGTAAGCCGCGGTCCTTGGAACCTGTTAAAAGCTTCTCGGTAATGATTTTATGGATCAGTGGAAGTCACATTATGTTCTTTGGCTCTGAATGCATCGAGAAGTGTCGATTGTCTTCTTCGCAACATTATCTCAACATGAAAGGCGTTGACCTTGAGCGCCGCGCCTACGTCTACGTCTGATATGGATGGGGCATATTGCAGCTGTGGCAGAAACGTGTTAATTTCCATATGTCCTAATTCAGCTTGCTGCAGACTCCCATTTCACAGCTCAAAGGATGAAATGATTCAGGCTCGGTGGATTATGTCGTGACAGTCTATAGATTTTCCCTCCAGTATCCAGAAGATACTGCTTGTTGAACAGATGGAGAACTTATGATTTGATAATAGAGCGGAAAATTTACAGCTGACGATCAGAGAAGATTGGTTCTCTTATTCCAGGGTTGTCAGCAGAGCTGATATCATGTGCTTGTTTATTGCTGAAATATGTCTAATGTTGGGAAAATTAAAAGATCACAATTAAAGCCATATCTAAACACAGCTGATGCTGATAATAGAGCTGGATTGCACTCTTTAAAGAGTCACTGAAACGTCTGATGGAAAACATGAAGAGATGAAGATCAAAGACTCCTCTAAACAATATTTTCTGCTGCTTTTATGGGATGCGTTCAGAAGAAGCCCATTGTTCATTTTGAATGTTATCATATGCCGGTTATCTTTCTGACACGTACTTTAAATAAACTGCTGATCTTCTTGGCGATTATAATAATATGTTGTTATTCATCGTGTAGTCAAAGGTGCCTCGAGGGGCACACTACTGATTTTACACATGAAGTTCATGAGGCGCTCTGTCCTCTCAATAAAAAAACAAAAGCTCCAGTTGTTTCAGCAAACGCCCCCAAAATAATAACTCCTGTCCGCAGGGAGCAAAAAGAGGAAGTAGTGTCACGTTGTAAGACCAGACAGCCATCAAGCGCCAAGGCTGTGCTCTGTTCTAGAAGAAAGAATAGTTCTATCATGTCATTCAGATGAGAACAAACAAGAAAAGAAACTATAAATACCCATACTGAAAACCAAAGCTTACACACACACACTCATGAGATGAATGCATTCCAACTCCTCCTTGTGGATCCGGAGGTGTTCCCAGGCCAGATGGGCTATGTAGTCCCTCCTGCAAGTTCTGGGTCCTGCCAGTTGGATGTGCCCAGAACACCTCAAAAAAAAAGGAATCAGATGTCCAAACCACCTCGTCTGGCTCTTTCTGATGCGAAGGAGCCCGCAGATCTACTTCAAGCTCTCTCCGGATGTCCGAGCTCCTCACCCTGTCTCCAGCCACCATGTGGGGCAAACTCATTTCGGCCACTTGCATCCATGATCTCATTCTTTTGGTTACTAGCCAGAGCTCATGACCATAGGTGAGGGTTGGAATATAGATAGACCGGAAAATCAAGAGCTTTGCCTTTCCCGCTCAGCTCCATCTTCCCAGTACACATCCTGCAATACTGCAGACACCACACCAATCTGGAGCTCCCAGAGATACTTTGCTTGAGGTAGCAACTCACTCCAAACCAGGCTGCAGTATAGGTCATAAACTCAGCCCCCTTCATGTTAGCAGATGGCACATGGGCCAAACTAAATCATAGATGATTTCTGTCATTTTAAGTGGTTCTTATCACACTGATAATAAATAGAAAACGGGGGTTTCACTTCATGATTGACAGCTGAGCCTTGTGGGTGTATGACGGGATCTGAGATGGCACAAGATGACAGTTGACGTAAGGACGTGGAGACGTTTTGGAGCTTCGTAAAAGAGACTAAAAGTTTCTTAACTCAGTAAGAAGTGATGTGGTGGGTCGTCCTGGTGGCCTTGTGGTTAAGACGCACACCATGTATGCAACATCACTAGCTGGGACTGTTGATGGCTGTCACCCCCCCCTTCTCATCCGCCTCATTCCTTGTCACCTCACTTCTGTCCAGCTTCAAAATAAAGGCAAGGATGTGCAAAACATGATATTAAAATGTAAGTGATGTGGTATTGCGGTAGATTACCATGCACTGCATTTCACTCCCTAAAGACGTCTTCGAAGGAGTAAAATGTGGATAGATTTGATCTTTGACACATGTAGAGAGTCTAAAATTTCTCCAGAGGGATGTGGAAACAAGAGGAGCGGCAGAGGTCCACATCAGCAGTCACAGCCGTTATTTCCTGTGGTCTGGTGAATACTGCTTTAATGTGTACAGGATGAAAGAGTGCAGTGCAATCGGGGACCCACAAGATCCAGTAAAGGACCCACTATAGTCCGACTGCCACAGCCACAGGAAGGATGTGAACTCTATGTTTGTGTTTGACTGTGTGGGAGCGCCGGCAGAAAGAAGAAAGAAAGAAAGTAAAAGAAGGGACTGAGGGGGAGAGCATTTAGGAGGGAACAGTATGTCTCTGAGTGTCAGGGCCTCCTCCGGCCCTGAGGCTATATACTTTCTCTCCCCCTGTCTCTCTCTCTCTCTCTCTCCAACCTCTCGCTCTGTGATTTATGCCTAACCTCTGTAATTACAGTGCCAACCACAGCAGCCGTCAGGTTCAGATTGGGTGAAGCACAGACATGCCCCATCACCTGAGAGCAAGCGACTCGCCAGCTCTACTGCTAAATGCAGCTGCAATTTTCCCTTCAGCCTAATCTCCTTGACATTGGCTCTAGGAACATATTTGTGTAACAACAAGACACCGCAGCGCCAGACATCAGTCAATTGTTTTCCATTAGAAGACGCAGTAAGGTTATGAGGAACATATGCAGCGAAATATGATCATCAGCGATCTTTTCTTTTACTGTCGTCCATTATTTAAACAGCGTAGCGTAAGGACGTAATAATTGTAGCTCAAAGTAATAATGCACATGACACCGGCTCACTTGAGGCGAAACAGTCCTCCGCTCAAGCTGCGGGATGGAATATGGAATATGAGTGGCGGTTATTTGGACTTGGTGACCTGCAGTGTGGATTCACCACCTGACCCGACATGTCCTTGGATACAAAACACCCGCTCAGATCGCACAACAGAGAGGAAATATATCTGTTGCCATGCGTTTTGGGGAAGTGGAGCCTTTTTAGAGGCTGCTCTTCTTTGCACTGTATATGTATAGGGATGTCCATGACACACCAGGCATTGTCAGCGGACAGAAAGCTCTCTTTGGCAGCCCCCTCGGTGAAACAGCACGATAGAAAGTCAGGGAAAGAAAAGAAAGAGAGGAAGAAAGAGAGAATGTGCCCACATGAGTGTGACATAGTGCAGCCGGACTGATTTGCTCACCATGACAACCGCACAGAGAGAGGCGGGGGGGGGGACTGGGGGACCCCCTGGCTTTTCGGCCCGGCACAATACGGAGAGGCACGGCTGTCTTAACCTCAGTGACATCCCTGTTGTCAGCGGGTCAAATCCTTGAATATCAATGAACTGACTCAGTGCCCCTTGCAGTGGTCTTCAAAAGTGTCCGACTCACATAAGAAGCTCTCGCTGTCCTCTCTGACCTCTCCTGACCTGCTTCCAGCCTCTCGCTGCATTCAGACCCGAAAGAGTGATTCCTCTGCGGGGTTAAACAACACTTAATCAGCACACACGCATTCCTGCTTCCAGTTTAAAGTCGGCTCAGTTACTTTGTTGTCTGTTAGATCGGTGATTCCCAACTCGTGGCACATAGCTGCCAGGTGGAGAGATTCTGGAGCACCTAGGCCTCAAATTGTTGTGATGCTGATCTGATATATTTATTGTTGCAATGCATGAACAAGTAGGCCACAGACACACATTAAAGGCATACGTTGCCATAGAGATAGCATGAAAACTAGTTGGCAAATGAGAAGAAGCGTCAAAATAGTTGGATAATAAAATGTTTAAATAGTTAACTAAGAGGGGACAAACATTTGCAAGAGCTAGCCAAAATAAACTGATAAGTATTTAGAATAATTACCTAAGATTATGGACAGTATACGATTAGTTGACTCTGAGGAAGGACCTAAAACCTGCATTCTTTCAATGACCAGTAGGGGGCAGCTCCATTGGCTGCAAAAGGAAAAACATTTGTATTGACTGCAATGGAAAAATAACTGATTTATTACCTCGGTGAACAGTTTCCTCATGAGTTTATGATGTCAATCTCTAGGCATGCTTTAGGGCGTGGCTAACATGTGCTTGAAATGTCATTCTCAGTGAATCAGACAAACTGTCTGTAGTTGTCTACAAACCAGTGGATGACGCCACAGTGAGTTCAAACATTAATAATCCCATTGTATGAAAAAATAACAATATCTACTATTATATTGCATTTCACACGTCCGCTTTAAAATCAACTGAAATCAACACCTTCAGACATAGACTAGCAGGTAAATCACATGAAAGGGTTTGTAACTGTAAGAAGAAACACATTTGTAAAGCACTCCTAGTTTTCCCGCGGCAGCGCCACCTATCAGTCGATTCCCCGTCTGCTTCAAATCACGTGTTTCCTGCTTAATAGAACATTTCATGTATGCAGCACTGCTCCTTTCTCGCCTTTGAGAAAAAGCAGAAAGAAGAACAGAGGCTCGTCTTTATGATGTTTTTGCGAATCTACCCATGTTGGTTCAAAGCGTTGTCCGTGACCCGAGGCACCGATCAAACAGGGAGCTAAATTTAGTCCCTCATTTTCATGTCAGACATTCTTGCCTATGATGATGCACTACATGATGAAGATTCATAAGCATACAGTGCAGGTGTTGTGCAGTAAATATGCGGACAAATAGTTTGCATGCTTTAGTGGAACGCCCATCATCACAGTGCAAGTGCTATGGCATGCTTTTGTCTCGAGCCTTGTACTTATGACAACTGTTTTATGGGCTACAATCAGTTTTCTTTATATTTTTTTCAGGGCCATGTAAACCCTGGTTATGTTCACATCTGTTCTTGAAGAAGAGGAAACTTTCCTAACCCATTGTAACTAAAAATACAAGTGAGTGTTGACAAGTTTACGGATATAAACAAACCTCAACCAAACATCAAAAGCTCAGGAAATGAGTTTCAGTGTGAAGAAATGTCTCAAAGCCAGTGAGTCACTGTGTAAACAGAGGCAGCAGAGGGGCACAAGTGTTTCAGCTGGGTTGTCATACTGCAGTCACAGATTGGCCCTTTAGGTGGGCCCTTATTTTCCACTCACGCCAGATAAGTAGGCTTTGACCCCTTCTCTGTGCAGATTAGCTGCTGCTGCCATCACTCCCATTACTATTATCAGGACCAGACAATCTGGCCTGCCACCAGTGTCCAGGAAACCCAGATTCTTTCTCCATGCAATAGCCTGATTACTCAAAGGAACACATGCACTGGTATCAGATACAGTCGCAAGAGCCAACAATAAAGTCATTTATCATCTCAACTGTTCCTCGATACTTTTCCCAAATTGCTTCCAGTCCTGTCACCGCGTAAAGCCAGCTGGGAGCAAAATGGGACATTGTCTTGGACCGCCATAGAGCAACACATGTTATGTGTTGTGTGTGCCCATTCATATTAACTTGATGCCCAGGGGGGAAAAAAGAAAAAAAATACTCTGCGAACATTCGTCCTATACTGCAGAGAATGTGGCCCAAACCTGAGCAGTGAACAAGCTGACAAACAGTGCGTGCATGTCAAAACAAGACTTTGAATTGCAAATGCAGGATCATGAGGATATCAAGTAACTGATCAGCCACAGTGGACTGTGTGCAAGTCAACCCCCAAAAAACAGACACTGCATTATATTTGTGTCGCTGTCATCATGTGTGCATAGAATGAAAACTGAGATCTAAATATGCAAAATGATAAAACAGTTCCTGAAAAGTTACGCTAACTGTTTCCCCCATGTAGAGGGGGGGTGCACCAGCTGCAGGAGAGAGATGTGGAGAGCAGCACCAGGTGAGGGTGATTGGCACACCTGTATCCAGTTAACTAATCACTCTCCCTTTTTAACACAGACGTGTGCTGGACCTGCGAGAGCAGACAGAGCAGACAAAGCCACTGCAAGGCGGTAGCAAGGGTTGCACAGATGCCCAGGAAGCCTGCGAACGTCTCAAAGCGAAAATAAAAAGATGGAATCTAAAGTCATTTGTTCGTACGTTGTCTGTGCCAAAGAACCCGCTGTGACAACTAACAATGTGTAGCTCGACACCAGCTACAACAGTAAAATACTTAGACATGAATATATCAGCAGTCATCACTCATAAGGGCCAGTTTTTGCTTTTATTTTGAGTGCAGGACTTCTTCTTCTTGTACGTTTACATCGTGGTATTGTTATTTCTGAATGCTTCCTCTGTCACTTGCAAATTCACTGAAACTCCCCTTTTATCCCATTTTCCATTAGTTTCACAGTATGCACTGTGTTGTTGTGTATTGAAGAAATGTTACTTTGCAAATGTCCATCAGCAGGATGTGGTCAAGCAAGAATATTTTAAATCCCCATGTGGCCTAAATCACAATTTGAAAAGATTAATGACTGATCTCATATACTGTATGAGTCACAGTTCAAAAAGGTACTGAAATCACGACAAAAAACTGGGTTTGTTACGCTTGAAGTTTGATTATGGCTTTTGACGAGTTTGTATCACTTCTTACCAATAAAGCATACTAAGTAAATAGCCCTGGTCATTTATAATTTCCTGAATTGTTAGTATGTTGTTTGTTTTATGTATATCAGCCCCCTGATGAACTGGGGCTGCGTCCCGCCTCTCGCCCAGTGCCAGCTGGGATCAGCTCCAGCTTCCCGAGACCCTGATGACGATAAGCGGTTACAGAAAATGCACGGATGGTTGGTTTTTATAGATGAGTGAGTGGTTAGAATGCATGCATCGAGCAGTGCGCTCACTATTAAGCGGCTGATGTGACATTCAAAGTCATTTTTAAAGCGATAGTGGTGGTAGTTGTGTTATTCTGTGTCTTGCTGCCTTTTTTAGTTTATGTAAAAATAGTCAAATGTCTGCTTACAGTATATTCAGCCAGCAGGGCCAGGATGTTTTCTCCAAGTTTATGTGAGAGATGATTGTGTAGTTTCCTTTCATGTCCTCCCCCTCTGTGCCATCTTTCTTTGTTAAGTTTGCTCAGAGTGTCTTTGAACCACAGGCATTTTCTCCCAGCGGTGTTCGTAAGCCCTGCCAGATCCATCATCATCCCCTCTCCTTCTGCCTGTCCCTCTATAGCTCCTATAGTGTCTGTGAAACTCACGCACAATAAAAATATATACACATGTAGACAGTCTCCTGTTGTGTCTCTGGTTCTCTGCACTCCACCGTCAATCTCCGTCGCTGTCGTCGCCTCTTACATGTGACAAACAGGAGCATGGTTACACACACACACACACACACGCACACACGTGCAGTTGAATACACGTACGCACATTTAGACATTAAAAACACAAAAGTTGGTTTGTCCACTGACAAAAGAAAGCCGCCCCTGTAACTCAGCTGCGTTTTTAAAATGATCAGCCCTCTTCGCGGTGCGGCTTAGGAAGGTGGCAGATTAGGAGTCTGCTGCTAAATCGAACCATGGCGAAAGAACCTTTTTGCTTCCAGCTGACACCAGACTGTTCACATCCCTCCTAACCACACTTGCCTTCTCAGTCACGTTGCAGCACAGGGGTGCTGGCGCTCCCCTCAGATCTAAAAGGAAGTAATACTACTTCCTTTTAGATCTGAGAGTGTTGTGTTGCATATCTGTCATCGTGATGGGGGGAGAACATGAACATTGCATTCATGAACATTAAATATAAGGATAACAGTTTAGCTTCTTTACAGCTGACTGTGCTGCTTTCCCCCTTGTGCTAAGTTAAATTATCCAGCTGTTGGATGTAGCTTCATACTCGCTGCGTGCAGACATGAAAGTGGCGCCGATCTTCTCATCTTACACTCAAGCAAGAGTGTGAATCAGCATATTTTCCCAAATGTATAGCTATTTCTGTACGGACTAAAGCCTGAGAACATAGGATGAGCATATTTTAAAGGACCCTCGAGCCTGCTGCGTTCAAGTTTTCTGTTTTTATCAGGATGGGGGACAACTCTATCAGTGCTTGACGTTTGAAGCCGAAAACGGCGGCCACCATGTTGGATGTACTGCTACTTTCACCTCCCGGTTGATATAAATATTGGTAAAGACGTGGATCATCGCTTGGCTGCTCAACAGGACTTACCTGTCAATCAAAGCGCTCATGCTGTTAATCCTGCATAACTTCACAGCCTAGCCTTATTTGAAAGGAAGAAGAGTTAAATAATAAATCAAAAAACCTGGTAGTGAATGTTGAAAACATTTTTAGTCTTCAGTTTTACAGCTATTTCTAATACCTGGGTTGAACAGGCTCAATCTCCTGCAAGCTGCAACATTTGGTCGTCTAAAATAAAAAAATAAAAACATCTAAATTAGGTTTACAGGGATGATCATGCTGCCTGAACCTCGCTGAATCTTGATGAGATGTTGTGGTCCGATATGATCTACTGGAAAACCCCTTGCGGCTCTTATCCAATTTCCATTTGTTGCACAGTGTGCGCTGTGTTTTTTTTTTTTTTTGTGCGGCGTGCGTGCATGTTTCTGGAGAAATTTTCAGAAATGAATCCGAGGAAAAACATCTTTGATGAGTAGCCGCCAGTTATTGGTGTTCTCATCTCTTGGTGTAGTTTGCCAGATATCAGCGTGCATGCTTTCACATGCAGCGAACCAAACAAGGCAAGTTTTATGAGGAAGGGAGTCTTAACGGAGGAGGCTTATCATAAAGAGAACAATGTCTGCCACGCTCTGATGTTGCATTCAGACTAACTAGTCCTCCGAGGAAGTGCGCCGCTGCCCTTCTTGTATGCGGGGAGGGGGGGAGTGTCTGTTTGCACAGGTCTCTGTCAGTTAACACTAATCTGCCTGATCTCCACCTCAAAGTCACTCACTTCTCCACATGCAAATAAACATATTCAGTCGTCTTTCAAACCAAAGCCACTATCAAACACTTGTTTGATCAGCAGAGGGCCTGCGAGGCAGTTCATTATGCATTTGAAAAAAAAAAAAAAGTGTCCTGCCCCCGCTTTGCAGGCAGAGAACTCATTGTTGCCAGGTTTTTATGTAATTACTCTCACCTTCAGCAGCGGCTGGGAACAAATGCCTCTACAGCAGAGTGTGTGTGTGTGTGTGTGTGTGTGCAGATTGGGCATATATACTGTACTTTTACATCGCCCTAGATTCTTTTGCTATATGGCTCGATTGAACACACGACGCCCACCCACACCTCCTCCAACCATGATCTCCTCAGAACTCTGGATCCATGTACCAGAAGAACTTGAGGGATGAAAGTGTGCTTTCATTGCATTCTCTGATAACACTTTGGTCTATGAGACTTGCCGCTCCCCCTCTTTCTTCAATAACCTCTTTTACTCGCTGCTGCTTCAGTTGTCACGATGTGCTATTCTTCTTCGTCTCTGGTGCAGCCAAACTCTCCAAAAAGACAGAGGCGACAGATTTACATTTAGAGCAGCTGTCTAATAAGAGAAACATGTGCCAAGAATCTGCGCATTAGGAGCATGCATGTTGGAAGAAATTCACTCAACCCCCCCTCGAGCACAAGCCAAATTCCTTTGTGTGTATGTTGTGCGTCATGTATGAGTCTATGACATTGAGGAGGCTAAGCACTGCTTTCCAAACAGACAGGCCTGAACTGGTAAACAGGTGCTGCTTGGAGCAGCTGAGGATGAGGACATGGGGCGTCTCCACAAAGCCTGATCAAAGAGGAGGAGCTGCCACAGCCACCAGTCATCCCTGCAACATGATTTATGTCACCGTGTCAGGGAACTTTATGACTGCTTCACTTTGTCTGCTGCAAAAACAGCACACAAAGTAAGGTGTTGCTCTGCAGCCTCACCTACAACAACAACAACGCGGCAGAAGAAGAAGGTGGAGTCGTGTGTTGATACAGGAGTGTAATTTTAAGGTCTGGTGGAACCAAAATGAGCCTTTGACATGCAGAGGAGGCTTAATTGTTCTGTCATGTCAACTTTATGCTGGTAAGACAACTCACTCCGCAAAGACACTTTACATCAGCTCAATTACAGAGTGTGGAAATCTGAAAATGAAGGCTTGATTAAATCCAATCAAGTAATTATCAACGGTGCTTTCACACGCCAAAACAGACACCTCCACCCCCCCTGCATGCCACAGCAGACAGACTGAGATGAAGGATGATGGCGATCGTCCTGGTGGAGTTTATGGATCTGAGATTCATCAGCCTTAGTCACATGGTCATGGCGGGATCCCGGGATCCCCCCCTCCCTCCACTTTTCCTTGTAAAACATGTCATCACAAGGAACGTTTAATGATACGCGAAAGATGTTTCAACTCCGGCTGACAGAGACACGTCTGGCTTGATAAACCTGTGATCTGATGAAATAAGATCTACTCTTTAAAAAAAAGAAAGAAGCCTGAATCCATTGATACGAACAGTTGGGTGTGATTTCCACACAAAAAAAAAACTTTCTCGCTAGCAATACTTTACCCTTGCTCTGAGCAGGATTTTTCCCCTCCTTTGAAGAGAAGAGAAGAAGAAGTGAAGTGAAGCCTGCTTGGCTGAAGAAGCCCTGGAGGGGGTGGTAACTGTCATTTATATTTACAGCCTTCCCAGACACCTCGGGGGCTGTTATCCAGGTGGCCTCTGTTGAAGCTCTCAGAAGCACTCACACCTTTTTCGCAACTCAGAGTATCAATAGACACTGGCTGACTTTGATTCAGCCACATAAAGGTTGTGAGTCATGTGCTTTTGACTGTTAAAACGGGTTGGGTTGACGCTGGAACTTGAATGCCCTGCGGGATAAAGCATTACTACACTTCTGAAACTTTATTAGACCATAGAGGACTCTCCGGCATCGGTTTTAACTCTCCAAAAAAAAAAAAAAAGATTTGAAAGTGAGGCGGATAACGGTAGAAAAAGGTGTGTAGTCCAAAACTGCATGAAATATGCTTATTAAATATATCCGTATTCTAATGTGGTTCTGTCTTAGGTTTGACATACTTACTTACTTACATGTTTCACTGTTGCTCTGACAGCACTGTCAAGACAAAGTCAATTTCTGTTGCTCGGATTCAAGACTAGACTTGTGCCTCGTGTCCCTTGAAATTGTTTCAGTGTATGGATCGTTTAACACCCAAATCTCTCAGGATACCACACAATATTTCGGTTTGCTCGTGCTTTTAGAAAAAGCCTCTTCAGTCAATATGTAACTACTTCAAATCCAGGCCAGATGTGTCTTTTGAAATGTCACTATGCCCCCGCTGATAAGAAGAGAAGAGATGACAGATATTCTGTATTTTTTGGTTTGCAGCGATTCCCCTTTTTTCAAAGTCAAACCCTTCAAACAGTCTAATCCTGTCCTGAATGAGAGCTGGATCATTGTATAACCCCCCTCCCCACTCCACACACACACACACACCCTCTTCGCTGATACCGACACATGCAACACAGCGAGAGAAAGTGAGAGAGAGAGAAAGGACTAAAATGAAGTTATATTCACTTCAGCTTCAGGGCTGTATAAATATCCAGCATGAAGGCGGTGAGGAATCATTAACAGGTTGTTAAAACTCTGATGTAAACTGCACCTACAACACTGGACACTTGGATTTAGAATAACATTGTGATTAAGACTAAAACTCATACGCATGAGTGACTCTGTTGCCTTATTTGTGCTGAGCATAAACAGGGAAGACAATCCTTTCATGTCACACATTCTTCGGCATGAGGAAGTCGCAGGGTGACATACATAAACGTCCCATTGTTTCCTCCCTGAGCGACGAAAACAAGATGTTTATGTGCATGGTTACATACTTTTGAACTGGTCACAAAACCATTAGTAAAGACTTTAGTGAAGACGTGTCACTTTCTGACATTCACAGAGAAACGTAGATTGAAATGTTGCTGGTGTATTAAAATGCTGCATGCAGATGAAGATGTGTGAGAACTCCAACAGAGGCAAGAAAAAACAAGAGTAGCAGTACACAAAAAGCATTCACAAACATTTAAAACTAGAACGTTTTATTAATTTTTCTATAAAATCTTTTTTTTTTTTTTAGAAATATATATACAAACGTTCCCTTGTGCTATAAAACAGCAAAGACACACACACCACCACACACACACCACGCACGCAACAATGGAAAAACTCAACCGCGTGTACAAATAACTTTTTTCAATAACGAGTGCTTGATTAATTTATGGCGTGGATTTACCTCACAATGGGGGGGCAGTTCGTAAGGTCTTTTCAACAGCTGCTCTCACTCCAGTTCAAACGTATATGACACTGCCTCCATTTCCATTAAAAAGCCTCCAAACACAACAACACTCATCTCTCTGACCATTTGCCTCCATTGTCTGTGGGGTCCTTTCATTGTCTGTAATCTGTCACTAACAGTACAAGTGTCTTTTTTTTTTTTGCCTGTAAGGAAAACATCTATTGCACATTATTCAAGTAACCCCATGGCACATCCAAATGGTTTATTCCACTCTTTTTGTCTTGGGAACAATAAGATTTTTTTTCTTCCTCTACCAAGTTCCTCAATAGGATAAGTGAATCCAGGAGTTTCAGTTTTTTTTTCTCAAACAAAGGCAGCTCTTGTTGCATGAGATGGCTCAAGATACAAAAAAAAAAACCCACATTGCATGATCTTCAATGGAGTTTGCATAAATAAAACATAAACCTTGATTCTTTTGATGGCACTCTGATTACAAAGTCCCGTTTTTAAGGGTAAGGGCTTTACACATATTTTTGGGTTTATACAAAGCGAGCCAGCTCATACACATGTCGGAGGGGCCCGTGTAGGCTCATACTTAGTATTGGGCCCTTTGAGAGATGGGTGAGGTTTGATGTAAGGCCTGCTGCTGGTGAACACGCTGGCAGCCTTCCTTCTCGTCCTCTTCAGCTTCCTGCTGAACACGTTCTGCCACGACTGCAGCGTCTTTGAGGTCCAGATCCACATGCCGCTTGATGCCCACCACCAGCAGCATGAAGATCTTCACCATGAAGATCTCAACGGCGGGGATGGAAGTCTTCATGACGCACTCGTCCGACTCCGGCCCGCTGCTGTCCATGCACTTCTGCTCCCCAGCCAGGACGCGCCAGTACCATGTTGAGCCTCTCGTAGAAGTAGCAGGCGATGACGCAGGTGGCCGGGACGGTGTAGAGCACGGAGAAG
Source organism: Collichthys lucidus (assembly GCA_004119915.2). Taxonomy (NCBI): domain Eukaryota; kingdom Metazoa; phylum Chordata; class Actinopteri; family Sciaenidae; genus Collichthys; species Collichthys lucidus. The sequence continues at coordinate 32,175,670 of CM014088.1, forward strand.
ACCCCATGCGAACCATCAGCTTCTCCAGCTTGTCCGTGTTCTCTCCTTCTGTTTTCATTATCTTACGGATGTGAAAGAGGGCCACGAAGCCCGACAGCAGGAACGAAGTGCCAATAATAAGGTAGCAGGAGAGAGGAATGAGCACAAAGCCCGTGAGAGCTTTAACGTCCATGCTGCCCACGTAGCAGACGCCCGTCAGCTCATCTCCAGCCACCTTCCTCATCACCAGGATCATGATGGTCTTCACGGCCGGGATGGCCCACGCCGCCAGGTGGAAATAGCTGCTGTTGGCTTCGATGGCCTCGTGACCCCACTTCTTCCCTGCAGCCAGAAACCATGTGAGGGTCAGGATAACCCACCAGAGGGAGCTGGCCATGCCGAAATAATACAGGATGAGAAACACAATGGTGCAGCCGGTGCTCTCCAGACCCTCCTGGATAATATACTGGACCCCATTGTCTCTGTCACAGGCTATTCTGTCAGCTCCCACAAAAAGTCGGATGAGGTAGCCCACAGAGTAAACACAGTAGGACATGGAGAGGAAGATGATCGGCCTCTCTGGGTACTTGAATCTCTGCGGGTCTATGAGGAAAGTGAGCACCGTGAAGGCACTGGAGACAAAGCAGAGGATGGACCAGATGGCCATCCACACCAGAGAGAACTGCTTGTCGCCCTGACTCCAGTATACATCCACTTTGGGGTAACATTTAGGTGCACACGACTCACTTTTCTCCACAAAGTGGAACTTGCCAGGATTGCTGCACGTCTGCTTGCTGCCGCTGTCTTTAAGTTGCAGGTCCTGCCCGCTCAGAGGCCGCTGTGGTCTGAAATCTGGAGGCTGGGTGTGGGAGACTTTGGGTGGCTCGTCTGAGCCGTTGTTGGGAGCCTCCATGCAGAGGTTGTTGGGGTCGTTTTTGGTCGGCAGCCGGGAGCAGTCCAGAGAGTCGGGCCAGGGGAAGTTAAACTGCTCCAGAATAGGAGAGCACTTCAGCTTGACCTGCTCACACATCACTCTGCATGCTGGGATCGGGTTGGACACCTGCTCGGTGCACATCGGAGCATACAGCGAACACAGGAAAAACTTGAGATGACTGTGGCATCCAAACTGAATCAGGTCGCAAACTCCTGCAGCTTCATCGCTGCCTCTATTTGGTCATCGTGGCCCATGAGATTTGGCATGCGAGTCATGTTGTAGCCAATGTCTTTACACTGGGGGATGTTGATCTGTTGACATCTCCCTTCTCCCGACCAGTCCGGGTCTATAGAGCTAATGGCTGAACTCCCATCACTCCACAGGAGCAGTAGCACACAGATGAGGCTCAGTTGAACAGTGGAAAGCATCCTCTCCTCTTGATTTAAAGAAAACAAACGAGGCCAAATGTTCACCACAACACACGAGTTTCTGTCATTAAAAAGTCAGATGAAGCCAAGATGAAAAACTTACAGAACTATCTGTTGCAACAGCACCTTTCCCTCATTTTAGGTCTGGAGAGTTGGATAAAAAAAGTCCGGAAGGGTTTCCCGTGCGTTCTGGTCCATGCTTTCATGCGCTCAGCTTGTCTCTGAAGTGTTGGAGCTACTTATTCAGACCTCTCGCAGCGTGCGTATCAGTCTACTGAGGGTGAAACAGACTGAGTATGAGCTCCGATTTGTTCCTCACTTATTTCCAGAACACTCACACGTCCTCCGCACCGTTCATGCACTTTTCCCCCGGAGTATATGTCCTGGTAGCGGCGCGATTTCACTCCAAGTTTGGTTTGGGGGGGAAAAAAGCAACAAAAATAAATCTCCTCCGTTTTTTTTTACGGCTGCTCACAAGGCACCGAAACACTCAGCCAGTCAGCAGAACAAAGTGGAATAAATATCCTCGGTCATAATCAATAAACGTGTCCCTGAAAATGCGGGATTGTGCTCCTCCCGCAAAGCAGCCAGTTGATGCGTTTGGTGGCAGCGCTCGTCTGAGCTGGTCTGGAGCCTCCGTCCCGGTCTAACCTGCCAAAAGATCCGCCTTCAAAGACAGCTACTTTGCATAAGAAAGATGACACTGACACGCGGATTATTTTCAAATCGTGCGGAACAGCTTGTTCATTACAGCACTTCTCAAAGGCTCACACTTCCTCCCCTCTCTCTCTCTGTTTGTTTGTGCTCAATCCACAAACTTCGACCACGAACAGGACACGCACAGACGTTTTAGGAGATTTTCACCTCACTTAAATGTTGCGCAATGTGGCTCACAGGCGCACCGGTCCAGAGGCGCACCACAAGCAGAGCTACTGACACCACATGTGTTTATTCTTTGACGTTTTATTGCTTTATCCAAGTTTTGAACTGCACCTCCACCTAAATTATCAGATAAATACAACATATTGACACTTTTCTCCATCTCTTTACATGTTCTGGATCAGTCCAACATTTGATTTTTGCATCATATGTTTCATATAAGATAGATATTTTACTTAAACTCAGAATGTGCCATAATGACAGGAGGACATCCAAACACAGAGTTGATGCTGCTCTTCTGCAGAGAGCAGCTCAGATACTTTTCAGTGTAAAAATACAGCAACAATGCAGAAGTTCAGTACTTTAAAATAGCAAAATATACTTCTTAATGTTGCAGTTAATCAAGGTGGAGCTGATTTGAACTCCGTCATATCTTGTTTTGATAGTTTACTCAATAAAAATGCATCAAATTTGATTTGTTTATCAGTTTTGCATGTAAAATATGTAACATCAAGTGTTTTTTCTAGTACAAAGTAGCATCAAACTGAAGATGAGTACACACGGTGCATCTCGAGTTTGTCCTTTAGGTCAGTACTCCATCACTCACACCGACACCTTCTTGCAGAGTGACAGGAATCATCTGAAGTGATTTTTCATAGACTGAAACTTTCAATATTATGATAGCAAACTGAATGCTGATCATCTATTGTAGATCGATCACATCTCGTAACTCACTTCACTTCAGCTGAACATGCTTCGTTAGTCCTAGGTGGGAAAGACGAGTTTGCAATCGACATTCAAGAAGACAGTGGATGTAAAAAGTTAAAATAGCAGCTATATTCTGTCCTGTCCTGTGTTCTGCATGAAACTTCAGGGTGTGCGAGTTGTGCGAGGATCTGCGAGTTCTGGCTGATTGTCTCAGTGCGACAACACTTTGCAGCATTTCCTGTCTTTTTTCCAATGGAGGAAGTGATTCAGTAAACAAATAAGAAGGTTAAATTCCTTTAAAACATGTCAGCCCAAAGTGCTGACATTGTTCCATTGTGAAGCTCGGAGGAGCTCACGTCAATAACTCAGACACAGCTTTAGCTTTCCTCGCAGTGACATCTGTATTTCCAGCAGATCTGGACGTCTCGTTGGGATGTCCACGTGTTCACTCAACAACGTGGTGTGTTTTGAGCCAGTATGGCTCAATATCACCCATAAATCCACCCTCATTTACACATTTCTCCCTCCGTGCGCCTCCTATGAATCATTTATTATCGTCGTCACCGACTCTAATAAGAGTCGCCGTTAACGTCAAGCTGAACGTTTCCCAACATGTTTGCGGCGGAGAATATTTTTTATGTCTGTAAGATTTACTTCATTGTGTGAGTTAGATGATGAAACGGTCTCATAAATCAGAGGAAGATATTTTCAATAAAAAATTAATGCGTTAATCGCATTACTCAACAACATTCATAAAGTCGGTGACTCATTGGGAGAGGAAAACGCCAACAAGCTGCCCCTGCTGGTTGAATATGTTTGATTCACTTCAACTTCCTCGGGAATCGGTGTTATTCTTTTTGAAATAACTTTCACATCGACTGACAAGAGTTTCTCAGACTCGCAGTGTCTGTGTTACACATGTGCTAGCCCCGTGATAAATCGTCCGGCGTATGTCCTGGACAGGCTCCAGCCTCCTGCGACCCTGGACAGGATAAGTGGCTTTGAAAATGAATGGATGGATGGTCTTTTATTAGTCTGTTAAAGCGAGACAATTCCTGTAGAGAGCCGGCCTACATACCAAAGTCTAGTCCATCATAAAATAAACGGAATACAAGATATCAACACATAGACCGCTGAGATAAATGGCTGGAGTAAACCCTGATGATGCATCGTTGTCACAGCGAGTAAGAGCTCCATCGTGTTTCTTGTGGAGGAGGCATGCGAGAAGATCAGCCCGTGAGGCCTTCTACCTTTTTTTTTATGTGTTTGAGAGATCCTCCAGACCTCGCTCACATTACCTTGTAAAAAGTTTGTGGCGGCAAGATTTATACCCTAGCCCCGGCCGTGGTCTTCATCACGGGTGAAATAGTGATCACAAGTAAACAGGGGGTGCTTTTAGTACATCACTAAAAGTGCTTTTAGAAGTATGTTAGAAATGTGTCCGGGCAAGATGAGAAACCTGGCACCAGCGTGCCTAAATGGTTTAAGCACAGCATATCTTCGCAGTGGCATTTCAGCTGTTAGCGCTCAGCGTGTGGAGCAGAAGCATAAATATAGGGTATGAATACACTTATGAACACAATACCGTCCTCCTATGCAAGCACATGTGCGTCTCAGATTTCACTTATCCAGCTGTTAAATGTTTCGAAGATGTTTTTGGACCAAACTTCAACATCTCGGTCGTAGAATTAGCCTCGACGTGCTTCCAGCTTCGCGATGCCTTTAAAATTCGCCTCGTTGGTCTGATCTTGTGCCGTTTGAACCGTCGTGTTAAAATCATTTTGCTGGGAAACTCATAAAGATATGCAAACCATTTTTTTTCCTTTTGTCAAAAAGCCCAGATGCTGCAGCAGCAGCATTTTATACATCCTGACCTCTCCACAAAGGCAAGGACAACAGCTGACATGCCTGCCCCGTCCCTCCCTCTCCACTAGACTTTTTTATGTAGCTGATGTGTGGGAGTAGAACAAAAAGAGATGACAGCTTTAATGTGAAGAAGAAAAGTAATATCAATGCATTTCCCAGAGCCGGGGCCATGTTCTGCTCTCCATTCACTGATCATCCGGCTTTCAGGAAAACCCCGTCTGGCATATTTTAAAGCAAATATCTGCCCTTATTATCGCCGCCTTTGGTGTAATGAAGCTGACAAGATAATACTGTCACACAGTCTAATAAGAAGACACAGCCTACTGGTTTGTTGTAATTTGTCGCCTTTGTTCCGTTCTCGCTCCCGTCTTTCCTCCTGCCTCCCCTCGCTTTCATGATTGTTTTTGCCGGTCGTGATGATATCTCTTTGAAAACGAGACGGGGGGGGAAGAAAGAAGGAAGGAGGAATCAGGCCTGTTCAGTCTTTAGCATGTAGCCTCTGCAGCTACTCCTGTCTCTCTTTTTTTTTATGATTTCTTTTTTCTACCACCCCCTGTTTCATATACAGCACCCTCCTATAGCTCATTTCTAGTCACACATGTGCATAACAGACACATTCACTCTCACACTCTGCAACTTTATCTCATCTCTGCAACCACAACAGCGCGACGAAGAAAAGCAGCGCGGCTCCATCTCTGAGAAATCAGCAACTGTGAGATAATTCTGTAACTAATAAAGTGAAAGAGGGAGGAGGTGGTGGTGGGGGAGGGGGCCGCCTTTGATGGCTGAAGCTGAAAAGATATTTTATTTTTTGTGTGTGGGATTTGCGATGTGTGATTCTATGGAGCGGGCCCGCTCCCCTGCTGCTAGGCTCTGGCTGGAAGCTGGCCCCCTCTGGCTAATGTTATGGAGAATCGGAGGAATTTTATGGCTGTCTTTTCCCTCAGCCCCCTTTTTTTTTTCTTCTTTTGTTCCCCTTTGAAGAATGACTTTAGACATTTTATTTACATATTTAACCACGGATGAAAGAAATGAAGGGTGAGGAAGCAAAGCTCCTCGCGTTCTTAAGGGAATTTTGATCAGTAAAAAAAAATGAGGAGAAGCTAAAACATTTTGTTTGCGCACCCTATCAAAAAAAAAGGACGGTGACATTTCTGAAATCGGGGAAACATGATCTGCTCACAGCCGACGCTGCATCAGTAAGAGCACTCATAGTATTCCCCCTAATTGCGCTGGTTAGATGACTGGCACGCTGTTCCAACATGTGAGGTATGCTATGGGAGAAACGGGGGGACGTTTTAGACATGTTTGGCATTGTTGCTGGCCTTGAAAGGGCATGTGATTAAACGTACGGGTGGGGTAGGGCTATAATCTTCTTAACCAAGGCCCTCCTCTTCTCTTTCAGGGGCACAATGAGAAGAAACACACACTCAGCTGGAGGTGAGACTATTTGTCCACATGGCCTGCACATTGTCCGAGGATCCTGTTCTCCCTCCCGATCGCACACGCATTCAGCGTTTAGCTCAGGATGATCCTATTTATCACATAATCTGTTAT
>CM014088.1:32182120-32192120 GCA_004119915.2 Collichthys lucidus
CAAAGAGAGATGTCAAATCATCCACCCAACGCTAAAGGTGATGATCGTATTAACTTTGTGTGTTTGTGTTTGTGTGTGTTTGGATGTTATCTGGCACCCACTGCATGATGGGTAAAAAAAAACCTGTTGGGAAGAGACATGCACACGAACAGAAGACTGTGTTCTCACATTCACACAAACATCAGGCGACGGGGATTCAAACATTGATTGCATTGGATGTCATTAGCCGACGTGCTAACTCCAATATTCTCACAGAGCTGTGAGCGTAAACTGCTTAAAGACGTAATATGCTCCGGAGGAAACGCTGTCAAACAGTGGTGCTGCAGAGTGTCCACTAATCCACATGCTAGACTCCAGATTAACGAGAGGGGATGGGGATATGGACGAGGGAGGGGGTTAAAAACATACCGACCATCCCCATCCCCATCCCCATCGCCATCATCATCATCACCACACATACACACACACAGACAGTCGATCACTCCCCCCTCCCTTCAGATTATACTGCTTAGTGCTGCCTCTGTGTGACAGACAGTAAGAGGATCTCTGGGTGGCGTCCCCCAGGGCTCCATTATTGGTCCCCTAGAAAAGCCCCCTCCGGACCGGACACCTAGAGACAGGGGTGGGGGTCATAGGTCATTGGTTAAGGGTTGTAAAGGGAGGTTATAAGAGATACATCTGTTTGTTTTGATGAGAGGGATTACAGGAAATGAAGCCTCGAGAGGACAAGAAACGATTTACAGTCCGGGATGCGACATAACATGATTTCTAATTATTCTCCAAGGCTACGAACGCACACACGCGGTTTCAGCGGCCGTCTTAAATAAGGACTAACGTCAGGCCGAACCATCAGCGAATATTAAACTGATTTGCTGTATCCTCTGTTGGTTTATATCTTTACCAACCACTTCAGAAAAATCAACATAACTAGCAAGTATCCCTGAACATTAAAGCCTCACACAGTCCCAGTCTGCAATTTCCTCCCCCTCCGTTTTCAGCGTTTATTAAGCTCTCCCAAAGAAACCAACGACGACTAAATTATTTTGAGAGAGAGCCTCGGGCTACAGAGACATATTCGATATGCCTACCATAAAAAAAAAGATATATAAATATATATATATATATATATTAAGAGGAACAAGCAGAGAGGAGAGAAGAGGAAATGACTGAGTCAAAGTAAAACTAGATTTAATATCTTAATGGCTTTGTGTAAAAAAAATAGATAATAGAGAAATCCAATTAAAATCTGATGATTGGCACTGTGAGGTAGAGACATGAAACTGTTTGTCTGAACCACTGGCTCTATATAAAGCTTTGATTAGATGATGCTAGTAATAGTCGCAGCCACAGACTAATAGGTTGTATATTTTTAACTCTGATACTGATACACCACAGGCTGCCAGCCACCACTTAACACAGATGTATAACCCGTCGCAGCGTCGTGGACAAAGCGAGGCTGAATACAAATAATGGAGTAAGTCATTACGGGAGATTTTTTTTTTTTGATTCGCAAGAACACAAAAAATTGTACCGAGCCATATTCAGAGAGCAGTGTGTGTGTGTGTGTGTGTGTGTGTGTGTGTGTGTGTGTGTGGTGGGTAAGCGTTTCCCCTAATGCCTCTCAAGGTGACTTGGCCTCCCTCCTTCAGGGCTTTCCTTTCAATTCTTTTTGGGATTGAAATTATGATGAAGTAATTTTTCTGCAGAAATTGCCTATGTCACTTGTGGTATCTCTTGGCAAATTTCTCAAGTGTATTTTCAATCTCTCTCTCTCTCTCTCTGTATCTGTCCTCTTCTCTTCATCTCTCATCTCTCTCTCTCTCTCTCTCTCTCTCTCTCTCTCTCTTCGTCTTTCTCTTTCTCTGAGCTCTCACTTGACATGTCAATGTGTCAATGTCACATTACACCGAGGCAATATACGTGAAACAATTTGGCACGATAGGAGGAGGAGAAAAAAAACCTCTTTATATTTCACAGCAGCAAAACAGCCTGTCTTTGAGGTATACGGTCACACACACACACACACACATCTATATATATATATGTCTATATATATATATATATATAAAACACGTTAAAAGACATGCACAGACACAAATACACTCACAAAGTCACACACACGGTTTCGCAGTGAAAAATCACCTGCTTGTTTCAGGGGAAAATAAGAGGCAGTGTGGAACATGTCGTCAGATCGGAGAGGGAGATTCCTCAGAGACCTGTGGCCTAATTTCTTATTTTCAAGAGGAAACTTATCTAATTATATATAAGTTAACTTCCTAGTGGTCGATTCAAGGGCAGCACTGACTGGTAAGAACGAACGAACAGCCTTAAAAGAAACAAGGCTATCACATCCTGCTCTCCTCAGGTTAGATGTTCTCTCTCGACCGTGGTGATGTTTAGTTGTTGAGATACTGTGGAAAGACGCCTCGCTCTCTAACGCTTCTGTTAAAATCCAACAACTCCAGCAGAGTGAAGCCACTTCTCTCCGTCAACAATTTAAGCTCTTAAGCGTAATATTTATTTTCTGTATTTGGATTAAGAACCTCATGAAAAATGAGTCACCTAATATTAAAGGACTGTCAGATCAGGTCCAAAAAAAACAAACAATCCATGCAGAGTTGAGCCCTACAGACGGTTTTATACAAGTCACCTGTCCAAAGTTATGCAGAATTAAGAGCGTGGACGCTTTGATTGACAGCTGGATGCCGTTACAGGTGTCTTGTTTGGGCACCTGCATCATTCATCCACAATCTTTGCCTATTTCTAGTTGAGCTGTGAGGCTGCAGAGCCACAACACTGTGGGCGACGCCACGGAGACGACGTCCAGGTTTTATAACTGTCTCTGCGTTCAAGCTTTTATTTTGACGGGGTGGATGACACCTTGCTGAGGCTGATGGGAACATCAATATCGTTGGACACGCTCTTATTTTGACATTGTGGTGGTGCCAGTGGAAAAATGAATGGACAAAGCCATTAGGATTCATCCTCTGGGCACCGTGCAGTCTGTCCACAGACAGATCGGCATTGCCATCCCTGGAGCCGCGCCGCCGGCGTGGCTAAAAATGGAGGCAACACTTGACCTTCAAGGTCAGTCGGACAGGTAGACAGACAGGGATGCGGCGTGCGACCAGGCCGGCCAACAGAAGCAGACAGTGAAGCATAAAGGCAGAAGGACCAGAGATCCCATCTCGGCACAGAGTGCTGTTTTCTCCCTCTCCAAGTTCAGCCCTAAGGCATGGCCCGGTCTGCTTCTCCTGCTCCCTTCCTCCCTTCCCTCTCACCACCATATGGACAGAGCGGCCTCCGCTGCAGTGTAACAGTAACAGACGATGTACATATTCAGTCATGTTTTAAAGTCACGGCTCTGCTGTGATCTGTGTGGGAGAACAGAGGTAATCCTTCTTAATGGAGTCCCCAGCCTGCAGATGGATCACACGAGGACGCATTTTATCGCCTAGACAAAAAGGGATGAAACCTTTATTGTATTTGGAAGTCGCTTTCTTTTATTTCCTCCTCCTCCTCCTCCCTCCCTGTCTGTCTGTCTCTCCTCCTCATCATCTCTTTCTTCTTCTTCGTTCGTCTGCCCGTCTTCACGAGCGTTTCATCCCCTGACCAGTCTGGGATTTTATCACGCTTGCTTTGGTCATTACATCACAATTATGAAGCTGTTGGTACAGGAAAGAAATAAAGAGATGAAAAAAAAAGAGTGGAAAAAAGCGACAGATGAAATGTAGGTCAGTGGAGATGTGCTCGGGGCAGTTTCTCTCTCTCTGTTTCTCTCCCTCTCTCTCTCTCTCTGGGCCACAAGCTAAAGAGGCTAAAAGAGACCGGGGGTGAAAGTGCCTCTCTTCTCTCTCTTCTCTCTCTCTCTCTCTCTCTCTCTCTCTCTCTCTCTCTTCTTCTCTCCTCTCTCTCTCTCTCTCCTCTCTCTCCTCTCTCTCTCTCTCTCTCTGAAAACCTCGCACATACGGACACAAGCGTCCGACGACGACGGTGTTACCTCTGACAGACGCTGAACGCTGAGGGACGTGATGCCAACCGAGTGTGACAGCACTGAGACGACACAAACTCACTATTTACAGTTTCACCACGCCAGAGGTCACCGGGAGTCCCGGGGTCAAAGAAGACCTGCTGGCTTCCCGTCATATTTAAAATAATCTCTCGGTTGTCCCTGTTTAACCTTGAAAAAAGACCTCACATGTCTAGCGAGTAATTCAAACTATTATCTCATATTTTGGTGCACATATTATATCATGTGCTGCTCAGAAAGTGACGCCCAAACCCTGCATGTGATGTGATTGTTGGTCTGGTGCCAAGCGGTGCCACGCCGAACAAGGAACGCCGGCAGATTCCGAGTTATAACACGCCCGTAAAACAACATTAAAAAGACAATAAGGTATTCTGTGCATGCATTTTAATACCCCTGCAGCCTACACCGGGTCACTCATTGTACAGCACAGTGGTCTAACATGAACCTACTCTTTCATTTTCCAGGTCAGTATTTCAGAGTTTCTCAGAGGAAGGAGAGGACCCCACCCTGAAAGCTATCCCGGGGACACCTGAGACAAGTGGTGTCACCTGAGCCGCTCTCCTTTATGCGACATGAGATCTGCTGTATGAGCCCCTATACACGTTATATACAGTGTGTTTATACATGTACACACACACCCCATGATTTATTGTTTTATACGCTTCCAGATAATCGTCATGATGTCATTTACCGCAGTCGCAGGTTGAAGGTCAGAGTGAGATACAGTCAGGCAGGTACTGGTTCAGGATGCAGTCACATCATTTACTGAAAACTCCCCAGAGTTTCTGAGCAGGTTCTGGTGGATCGTGGCTGCTGTGATCCTGCACGACGTCCACTACACATATTACTACTGTCATTACTGCTGCCATATCTCCATCACAGTTTATAGTTGGTTTATGATTTGCTGCTGCTGTGCATCTGTGTCTCTCTATCTCTATCACAGGTTCCTGCTACTGTAATCATTTTATCAGTCATTGTAATTCATAATAATTGTAATTGCACAATATGTTTGTGTTGATGTGTCGTGTACACCGGCCATCTATTGCACGTCTGTCCTTCCTGGGAGAGGGATCCCTCCTCTGTGGCTCTTCCTGAGGTTTTTCCACATTTTTTCCCTGTTAAAGGTTTTTTTGTGTCACTCGAACCGAGGGTCTAAGCACAGAGGGTCTAAGGACAGAGGGTCTAAGGACAGAGGGTCTAAGGACAGAGGGTCTAAGGACAGAGGGTCTAAGGACTGAGGGTCTAAGCACAGAGGGCCTAAGGACAGAGGGAGTCACTCCCTGTACAGATTGTAAAGATTGTGACTTTGGGCTCTACAAATAAAACACAAATAAAATCTGATTTGATTTGAGAATCAGTTCTTGTGGTGATAAAGTATCCATGCACATTTCTATGTTCTATGTCTTAAGTTTTAAAGCTTAAATTCGAATTAAAATCTTTTTTTTAAACTGTAACGTGCTTTAAATCTGTGCAATAATGCTTCTATGTCCTCTGTGGTTATGATAATATTTCTATATTACAATTACAAGTTTTAAAGCTTGAATACTTGAAGCAAGTCAGTGATTAAAATCTATTTTTTAAAACTGTAATATGCTTTAAATCTGTGCAATAATGCTTCTATCTCCGCTGTTGTTCTATATCATAGTTTGTATCCGTTACCGTTTGTCCTCCTCGTCTCCTGAAATCTGTGTTTTTAACTTGTATTCTCTTCATTGTGAATTAATTTAATGAAACATTAAATTCAAACAAATAAAGAAAAACTGGAATGAGGCACCAAGAGGAATAAATAATCCAGCAGGCAGAATGTTAGATTTCTGCAGCAGCCTCCAGGATATGAGACCAGATTAAAGATTTTCTGTGCATGCACAAGAAAAGAAAAAAGAAATAGCCTAGATTGCATGAAGCTGATGTGGAAGGTGACATTAAAACTTTGCTGTGTCTGTGTACTGTAGCGGCACAGTGTGTGTGTGTGTGTGTGTGTGTGTGTGTGTGTGTGTGTGTGTGTGTGTGCAGGAGAGAGAGAGAGAGAGAGAGAGAGAGAGAGAGAGAGAGAGAGAGAGAGAGAGAGAGAGAGAGAGAGAGAGTGGGAGGAGCAGAAAGTGCTCCGGTCCAATCGGGGCCGCCGGGTAAAGCCTCTCCTGTACTCTCTTCCCTCCCTCAGCCCGCAGAAACAGTGAAACCCTCCCACAGAGGTGAGAGCGCAGATGTCATGAGAAAAGAGACCACACGACCAGAGCGCAACGACCGACGCACCGAGCGACCTCAGCCCGCCTCCATGCGCCCCGGTCTGGGATGCTTTTAGCGCAGAGACGCCTCCACTCAGGGCAGCCAGTGGACGTCGACGCAGATCATCTCCACTCTTCTCCTTGTTGTTGTTGTTATTTTTAAACCGAGGATCTTTTTTTTTCTCTTTCCCAACCACCTCCTCAACCACCACCACCACCACCTCCACACCGCATCCTCCTCCACTAAACTCCATCCTTTTTTTAAGTGTTTATGTGTGTTTCTTCATGACTGCTGCTTTGGGAAGCGAGCCTCAGCAAGCAGCAGCTCCAGCAACGCCAACACCATGCGAGGTAAGAACCATCCTCTACTGCTCCAAACACCGCCGCACTTTGCCCCAAGCTTCATCCCCGGCACACACACACACACACACACACACACACACACACACACACACACACACACACACACACACACACACGGCTTTATCCAACATTTGGCCTTGGAAGTTTTTTCCTGGGAGTCTGTCAGAGCTTTTTTTTTCGGGAGTGTGTGGTTGGATTTCGCGGCACCTTAAACAGCAGAAATGCGCAAAAGTTTATTTGGATCTCTGTGTGTGTGTGTGTGTGTGTGTGTGTGTGTGTGTGTGTGTGTGTGTGTGTGTGTGTGTGTGTGTGTGAAGGCCTAGAGATTTTGCAAATTCATGCGCAAATCCAGTCTGTGTTTGTAAAATTAAAAAGTGGCGCATGATGTTTGATTAAAGCTTTAATCGTCTGCGCGCAGCAGCACACGGAGAGGCTGGCACAGATCAGATCAGATCAGATCAGGTGACGGGCTGTGAAATAAAAAAAATAAGAAATAAAAAGCAGTTTTTTATTTTGCACATTTCGTTTGTCGCGTTAATCAAACTTTAAACTTTAGCTGGATGTTTTTTCTTTGGTACTTTTTTATTTTTTTACGCGCTCCACTAACCCATTTCCGTAAAACGCGCCGGGGATGTTGAAATTCAACGTCAATGTTGTCCACACACACACACACACACACACACACACACACACACACACACACACACACATAGACACACACACATAGACACACAGGTAAACACAGCTCTTCACACTCACACTTTTTAAAAATTTAAATCCCTTAAAATCAGATTATTTTAGCTTTAATATTCCACAAATCATCCATCAGCTTATTTTTTTTTTTTATTTAGCGTCCTTAAATGCTGTGCAAATTACAGCTGGCGCAAAGTTGCGACACTCGTTCAACTGGCTCTGGATCTTAAAACCCTAAATTATGTTTTTAGTGCTGTGACCTGACAGAACCGAGTCATGTCAGGAAGGACGAGAGAGAGAAAGTTTTAAAAACAAAGTTTGAACTTTTCAGATTTTAAAGTGGAGAAAGATTCAAATAAAATAGTTTTTAGTCTGGACTGTGATCAGGAGGTGGTTTGGAAATAACAGAGGAGAAATGGCTGACTGCTGCTGATATTCAATTTAAGACTATCTATCTGTCTGTCTGTCTGTCTGTCTGTCTGTCTGTCTGTCTGTCTGTCTGTCTGTCTGTCTGAGCTTCAGGCAGCACAACATGAGAAGGCCACAAACAGCCTCCACCTTTCCTCGTTCTCTCTCTCTTCTCCGTCATGCACCTTGTGTTTTATCCACATTTTAATGGCGACCACTGTCGTTGCATTGGACGGGAGGCTTTAAAGAAGGGGAAGGGGACGGAGGTGGAGAAGGATGGAGGGGGGTGTAGGCACACCGAAGGCTTTCACTTTGTAGCCGTGGTTTGGCAGAAGAGGCCCCTGAAGCGTCTCTCTCTCTCTCTCTCTCTCTGTGTCTCACCCCTCTTTCTCCCTCTCTCTCTCTCTCCATCTTCCTCTCTCCCTCTGCACGCCCCAAAGGGTTTTGTCAGATAGAATTAAATCAGTGTGGGCCGTTCGGCCCCCACTCCTCGACCTGTGTGTGTGTGTGTGTGTTTGTGTGTGTGTGTGTGTGTGTGTGTGTGTGTGTGTGTGTGTGTGTGTGTGTGTGTGTGTGTGTGTGTGTGTGTGTGTGTGTGTGTGTGTGTGTGTGTGTAGTCTCGAGCTGCCCTTATACACAGAAATGTGCTCACAAACCACAAGGTTATAAAAAACAGAGGCCCCTCATGAGCCGCGGTAATTACCATTTAACAATAGACACAACTCCTGAAGCCCCTGACCGAAGATGATGTCACCGCATCGCGTGGACGGGAAAGGCCGGAAAAATAACAGAATAATATAATATAATATAATATCATCTTCATCATCATCATCATCATCAGCAGCAGCAGCAGCAGCAGCAGCAGCAGCAGGGCCTTTTTTTAAATCTCAGAAAATGGAGCTTTGTGTCCTTGTTTTTGTGCAGGGATAATTATTTCTGTCAGTAACGGTGCCGTTATATTATATATTATATATTATATATTATATCTACTTAAATAAATGCCTAAAAAAAGACAGATTTAGTCAGAAATAAGTTTGTTTATCCAAAGAGCCAACATCAGCGCCCGCCAACTCTAAGTTTCAGTGAGTTATCATCAATAACAGCTGAGATTTGTGCTAAAATAACCGATAAACCACAAACACGAGCGTGAAGTGACAAACTGTGGATGTTCTGCATGTTTTCTGTCATTCGTATGAATCTGACATAGATGCTCCGGGGTCAGACAGGTCAGAGAGTTCAGGGATGGAGGGAGCATGAGGAGGAGGAGGAGGAGGAGGAGTTCATCTGATCTCCTCTGTTAGTGATACGTGTCAATCGCAATCTCCTCCGCGGTGGAAAAAGAGAGCGAGTGTGAAAGAGCAACAAAAGCAGCGAGGTGTCGACGAGCCGCGTCCAAAGAAAAAGAAAAAGAGGACGGAGGGGAAGAACTAAAAAAAAAAAACTCCAACGTTGTTTATGCATCATCACTAGCACTGAAAACACACACACACACACACACACACACACACACACACACACACACACACACACACACACACACACACACACACACACACACAGCTGCAGCACTACGCATGACGGCCTCATGCCAATAGAATTAGTCCCATCCTGCTTCGCTCTGGAGGTTTGCGCGAGCATCGATTCGTCCGATCCTAAAGCATCCCGGGATCGATGTTGGAGTCACAGCCAGCGGAAGCAGACTGTTCAGATAAATCTATGGCACGCAACCTGCACAGCTTCACTTCACCTTTAACGTTAGCAGATCCATAAATGCATGAAGTCGCTCGATGAAAGCCTCAACTTTAACCCTGTTATTCAGCGTTTATGAGCACATATTGAATAAACACGCTCTAATGTGGATGTAAAGTGCTGTTATGAACTATAACTGCTGCTGTGAGCTGCTGGACGACAGTAAACAGCTGTAATAATATGAAATATGTATTCAAATCATGTGTTATAATTGTAAATAAACACCTGGAGATATGTAGCAAAGTTTATTATATGTATTTATCTGAAATAAATCGCAGATGAGTCAGTTTTAAGAGAAAATTCTGTGATTTCAGCTTCTTAAACGTGAATATTTTCTATTTTTATGGCAGTAAACTTAAATATCTTTTGGTTTCGGAAATAAAAAGACATTTTAGGACATTTTCTGGCCAAAAAACTAAAAAAATTGCTCAACAGATTGACCGATAATGAAAAAAATTGTTGGTTGCAGCCCTTACAAATGCAATATAGTGGGGTTTTTTTATTTATACGGAGGTTATAAATGCTAAACAGG